>CM067627.1:5900000-6333773 GCA_034336685.1 Luscinia luscinia | reverse complement strand
ATTTGGGAATTCAGGATTTGGGAATTCAGGAATTTGGTGATTCGGGAATTTGGGGAATTGGGAATCCTGGATTTGGGAATTGGGGTGCAGGAAGGGACAGCAGTGTCCAGAGCTGGGCTGGGGCTGGTTTTGGCTTCCAATCCTGAGTTTTTGTCCCCCAGGGAGCCGAGGAGCAGCTCCCCCTGAACCTGAGCACGGCCACGCCCCCAGATCCAGAGCCTGGGTGAGGAACTGGGGGGACAGAGGGGGAAAATGGGGGAAATGGGGGAAAATGGGATTTAGGGAGTGAAAAATGGGATTTAGAGAAAAATGAGATTGGGTGGGTTAAAAACGGGATTGGATGGGTTAAAAATGGGATTTAGGGAGTGAAAAATGGGATTGGATGGGTTAAAAATGGGATTTAGGGAGTGAAAAATGGGATTTAATGGGGTGAAAATGGGACTGAGTGGGGTAAAAATGGGATTTAGGGAGTTAAAAATGGGATTTAGGGAGTGAAAATGGGATTTAGGGAGTGAAAAATGGGATTTAATGGGGTGAAAATGGGATTGAATGGGGGAAAAATGGGATTTATTGGGGTGAAAAGGGATTTAATGGGGTGAAAAAGGGATTTAGGGAGTTAAAATGGGATTGAATGGGTTAAAAATGGGATTGGATGAGTTAAAAATGGGATTGAATGGGGGAAATGGGATTGGATGGGGTACAAATGGGATTTAGGGAGTTAAAAATGGGATTGGATGGGTTAAAATGGAATTGAACGAGGTAAAAATGGGATTGAATGGGATAAAAATGGGATTTAATGGGGTGAAAAGGGATTTAGGGAGTTAAAACGGGATTGGATGAGTTAAAAAGGGATTGAATGGGGAAATGGGATTTAGGGAGTTAAAAATGGGATTTGGGGAGTTAAAAATGGGATTGGATGGGATAAAAATGGGATTGGATGGGATAAAAATGGGATTGGATGGGATAAAAATGGGATTCAGTGGATTAAAAATGGGATTTAATGGGGTGAAAAAGGGATTTAGGGAGTTAAAATGGGATTGGATGGGTTAAAAATGGGATTTAATGGGGAAAAATGAGATCTATTGAGTTAAAATGGGATTTAGTGAGGTAGAAATGGGATTAAATGAGTTGAAAAATGAATTTAATGAGTTGAAAAATGGATTTCATGAGTTCCAAAATGGGATTGGATTGGGGAAAATGGGGGGGAAATGGGATTTTTGTGAGTTAAAAATGGGATTTGGTGAGTTAAAATGGGATTGAATGGGGTAAAAATGGAATTTAATGTGGAAAAAATGGGATTTAGGGAGTTAAAAATGGGATTGAATGGGGTAAAAATGGGATTGAAGAGGGTAAAAATGGGATTTGGGGAGTTAAAAATGGGATTTAATGGGGTAAAAATGGGATTTAGGGAGTTAAAAATGGGATTGGGTTGGGGAAAATGGGGTTAAAAGGGATTTAATTTGGTAAAATGAGGTAAAAAGGGACTATTGAATTTAAAAACTGATTTAATTTGGTAAAATGAGTTACAAAAGTGATTTAATTTGGCAAAATGAGTTTTAAAAGGGTTTATTGAGTTTAAAAAGTGATTTAATTTGGCAAAATGAGTTTTAAAAGGGTTTATTGAGTTTAAAAAGTGATTTAATTTGGTAAAATGAGTTTAAAAAGTGATTTAATTTGGTAAAATGAGGTAAAAAGGGATTTGATGAGTTTAAAAAGTGATTTAATTTGTTAAAATGAGTTTTAAAAGGGTTTTATTGAGTTTAAAAAGTGATTTAATTTGTTAAAATGAGTTTTAAAAGGGGTTTATTGAGTTTAAAAAGTGATTTAATTTGGTAAAATGAGTTTTAAAAAGGGTTTATTGAGTTACAAAAGTGATTTAATTTGGTAAAATGAGTTACAAAAGTGACTTAATTTGATAAAATGAGTTTTAAAAAGGGTTTGTTGAGTTTAAAAAGTGATTTATTTGGCAAAATGAGTTTAAAAAGTGATTTAATTTCGTAAAATGAGGTAAAAGTGATTTAATTTTTTAAAAAATGATTTATTGAGTCTAAAAACCGATTAAATTTAATAAAACTTAACAAAACTCCGCCCCCCAAACTCCATTTCAGGCACCTGGGACGACCCAAAAAATGCAGAATTTGCTTTTTATTTTTCTGTAATTTTGGGATTAAAAGGGATTTTTATTCCAAATGAGATTTTCCCATTTTTGATTTTTGTTTTTTTGTTTCCAGGGGGCCCCGAAGTCGCTGCCTCGCTGATTTTGGGGACGTTTTTCCTCAGTTTGCTCCTGATCCTTTCTGTGGCTTCTTTTTTCTACCTCAAACGAGCCAACAAACTGCCCCAGGTGTTCTACAGGAGGAACAAAGGTAAAAAAAAATGAAATATTTCATTGCCTGTCTGTGGGAATGGGATCTGGGGAGAAAATCCCCAAACTGGGGAGAAAATTCCCCAATTTTTTGGAAAAAATTCCCAATTTTGTGCCAAAAAAATTCCCATTTGTGGGAGAAAATTGCCAATTTTTTTGGAGAAAATTCCCCAATTTTGTGCCAAAAAATTTTCAATTTTGTGCCAAAAAAATTCCCATTTTGTGGGAGAAAAATGCCAATTTTTCTGAGAAAATTCCCCAATTTTGTGCCAAAAAATTTTCAATTTTGTGTGAAAAAAATTCCCAATTTTGTGCCAATAAATTCCCATTTTTGTGGGAGAAAGTTCCCAATTTTGTGCCAAAAAATCCCAATTTTGTGGTGAAAATTCCCATTTTGAAGAGCAAGATCCTGATTTTGTGTGAAAAATATTCTGATTTTTGGTGAAAATTCCCATTTTGTGCAGAAAATTCCCCATTTTGAAGAGCTAAATCCTGATTTTCTGGGGAAAAAATTCCCATTTTGTGGGAGAAAATTCCCCAATTTTTTAGAGAAAATTCCCAATTTTGTGCCAGAAAATTCCCATTTTGTGCCAAAAAAATTCCCATTTTGTGCAGAAAATTCCCCATTTTGAAGAGCTAAATCCTGATTTTCTGGGAAAAATATTCTGATTTTTTGGTGACAATTCTCCATTTTTTTTTGAAAAAAATCCCAATTTTGTGCCAAAAAAATCCTATTTTGTGGGAGAAAATTGCCAATTTTTCTGAGAAAATTCCCCAATTTTGTGCCAAAAAAATTTCAATTTTGTGCCAAAAAAATTCCCATTTTGTGGGAGAAAAATGCCAGTTTTTTTGAGAAAATGCCCAATTTTGTGCCAAAAAATTTTCAATTTTGTCCCAAAAAAATTCCCAATTTTGTGCCAATAAATTCCCATTTTTGTGGGAGAAAGTTCCCAATTTTGTGCCAAAAAAATTCCCAATTTTGTGGTGAAAATTCCCCATTTTGTGGTGAAAATTCCCCATTTTGAAGAGCAAGATCCTGATTTTGTGTGAAAAATATTCTGATTTTTTGGTGAAAATTCCCATTTTTGTGGGAAAAATTCCCCAATCTGAAGAGCTAAATCCTGATTTTTCTGGGGAAAAAAATCCCATTTTGTGGGAGAAAATTCCCCATTTTTTGGAGAAAATTGCCAATTTTTTTGAGAAAATTCCCCAATTTTGTGCCAAAAATTTTCAATTTTGTGCCAAAAAATTCCCATTTTGTGCCAATAAATTCCATTTTGTGCAGAAAATTCCCCATTTTGAAGAGCTAAATCCTGATTTTCTGGGAAAAATATTCTGATTTTTTGGTGAAAATTCCCCAATTTTTTGGAGAAAATTCCCAATTTTGTGGGAGAAAATTCCCCAATTTTTTTGAAAAAATTCCCAATTTTTTGCCAAAAAAATTTCCATTTTGTGCCAATAAATTCCCCATTTTTTGAAAATCCTCCTCCACATCAATTCTCCAGGTGGAATTTTGGGACATTTCATTGGATTTTGGGACAAAATTCCATTTTTTAAATATAAAATTATTCCACCCATGTGAGCTGATGGCTATCTGAGAAAATTACATTTAATTTGGAGAAAATTCCAATTTTCAAAAATTCAATTTGCCAAAATCATTCTGTGGAGAAATTAATTTTTTTTTTCTCTTTCAGCCTCTGTTCTCCAAGTCCCATTTTTGTGAAACAGTGATTGCAAAATTCTGTTCTTAAAAATTCCATTTGAACAGTTAAATTTCGGAAAATAATTTCCTTTTTAATTCATAATTCCCATTTTAATTAACGAGAAATTCCATTTTAATTAATAATATTCCATTTTGTGCAATATAATTCTAATTTGTAAATTCCATTTGTGGAAAATTCCATTAAAAGCTAAATCCTGATTTGTAAGAATAAATCCCATTTGTATAAGAAATTCCATTAAAATTTACAATAAATTCCACTTTCATTAACAATAAATTCCATTAAAATTTACAATAATTTCCATTTTAATTAACAATAAATTCCATTTTAATTAATAATTTCAGTTTTAATTAACAATAATTTCCATTTTAATTAAAATTAATTCCATTTTAATTAATCATTTCCATTTTAATTTACGATAAATTCCACTTTCATTTACAATAATTTCAATTTTAATTACAATAAATTCAATTTTAATTAACAATAAATTTCATTTTAATTAATCATTCCCATTTTAATTAACAATAAATTCCATTTTAATTAATCATTTCCATTTTAATTTACAATAAATTCCACTTTTAATTCACAGAAATTCCATGTGAATTTAACATTTCATTGATTTTGGGGACAATAATTCCCATTTTAATATAAATTATTATCCATGTCTAGATTTTAGAAATTAATTCATTTTAATTAATTTTAAAATTAATTCAAATCTTAATTAATATTTCCATTTTAATTAAAATAAATTCCATTTAATTAATAATTTCCATTTTAATTTACAATAAATTCCACTTTCATTAACAATAAATTCCATTAAAATTAACGATTTCCATTTTAATTAACAAGAAATTCCATTTTCATTAACAATAAATTCCATTTTAATTAATCATTTCCATTTTAATTAACAATAAATGCAATTTTAATTAACAAGAAATTCCATTTTAATTAATAATTTCCATTTTAATTAACAATAATTTCCATTTTAATTAAAATAAATTCCATTTTAATTAATAATTTCCATTTTAATTTACAATAAATTCCATTTTAATTAATCATTTCAATTTTAATTAACAATAAATTCCATTTTAATTAACAAGAAATTCCATTTTAATTAATAATTTCCATTTTAATTAACAATTTCCATTTGAATTAACAATAAATTGTCATTTAATTAACAATAAATACCTGTTAAAATTTGCTTTTTTTTGACATGGATATTATTGGAATTCTGAAAAATTTTGGATTTTTCTAAGGAAAAACTGAAATTAATGAAATTCTAAAAAAAAATTTTTTTAAAGTAAAATAATTTAAAATTTGCTTTTTTAAGGAAAAAATTAAATTAATAAAATTCTAAAAAAATATTTTTTTTTAAGTAAAACCCGTTAAAATTTGCTTTTTTTTGACATGGATATTATTGGAATTCTGAAAAATTTTGGATTTTTTAAAGGAAAAATTTAAATTAATAACATTCTAAAAAAATATATATTTTTTTTAAGTAAAACCCTTTAAAATTTGCTTTTTAAAGGAAAAATTTAAAATAATAAAATTCTAAAAAAATACATGTTTTTTAAGTAAAATAATTTAAAATTTGCTTTTTTTTGACATGGATATTATTGGAATTCTGAAAAATTTTGGATTTTTTTAAGGAAAAACTGAAAATAATGAAATTCTGAAAAAAATATTTTTTTAAAAAAGTAAAATAATTTAAAATTTGCTTTTTGGGTTTGAATTTGAATTTAGAAAATTAATTTTAGATTTGATTTTGGAATAAGTTTAATTTTTAGGTTTAAAAATTAATTTTTAAGTTAATTTTGAATTTTGTTGTTTTGAATCATGGATATTATTGGAATTCTGGAAAAATTTTGGATTTTTTTAGGAAAATTTAAATTAATAGAATTCTAAAAAAATTTTTGGTTTTTTAAGTAAAACCCTATAAAATTTGCTTTTTTGGACATGGATATTATTGAATTCTGAAAAATTTTGGATTTTTTTAAGGAAAATTCTAAAATTAATGAAATTCTAAAAATAAGTTTTCATTTTTAAGTAAAATAATTTAGAATTTGCTTTTTTTGGCCATTTTGGGTTCTGACTTTCAGGGTCTATGAGTCTCTAATCTTAGGTTTCAATTTAGGTTTGAATTTGGGGTTTTGGGTTTGAATTTGGATTTTAGTTTGTGGTTTTAATTTGGTTTTTGGGTTTGAATTTGGGTTTTAATTTGGGGTTTTGTGGGGTTTTAATTTTGGGTTTTAATTCGAGTTTGGGTTTAATTTGGTATTTGAGGTTTGATTTTGGGTTTTGTGGGTTTGACTTTTGGGTTTTTAGGGTTTAATTTTGGGTTTGAATTTGGGTTTTTTGGTTTTGAATTTGGGGGTTGTGGGTTTAATTTTGGGGTTTGTGGGTTTGAATTTGGGTTTTGTGTGTTTAATTTTGGGTTTTGGGGTTTTAATTTGGGTTTTGGGTTTGAATTTTGGGTTTTGAATTTGGGGTTTTGTGGTTTAAGGTTTAATTTGGGTTTTTGGGTTTGAATTTTGGTAGGTTTTAATTTGGGGTTTTGTGGGTTTGAATTTTGGGTTTTAATTTGGGGTTTTGATGTTTTAACTTCGGTTTTGTGGGTTTGAATTTTGGGTTTGGTTGAGTTTGTGGGTTTGAATTTGGGTTTTGTGGGTTTGAATTTTGGGTTTAATTTGGGTTTTGTGGGTTTAATTTTGGGTTTTAATTTGGGTTTTGAGGGTTTAGAATTTTGGTTTTGGGGTTTTAATTTGGGTTTTCTGGGTTTGAATTTGGGGTTTTGTGGGTTTTAATTTCGGTTTTTTGGGTATAATTTTGGGTTTTAATTTGAGTTTTGTGGGTTTAATTTTGGGGTTTGTGGGTTTGAATTTTGGGGTTTTGTGGGTTTAATTTTGGGTTTTAATTTAGGTTTTGGGGTTTTAATTTGGGTTTTGTGGGTTTAATTTTGGGCTTTTTGGGTTTGAATTTGGGGTTTTAATTTGGGGTTTGGGGTTTAATTTGGGTTTTGTGGGTTTTAATTTTGGGGTTTGTGGGTTTTTGGATTTTGAGTTTTGTGGGTTTGGGTTTTTTGGGTTTGGGTTGTGTGGGTTTTATTTTGGTTTTGTGGTTGAGGTTTACGGGTTTAATTTGGGTTTTGTGGGTTTAATTTTGGCTTTTGAGGGTTTGGGTTTGGGGTTGGGTTTTAAGGATTTCATTCTGGGTTTTGTGGGTTTGTGTTTTGGGTTTGTGGGTTTGAGTTTTGGATGTTTAATTTTGCTTTTGGGTTCAGTTTGTGGGTTTAGGTTTTGGGTTTGGGGTTCAGTTTGATCTTGGTGGATTTGGGTGGTAAATTCTGGCTGTGGGTTCAGTTTGTGGGTTGAGTTTCTGCGTTTGGGGTTGAACTTTAGGAGTTGAATTTTGCCCATTCAGCTCTAGGCTCAGGTTTGTATTCCCACCCCACACCCCGTGCCCCTCACCCCAAACCCCCAAGCCCCTCACCCCTAAACCCACTGCCCTTCATCCCAAACCCCTGCCCCTCATCCCAAACCCACTGCCCTCATCCCATCCCAAACCCCTGCCCTCATCCCCAAACCCCTGCCCTCATCCCAAACCCCTGCCCTTCATCCCAAAACCTCCTGCCCCTCATCCCTCACCCCAAACCCCTGCCCCTCATCCCAAACCCCTGCCCTCATCCCCACCCCTGCCCTCACCCCAAACCCACTGCCCTTCATCCCAAACCCCAAACCCCCTGCCCCTCACCCCAAACCCCCTGCCCTTCATCCCAAACCCACTGCCCCTCACCCCAAACCCACTGCCCTCACCCCAAACCCACTGCCCTTCATCCCAAACCCCCTGCCCTCATCCCAAACCCCTGCCCCTCATCCCCGACCCCTGCCCCTCATCCCCACACCCCCTGCCCCTCATCCCAAACCCACTGCCCCTCACCCCAAACCCACTGCCCTCACCCCAAACCCACTGCCCTTCATCCCAAACCCCTGCCCTCATCCCCAAACCCCTGCCCTCATCCCCGCCCCCTGCCCCTCATCCCCACACCCCTGCCCCTCATCCCAAACCCACTGCCCCTCACCCCAAACCCACTGCCCCTCATCCCCACACCCCCTGCCCCTCATCCCAAACCCACTGCCCCTCATCCCAAACCCACTGCCCCTCATCCCAAACCCACTGCCCTTCACCCCCACCCAAACCCCTCTGCCCCTCATCCCCACCCCCTGTCCCTCATCCCCACCCACTGCCCTCATCCCCACCCCCTGCCCCTCATCCCCGCCCCCCTGTCCCTGTGGGAATTCCCAGCTCCAGGCTTTGGGCCCTTTCTGTTCCCGTTTCTGTTCCCGGCAGTTCGGAAGCCGCGCTACGTCCGCAGGGAGCGACCCCAGGCCCGGCCCCGCCCGCCCCCCGGCTCCAGCTCCGACCCCGGGCCCGGGCCCGCCGCCAGCAGGGTCAGCAACGTGTGAGCTGAGTGAGCGGTCCTGGGACCGTGGGGACAGCAATGTCTGAGTGACCTGGGGACAGCAATGCCTGAGTGACCTGGGACAGCAACATCTGAGCTGAGTGACCTGGGACAGCAACATCTGAGTGAGCTGGGACAGCAACATCTGAGCTGAGTGACCTGGGACAGCAACGTCTGAGTGACCTGGGACAGCAACGTCTGAGCTGAGTGAGCTGTCCTGGGACCGTGGGGACAGCAATGCCTGAGTGACCTGGGACAGCAATGTCTGAGTGACCTGGGACAGCAACATCTGAGTGAGCGGTCCTGGGACCGTGGGGACAGCAATGCCTGAGTGACCTGGGACAGCAACGTCTGAGTGAGCTGGGACAGCAATGTCTGAGTGACCTGGGACAGGAGGGACAGCAACATCTGAGTGAGCTGTCCTGGGACCGTGGGGACAGCAACAGTGACCTGGGACAGCAACGTCTGAGTGACCTGACCCATCCTGGGCCAGTGGGGACAGCAGTGTCTGAGTGAGCTGGGACAGGAGGGACAGCGACAGCTGAGTGACCCATCCCAGGACAGGAGGGGCAGCAATATCTGACCTGAATGTTCTGGAGTGTCCTGGAGTGCCCTGACCCCATCCAGAGTGTCCTGGGTCAGCAAGGTCTGACCTGGCCCAGCCTGGGGTGTCCTGGAGTGTCTCAGCTGGGTCAGCAACATCTGACCCGAGTGTCCTGAGCCATCCCAGAGTGTCCCAGAATGACCTGACTCCATCCTGGGGTGTCCTGGGGTGCCCTGTCCCCACTTTGGGGTGCCCTATCCCCACTTTGGGGTGCCCTGATTCATCCTGGAGTGTCCTGACCCCACCCTGGGGTGCTCTGACCCCACCCTGGGGTGCCCTGTCCCCACTTTGGGGTTTCCTGACCCCTCTTTGAGGTGCCCTGTCCCCATCCTGAGGTGCCCTGTCCCCACTTTGGGGTGCCCTGACCCATCCAGAGTGTCCTGGGTCAGCAAGGTCTGACCTGGCCCAGCCTGGGGTGTCCTGACCCCACTTTGGGGTTCCCTGACCCCACCCTGGGGTGCCCTGTCTCCACTTTGGGGTGCCCTGACCCCACTCTGGGGTGCCCTGACCCCACCCAGGGGTGCCCTGACCCCATCCCAGGGTGCCCTGTCCCTATCCTGGGGTGCCCTGACCCCACCCTGGGGTGCCCTGACCCCACCCCGGGGTGCCCTGACCCCACCCCATCTCCAGGAGTTCCCTGGGGCCGCCGTTCCCGCAGGGTTTGTGCCAAATTTCCCTCCCCCTGCCAAGGCAGCGCCGGCTCGGGGACGTTTTGGGGACTTGGGAGGGTCCTGGTCCTGCTCCAGAGGATGGGGGAGAATTCCCGAGGGATTTGGGGGGAGAATCCTTAAGGAATTTGGGAAATTTTTCCTGTTTGGAGGGAATCCTTAGAGAATTTGGGGGATTTTTCCCTTTTTGGGGAAAATTCCTGAGGGATTTGGGGGATTTTTTCCTGTTTGGGGCGAATTCCTGAGGGATTTTGTGAACTTGTGGGGAGAATTCTTAGGGATTTTGGGGGATTTTTCCTTCTTTGGGGAGAATCCCAGAGGGATTTTGGGGGATTTTTCCCTGTTTGGAAAGAATCCTTAAGAGATTTGGGGAATTTTTCCTGTTTGGGGCGAATTCCTGAGGAATCTGGAGAATTTTTTCCTCTTTGGGGAGAATCCTTAGAGAATCTTGGTGCATTTCCCTGTTTGGAGAGAATTCCTGAGGAATTTTGTGAACCTGTGGGGAGAATCCTTAAGAAATTTGAGGGATTTTTCCTGTTTGGGGAGAATCCTTAGGGAATCCTTTGGGATCCAGGATCTATTCTGGGATGGAGACAAAGGGATCCTGCTTTAACCTGTAGGACAAGGTGACAGTGATTAATTATGCTAATTAATAATTTTAATTAATGATGGCTAATTAATGGTGGCAATAATGAAGATGCAGAATCCTTTGGAAGCAAATCCCAGACTGGGAGTGTTTTTCTCTCTCTTGGTGCTCAATCCAGGCCTGATCCCAAATCTGGGAATTTTTTTTTTTTTTTTTGGGAATTTTTCCAGCTCAATCCTTGGATAAAGAATTCTCCAAGGATTATCCCTCCTTGTGGAAAGGAGGGAATTCCTGCCTTGGGAGCAGTCAGGGATTTTTGGGATGAGCCAAAGGGATCAGGATAACTCCTGCCAGTGGAAAAATGGGAATTTTTTTTTGGGAAATCCCAAATTTGCAGCAGAGCTCCAGAGGAATTCCCAAATTCCAAGCACCAGCCTCAGCATCTCCCATGGATCTTTTCCTGCCTGAGGAATTTTGGGAAGTTAAAAGAGCTGGGAAAGAAGTTTTTATTTTTCCTATCTGGGTCTCCCTCCTCCAGTTTTTTCCATCTGAGCCTGAGGGTCTTAAATCCATGGAAAAATTCCAGGAATTCCAACTCTTTCATCCTGGCTGGGCTGGATTTGGGATCCATCTGTTTCTAAATCCATGGAAAGGTCTCCAGGAATTCCAACCCTTTTCCTTTTAGCTGGGCTGAATTTGGGATCCATCTGTTCCTAAATCCATGGAAAAGTCTCTGGAATTCCAACTCTTTTCCTACTGGCTGGGCTGGATTTGGGATCCATCTATTCTAAATCCATGGAAAGGTCTCTGGAATTCCAACTCTTTTCATCCTGGCTGGGCTGGATTTGGGATCCATCCTAAATCCATGGAAAAGTCTCTGGAATTCCAACTCTTTTCCTTTTAGCTGGGCTGGATTTGGGATCCATCCATTCCTAAATCCATGGAAAAATTCTCTGTCACCCTCATGAATTTCATCTTTTCTTCTTGGGTGGGGAAGATTTGAGATCCATCCTAAATCCATGGAAAGGTCTCTGGAATTCCAACTCTTTTCCTACTGGCTGGGCTGGATTTGGGATCCATCTGTTCCTAAATCCATGGAAAAGTCCTTGGAATTCCAACCCTTTTCCTTTTAGCTGGGCTGGATTTGGGATCCATCCATTCCTAAATCCATGGAAAAATTCCAGGAATTCCAACTCTCTTCATCCTGGCTGGGCTGGATTTGGGATCCATCTATTCCTAAATCCATGGAAAGGTCTCTGGAATTCCAACTCTTTTCCTCCTGGCTGGGTGGATTTGGAATCCATCCTAAATCCATGGCAAGGTCTCTGGAATTCCAACCCTTTTCCTTTTAGCTGGGCTGGATTTGGGATCCATCCATTCCTAAATCCATGGAAAATAACCTGGAATTCCAACCCTTTTTATCCTGGCTGGGTGGATTTGGGATCTATCTATTCCTAAATCCATGGAAAGGTCTCTGGAATTCTGACCCTTTTCCTTTTAGGTGGGCTGGATTTGGGATCCATCCATTCCTAAATCCATGGAAAATTCTCTGTCACTCTCTGGAATTTCTTCTTTTCTTCTTGGGTGGGGAAGATTTGGGATCCATCCTAAATCCATGGAAAAGTCTCTGGAATTCCAACTCTTTTCCTCCTGGCTGGGTGGATTTGGGATCCATCCTAAATCCATGGAAAATTATCTGGAATTCCAACTCTTTTCCTTTTAGCTGGGCTGGATTTGGGATCCATCCATTCCTAAATCCATGGAAAAATTCTCTGTCACTCTCTGGAATTTCATCTTTTCTTGTTGACTTGGGTGGGGAAGATTTGGGATCCATCCTAAATCCATGGAAAAGTCTCTGGAATTCCGACCCTTTTCCTTTTAGCTGGGCTGGATTTGGGATCCATCCATTCCTAAATCCATGGAAAAGTCTCTGGAATTCCAACTCTTTTCCTCCTGGCTGGGCTGGATTTGGGATCCATCTGTTCCTAAATCCATGGAAAAATTCCAGGAATTCCAACTCTCTTCATCCTGGCTGGGTGGATTTGGAATCCATCCTAAATCCATCCTAAATCCATCCCAAATCCATGGAAAATTCTGTCACGCTCTGGAATTCCAACTCTGAGCATTCCCAAAAGAAATGCAAAAGAAATCCATGGAATTCCAAAGAAATCCAAAAGAAGGAAATCCATGGAATTCCAAAGAAATCCTTTGGGTCCTCAGAATTCCCTGGCAGAGATGGGAATGGGAACAGTTGGTTTTCCCTTTTTTTCCCAAATTTTAAAATGTTTTTGGGGGGGGAAAATGAGAACAAAACTCTTGGATTTGCCTCCCCCCATGGAGAATCTAAAACTCCCTTTTCTCTGAGGTTCAAACATTCCAAGAGGAGGATTTAGGATGGGAAAAAAAATCAATTTATCCCGTGGAATAATCTCATTTTTTCTGGGAATTTTGGGGCAGCTGGATTTGCTTTGATCTCCTTAAAAAGCAAAATTTTGTGGAATTTCCAAGGATAAAACTCAAATTATTCAGAAGTTCCTATGCCAAAAGAAAACCTGGAATTCCAGATTTTTTCCTCTTTATTATGATAAATAAAATTATTTTCCTCCTGGCCAGGCAATTCCAGGTAAAACCCTTTTTGTTTTTGGAGGATTTGGGAAATTACAACTTGGAATTTACTCCTTTCAATTTTTTTTTGTGCTGCTGAGATTTTTTTTTTTTATTTTTCCCTTCCCAAGTATAAATCCTGGAGATTTTTATCCTGGAATTCTGAATAATTCTGAATTCCTGGGGATTTTCTGAATTCCAAAGGGAAAAAAAAAAGGAACTATGCAAATAATTCCAAGGAATTTCACCTCTGGAATTCCTGTGTGTTAATTCCTGTCCTGCTTTTTAATTGCAAAAATTTAATTTATTGAAGGATCAGCTCCTTTTTCTGTCTCTCCTCGTGTGGGATTTGGTTTAATTGTCTAAAATTCAGATTTGTGTAATTAAAAATTGAATTTATGTAATTAAAAATAGAAAAATCGAATTCTGTGTGGAATTAAAATTGAATTTTTCCTCAGTGTTTTTTGCCAAAAAAACTTGAAAATCCCAAAATTTTTACCCAGAAAAATTTGAAACCCTGAGATTTTTACCCAAAAATTGTGAAAATCCTGAGATTTTTACTCATTTTTTGTGTGGTTCTGGTTTGTCATCGCTGTGAACTCCTGGGTGAGTTTGTGGGGTTGGGGTTGGGGTTGAGTTTTGGGGATTTGGAGTTGGGGTTTTGTGGGTTTAGTTTTGGTTTTATGGGTTTAGTTTTGGGTTTGGGTTTTGTGGGTTTAGTTTTGGTTTTATGGGTTTAGTTTTGGGTTTGGGTTTTGGGAGTTTAGTTTTGGTTTTATGGGTTTAATTTTGGGGTTTGAGTTGAGTTTTGGGCTTGGGTTTTGTGGGTTTGGGGTTTGTTTTTATGGATTTAGTTTTGGGGTTTGGGTTGAGTTTTGAGGTTGGGTTTTATGGGTTTAATTTTGGGTTTGGTTTTGAGGTTTGGTTTTATGGGTTTAGTTTTAGGTTTGGAATTCAAGTCTGGCTTTATGGGTTCAGTTTTGGGTTTGGGGTTGAGATTTGGGGTTTGGGTTTTATGGGTTTTAGTTTTGGGTTTTGGGTTTGGTTTTATGGGTTAAGGTTTGGGGTTGGGGTTGAGTTTTGGGGTTTAGTTTTGGGCTTGGGTTTTGGGAGTTCAGTTTTGGTTTTATGGGTGTAGTTTTAGGTTTGGGGTTGAGTTTTGGGGTTTGGTTTTGTGGGTTTAGTTTTGGCTTTGGGGTTGAGATTTGGGGTTTGGGTTTTATGGGTTTAGTTTTGGGTTGGGGGTTCAGGTTTGGTTTTATGAATTTAGTTTTAAATTTTGGGTTGAGTTTTGGGGTTGGGTTTTGTGAGTTTAGTTTTGGGTTTTGGGGTTTGGTTTTATGGGTTAAAGTTTGGGGTTGGGGTTGAGTTTTGGGGGTTTAGTTTTGGGTTTGGGTTTTGGGAGTTTAGTTTTGGTTTTATGGGCTTAGTTTTGGATTTGGGATTGAGTTTTGGGGTTTGGATTTTGTGGGTTTAATTTGGGGTTTGGGATTCAGGTTTGGATTTATGGGTTTAGTTTTGGGGTTTGGGTTGAGATTTGGGGTTTGGTTTTGTGGGTTTAGTTTTGGGTTTGGGGTTTGGTTTGGAGGGTTGAGTTCTGTGGGTTAGATTTGGTTTTCTGGGTTTAGTTTTGATTTGGGGGTTGAATTTTGTGGGGTTAGATTTGCTTTTGGGGTTAAGATTTGGTTTCATGTGTTTAATTTGGGGTTTTCTGGGTTTCATTCAGGTTTGGGGTTGATTTTTTGGGGATTCTCCTTCCTTTGCCCCCTCAAATTCCGTTTCCAATGTGCTGCTTTTGGTTGAAAACAAAAAATTCTGCTTTAAACTTGCTTTTAATCTCCCCAATATTTTATGGATTTGTATATTTGTAAACAGTGCCAAAATAAAGAGATTTGAACTTTTCTTTTGGGGTTTGGAGGTTTTTTTGGGGGGGTTGAGATTTTTTTGAGCTTTCTTGGTGGGGGTTGAGGTTTTTTGGATGGAGTTTGACCTTTTTTTTGAGCTTTTTGGGAAATCCCTGGAGCTGGAAAATCCCTGGAGCTGTGGCCACTGGGGGGGAGTAGAAGGCAAGGAGAGGGAGCTGAGCTTTTCCAAGAATTCCTGGGAAATCCTGCAGAATCCCTGGAAAAAACGAGCAGAATTTTCTAATAATTCCTGGGAACAGGTGAATCTTTCTGCAATTCCTCATCTCACTGAATTCCTGGAAAAAAAACAATTCATTAATTGCCTTTGGATGAGAAAATCCTGAGATTTTGGTCCAGGGAAGTTGAGCTGGGAGAATAATTTTCCAATAATTCCTGGGAAATCCTCGGAATTCTCTGGAATTTCTCATCCCATGGAATCCCTGGAAAAAAACCAATTCATTAATTTCTTTGGCCTGGATTTTTAAAAAAATTTCCTGTTTGTTTGGATCAAAAAATCCCAGGATTTTGGCCCAGGGAAGTTGAGCTGGGAGCAGAATTTTCCAACAATTCCTGGTAACAGGTGAATCTTTCTGGAATTCCTCATCTCACTGAATTCCTGGATAAAACCGAATCATTAATTGCCTTTGGATCAGAAAATCCTGGAATTTTGGCTCAGGAAAGTAGAGCTGGGAGCAGAATTTTCCAAAAATTCCTGGGAACAGGTGAATCCTGGAATTGCTCATCCCGCTGAATCCACGGGAAGAATTTTGGATGAGAAAATCCCGGGATTTTGGTCCAGGTAAGTTGAGCTGGAAACAGAATTTTCCAATAATTTTTGGGAAATCCTTGGAATCCTCCTAGAATTGCTCATCCCACGGAATCCCTGGGAAAAAAAATTCATTAATTACCTTTGGATGAGAAAATCCCGGGATTTTGATCCAGGTAAATCGAGCTGGAAACAGAATTTTCCAATAATTACTGAGAAATCCTCGGAATCCTTTGGAGCTGTGGATCCCACAGAATCCCTGGGAAAAACCAATTAATTAATTACCTTTGGATGAGAAAATCCCGGGATTTTGGCCCAGGGAAGTGGTGCTTTTCCCACCCTTTTTCCTACCCTTTTTCCTGCCTTTTCCCACCCTTTTCCTGCCCTTCTTTTCCCGCGTTTTTCCCTCCTTTTTCCTGCCTTTTCCCACCCTTTTCCCTCCCTTTTCCCGCCTTTTTTCCCCTCCCTTTCCTGCCCTTCTTTCCCCACCTTTTCCCTCCCTTTTCCCGCCTTTTTCCCTCCCCTTTCCCGCCCTTTTCCTGCCTTTTCCCACCCTTTTCCCACTTTTTTCCCTCCCTTTTCCCGTGTTTTTCCCACTCTTTTCCTGCCCTTCTTTTCCCACCTTTTCCCACCTTTTCCCACCCTTTCTCCTCCCTTTTCCCGCCCTTTTCCCGGCTTTTCCCGCCTTTCCCACCCTTTTCCTGCCCTTCTTTCCCCACCTTTTCCCCTCCATTTTCCTGCCTTTTCCCCTCCCTTTTCCCGCCTTTTCCCCTCCCTTTTCCCGCCCTTTTGTTCCCGCCTTTTCCCCTCCCTTTTCCCGCCCTTTTTTTCCCGCCTTTTCCCCGGGCCCAGGTGAATTCTGGAGCTGCTCATCCCGTGGAATCCCTGGAAAAAACCAGTTCGTTAATCCCGGCTTTAATGAGCCGAGCCCAACCTCTCCTATCTTATCTGGGCCTGATAAACTCCCAACGTTCCCGGGGCGTTGTCCCAAATCCAATAAAAATCCAATAAAAAATCCAATTTTATGGATGGGGATGAAAAGCCGCGCTCCACTGGGGGCTGTTTGTTCAGGCAGGACAAACCCAGCTCCAAAAACATTCCTGGGATAGGAAAAAAAGAGTTTCTCCAAATGCTAAAACTTTCAAAAATATCTTTATTTTATTTAATTTGTTATTTATTGATGCAATTTATGTTGAAAACGTGGATAAATTTTGCGGGGTTATTGCTTATTTTGAGGGTTAAAAAATGAATATATTTTTAATCAAAAAATATAAATTTTTTTTAAATGCAGATTTTTTTATTTTTCAGTTTTCCTCAGGATTTGCTGGGATTCAGCCTTGTGGTGAATCAGCTCCTTCTGTCCCTCTTTGGTGGCACCAGAGGCCACTTAAGTCACAGAATTCCAGGATTAAGCTGGAAAAAACCTCAAATCCTTATTTATATTTATATTCTATATTTATTATATTTACAAGAATATAAATACCATTATTATTATCATTATCATTATCATTATCATTATCATTATCATTATCATTATCATTATCATTCTATTTCTCTCTGGAATATCCTGATTTTTATTATTATTATGATTACTCCCTTTTTTATTATTATTATTCCTTATTTATTAATACTCCCTTTTATTTATTATTATTCATTATTTATTATTATTCATTATTTATTATTATTCACTATTTTTCATTGTTATTATTCCCTTTTTCTCTAGAGTATCCTCATTCATTCTCTATTTCCAGTTCATTATTGAGGACGGACACTTCCAACTTGATGTATTCCATATTCACCACAGTGAGTCAAATAAATAATATCAAAATGAATATAAAATAGTAAAAAGAATAAAAATACAACAGTAAAACTGACAAGAAAACGTGGAATTTTTGCTGCTTCCTGACCACATCCAAGGCTTTTTCCAGCTGTTTTTCCCACTCCAACGACCCAGGGGTAATTAAAAAGTCGTTTTTAACGAAGCTTTAATTGCGCAGGTGCTCGGCAGCTCCCAGGGTGGAAAAGGGCAGGTGGTGAGAGGAAAAAAAAAAGGAATAAATTGGAGTTTAACAAGGACAAACACCATAAAACCACCGGGATATTTCTGCTGGGGCTCAGCTGGCACAGCCAAGAACAAAAAAAAAAGGAGTTTTCCTACTGGGATTTGGGGTGGGAATAAACATTTCTCATCCAGGAGAAAGCTGAAATCAACCTGAGGGTAAAAAATGGAGATTTTTCCAAGGTTTGGATGGAATATTTTGATTTTTTTGGTGGGATTTGCTGAGGGTTTCCAAGGGAATTATCCCTTAAAAATCCAAAGTTTTCACAGAATGAGCCGTGGGATTCCTCACAGAAACCTGGAATATTCCAAGCTGGAAAAAAAAGATAAAAATAACAAGAAATTGTTGTTTTTAGCAATTTCATTTATTAGAATTATGAATTAGTTTTGTTTCAGCTCCTCTGAGAGGATTTGGGTCTTTCTTCCTTGGCCTGGATTTTTAAAATTTCCTTTGTATTTAAGGTGTATTCTCCCCATTCATGAGGGGAATGTGCCTGAAATTCAACCATCAAATAGGTAAAAATAATCAAAATAACAAGAAATTGATGTTTTTAGCCATTTCAGTGATCAGAATTGTGAATTAGTTTTGTGTCAACCCCTCTGAGGGCATTTGGGCCTTTTTTCCTTGGCCTCGATTTTTAAAATTTCCTTTGTGTTTAAGGTGAATTTTCCCAGTTTGTGAGGAGAATGTGCCTGAATTTCAAAGCTCAAAGAGGTGAAAATTCTAAAAATAGCAATAAATTGTTGTTTTTATGAATTCCAGTGATCAGAATTGTTGATTAGTTTTGTTTCAGCCCCTCTGAGGGGATTTGGGCCTTTTTCCCTTGGCCTCAATTTTTTAAAATTTCCTTTGTATTTAAGGTGAATTCTCCCCTTTCATGAGGGGAATGTGCCTGAATTTCAACCCTCAAAGATGTAAAAATGATAAAAATAGCAATAAATCATTGTTTTTAACAATTTCAGTGATCAAAATTGTTGATTAATTTTGTTTCAGCTCCTCTGAAGGGATTTGGGCCTTTTTAGCTTGGTCTGGAATTTTTATCTTTTCTTTGTCTTTTAGGTTTTACTCTCCCTGTTTATGAGGGGAATGTGCCTGAATTTCAACCCTCCAAGAGGCAAAAATGATGAAAATAACAAAAAATTGTGGTTTTTTACCAGTTTCAGTGATCAGAATTGTGAAGTTCTGTTTCAGCCCCTCTGAGGGGATTTGAGCTTTTTTCCTTGGCCTCGAGTTTTTAAAATTTCCTTTGTGTTTAAGGTGAATTCTCCCCTTTCATGAGGTGAATGTGCCTGAATTTCAACCCTCAAAGATGTAAAAATGATAAAAATAACAATAAATTGGGGTTTTTTACCAGTTTCAGTGATCAGAATTGTGAAGTTTTGTTTCAGCCCCTCTGAGGGGATTTGGGATTTTTATCCTTCCTTTGTCTTTTAGATTTTACTCTCCCAGTTTGTGAGGTGAATGTGCCTGAATTTCAACCCTCAAAGATGTAAAAATGATAAAAATAACAATAAATTGGGTTTTTTTACCAGTTTCAGTGATCAGAATTGTGAAGTTTTGTTTCAGTCCCTCTAAGGCGACCGCGCTGCTTCAGCCACAGCCCAGCGAAATAATTTCTATTTTCAAACAAAGCAGAAAACAAATGCAACTCCCAGGATTAAAGTTCTCAGGATCCCTTCTCTCATCTCTATTATTGCTTCATTTTCCTCGGAAAAATTGTGCCAATATTCCCCTCATCCCCTAAAAACCGGGAAAAGGATGATGGGGGGAGGTGAAAAAAATAAAAAAAATTTAAAAAGGGGGGGAATTTCCCCCTTGAGGAACTCTCTCCCTACAAAATAAATAACAAACCCACCCAAGCGCAGCCTTGCTGCATTTTCCTCACCGGGAGCCGAAGTTAAAAATTATTCAGAGTTAAAATTCCTGGCCTGTGAAGCGAAGGCTCCGACTGTACCAGGCGAAGATTTCCACCAGCGTTCCCTGGCTGGGCCAAGGCCGAGATAACAGAGCAGGAAGAAATCCCCATTCCCAGATTCCATCGGCAGCTCCCATTCCCACCTCCCTTTCCTTCTTTTTCCTTCTTTTTCCCTCTTTTTTCCCTCATTTTCCCTCTTTTTTCCTCCATCTGGGATGAGGATTCGGCCTCTTCTCGTCGTTGCCTTGCTGGAGTTTAAAGGAGCCAGAGGCGCCACAAGTAAGTGTTGGACTTTATCCTCTCCTGAAGAATGATTTTTATTTTTATTTTTTATTTTTCTTGAAGGATTTTTGCATTAGGATCTTTTTTAGTGTTTTTTTCCAGGATCAAAATTCCTGGATTTTGCAGCACTGGGAGTCAATTATAACAGGGAAAATTGTTGACATGTTGATTTGGGACAAAGTGATTAAAAGATATTAAAAGAGGGATTTCCCACAAGTAAGCATTGGACTTTATCCTCTCTTAAGAAAGGATTTTTAATTTTTTATCTATTTTTTCCTGAAGGATTTTTGCATTGGGATCTTTTTAAAGGGTGTTTTTCTTGGATTTTGCAGCACTGGGGGTGAATTATACCAGGGAAAACTCTTGAGGTGTTGATTTGGGACAAAGTGATTAAAAGAGATTAAAAGAGGGATTTCCCACAAGTAAGTGTTGGACTGTATACTCTCCTAAGGAAGGATTTTTATTTTTATTTATTTATTTATTATTTGTTTTTAATTTTTCTTGATGGATTTTTGCATTAGGATCTTTTTTTAGTGTTTTTTTTCCAGGATCAAAATTCCTGGATTTTGCAGCACTGAGGGTGAATTATAACAGGGAAACCTCTTGAGGTGTTGATTTGGGACAAAGTGATTAAAAGAGATTAAAAGAGGGATTTCCCACAAGTAAGCATTGGACTTTATCCTCTCTTAAGAAAGGATTTTTAATTTTTATCTATTTTTTCCTGAAGGATTTTTGCATTGGGATCTTTTTTTAGGGTGTTTTTCTTGGATTTTGCAGCACTGGGGGTGAATTATACCAGGGAAAACTCTTGAGGTGTTGATTTGGGACAAAGTGATTAAAAGAGATTAAAAGAGGGATTTCCCACAAGTAAGTGTTGGACTGTATACTCTCCTAAGGAAGGATTTTTATTTTTATTTATTTATTTATTTATTTATTTATTTATTTATTATTTGTTTTTAATTTTTCTTGATGGATTTTTGCATTAGGATCTTTTTTAGTGTTTTTTTCCAGGATCAAAATTCCTGGATTTTGCAGCACTGGGGGTGAATTATAACAGGGAAAATTCTTGAAGTGTTGATTTGGGATAAAGTGATTAAAAGAAATTAAAAGTGATTAAAAGATATTAAAAGGGAGATTTCCCAGTTTTCTGATTCCTAAAAATTCCCAGCCATGGTTGCAGTTGTTTTGGAGGCAGGAAGGGAATTCCCATTGGAAAATTAAAGGATAAACTATTTAATTCCTGATTTTTTTTTTTTTAATTCTGGGGATGTGTTGTGGTTGGTTTTGTCTGGGGTCACACCCTGGATGTTTTGCAGAGAATGGGAATTTGGAAATTTGGAATATTCCCAGTTTTTACCCCTCTGAGGGATCCCAGAGCTGGTGGGATGTGTCAGCAGGGAAAAATCTGGGATTTATACCTTGGTGGGAACCTGGAACAATCCCCAATCCCTGGGCTCTTCCTGCACAGCCAAAAAAAAAAAAAAAAGGAAAAAAGAAAAAGTGGGAATCTTTCTTAAAATGTGCCTGGAGAGAGGGAATTTTATTGAATTTGGATTTTTGGATTTATTGGATTTTTGGGATTGCTTTGAATGTAGCTTGTGCTGAAAGGGCTAAAAAAACCAGGAGTGAAAATTATATTATTATTATTATTATTATTATTATTATTATTATTATTATTATTATTATTATATTATGATAATAATTGTAATAATAATAATAATAATAATAATAGTGGGGTCTGGCAGTATTGATACCCCTAGAATCATCCAAAAGTCCATAAAATTATCCCTAAAATCTTCCAAAGATCCCTAAAACCATCCCAAAATCATCCAAATATTCCTAGAACAATCCAGAGGTCCCTAAAATCATCCAGACAGTCCCAAAATCCCTAAAATCTTCCCAAAAAATGCCTTAAATCCTCCAAAAATCCCTAAAATCTTCCAAAAAATCCCTCAAATCCTCCAAAACCCCTCCCAAAATCCTCCAGAGGGTCCCTAAAATCCTCCAGACATTCCCTAAAATTCCCCAAAAATCACCAAAATCCTCCCAAAATCCCTAAAACCATTCAGAGGTTCCCTAAAATTCTCAAAAAATTCCTGAAATCCCCCAAAATCCCTCAAATCCTCATCCTGTCCTAGCTCAATCCCCTGGAATTCATTGGAAAAGGAATCCAGGCTGGAATTTCTGATCTGTTCCAGAGGAAAAAAATCCTGATTTTTCCATATTTTTCACATCAGTTTCAGAGGAAAAAGGAGGGGGAAAAATCTGGATTTTTCCATATTTTTCTGATCCTTTTCAGAGGAAAAAGGGAGGAAAATCCGGATTTTTTTCCCATATTTTTCTGATCTTTTCCAAAGGAAAAAAAAAAATCCATTTTTTTCTGCATTTTTCTGATCTGTTTTAGAGGAAAAAACCTCATTTTTCCAAATTTTTTGGATCTTTTTCAGATGAAAAAAATCAGATTTTTCCATCTTTTTCTGCTGTTTTCTCCCCACATTCCTGACATCCCTCTGGGAATCTGATTCCATAAAAATCCCACTCCCACCTCCAGAATATTTTTTATTTCTAAAATATTTTTTTCTATTCTATAATTTATTTTTATTCCAACACCTGGAAATTTATTTTGGTAAATTTTTGATAAAACACAGGCATGCCCTGATAATTCCCAAAATTCTCATTTCCGTGGGATATTTGGGATGTGAAGCACAAAGGGTTGGGATTTTTTTATTTTTTTGTTTTTAATTTCTTTTTTTTTTTTTTTTCCTTTTGTTTGATCTCGATGACTCAAACTTGGGGCAAATCCAAGTCAAACAAAAGGTGTGGGCGTAGAGTTAACTCCTGAATGGCTGGGGGAAATTTAGGGAGCAGGAAGGAGCCAAAAATCCCTAAAATCATCCCAAAAAATCCCTGAAATCATCCTAAAAAATCCCGGAAATAATTTTAAATAAAATCCCGGAAATCATCCTTAAAAATCCCGGAAATCATCCTAAAAAAAATCCCGGAAATTATAAAAAAAAAAAATCCCGGAAATCATTTTTTAAAAAATCCCGGAAATCATAAAAAATCCTGTAATCATCCTAAAAATCCCTGAAATCCTCCCCAAAAAATCTCTAAAATTACCCAAAGATTCCTAGAACAATCCAGAGGCCCCAAAATTCCTCCAAAAATCCCTAAAATACTAAAAAATAAAATCCCTAAAATAATCCAAAGATTTCTAGAACAATACAGTGGTTCCCTAAAATCCTCCAAAAATTCCTAAAATCATCCAAAGATCCCTAAAATCACCCAAAAGTCCCTGAAATCATCCAGAGGTTCCCTAATATTTGGAATATTTAAATGATCCCAGGGAAATAATGGGATAAATCCATGAGGAAATTCCCAGATATTTATTGGGAATATTTAAAATATCCCAGGGAAATAATGGGATAAATCCATGAGGAAATTCCCAGATATTTATTGGGAATATTTAAAATGATCCCAGGGAAATAATGGGATAAATCCAGGAGGAAATTCCCAGATATTTATTGGGAATATTTAAATGGTCCCAGGGAAATAATGGGATCAATTCTTGTGGTGTTTAAAGGAAAAAAAATTAAAAAACCATGAGGAGAATGAAAAACCCTCTGGAATTCTGGTGGTGTCACCGTGATGTCACAGTGATGTCATATCGATCCAGTGACATCACAGTGATGTCACAGGATGTAACCGTGATGTCATATCGATCCAGTGATGTCACAGTGATGTCACAGATGTGCCACACCTTGGAGATGCAGGTCCAGGTCACAGTGGCATCACAGTGATGTCACAGGGTGTCACAGCAATGGCACAGAGGTGCCACAGTGATGTCACAGTGATGTCACAGAGGTGCCACAGTGACGTCACAGTGATGTCATAGAGGTGCCACGGTGATGTCACAGCTTAGGGACACTGAGGAGATGCAAGTCCATGTCACATCAGTGTCACAGGGGTGTCACAGTAGTGTCACAGTGCTGTCACAATGATGTCACATCAGTGTCACAGCAATGTCACAGCTTGGGGACACTGAGGAGATGCAGGTCCATGTCACATCAGTGTCACAGTGATGTCACATCAGTGTCACAGCGATGTTACAGCTTGGGGACACCGAGGAGACGCAGGTCCATATCATAGTGATGTCACAGTGATGTCACAGTGATGTCACAGGATGTCACAGTGATGTCACAATGGTGCTAAACATGGGGGACTCTGAGGAGGGACAGGCAGGTGTCACATCAGTGTCACACCAGTGTCACAACAATGTCACAGCAGTGTTGCATCAGTGTCACATCAGTGTCCCATTAGTGTCACATCAGTGTCCCATCAGTATCACATCGGTGCCACTGTAGTGTCACATCAGAGTCACATCAGTGCCACTGTAGTGCCACTGTACTTTCACAGCAATGTCACCCCACTGTCACTGTAGTGTCACATCGGTGTCACATCTGCCACTGTAGTGTCACAGCAATGTCACATCAGTGTCGCAGCAGTGTCACAGCAATGTCACATCAGTGCCACTGTAGTGTCACAGCAATGTCACATCAGTGTCACAGCAGTGTCCCAACAGGCTCGTGTCGCTCCAGTGTCACTCGGTGTCACAAGGGGTCACACCGGTGTCACAGCCCTGTCACAGCAGTGTCACACCGGGGTCACCGCGGTGTCACAGCAGGCCCATGTCCTCTGGTGTCACCCCGGTGTCACCGCGGTGTCACAGGCTGTCCCCGCGCTGTCCCTCTGGCGTCACCGCGGTGTCACCCCGGTGTCACAGGCTGTCCCCGCGCTGTCCCTCTGGCGTCACCCCGGTGTCACCCCGGTGTCACCCCGGTGTCACAGGCTGTCCCCGCACTGTCCCTCTGGTGTCACCCCGGTGTCACAGGCTGTCCCCGCGCTGTCCCCGCGCTGTCCCCGCGCTGTCCCCGGCCGCTCCCGCCGTGCCTGGCACTCCGGGCCCGCCCTGCCCCGATAACCCGCGGGACACCCCGGGGAGGGACAGGGAGGGACAGGGAGGGGACACCCCGGTGCTCAGTGCCACCCCAAACTGATTCATCCCCCGCTCCCAAATCCCCAGAAAAGGATTTTTTGGGCTTTTTTTTCCTTGTTTTTTTGAGGTCGCGACCTCCGTTTTTGTTGGTTTTTTGGTGGGTTTTGTTGGATTTTTTTGTTTTGGTTTTGTTTTTTTTGGTTTATTTTTTCAGCTGAGTCACCGAACTGGCGCCGGGTATTTCCTGCTGCCAAGGGCCCAGCCCAGCTCCCGCCTGGCACTGGGGCTTTCCACCCCAAATCTGGGAGGATTCAGGAAAAAACAAAAATGGGATCCAAAATTTCCCACCCCAAATCTGGGAGGATTCAGGAAAAAAAAAAATTGGGATCTAAAATTTCCCACCCCTAATCTGGAAGGATTTGGGGAAAAGTGGAGTTCTGAGCTTTTCCCACCCCAGATCTGGGAGAATTCAGGAATAATTTGGGGTCTGAAATTTCCCACCCCATGTCTGAAAGGATTCAGGCAAAAATTGGGGTCTGAACTTTCCTCCCCAAATCTGGGAGGATTCAGGAAAAAAAAAAAAAGGGATCCAAAATTTCCCACCCCAAATCCAAGAGGATTCAGGAAAAAAAAATTGGGATACAAAATTTCCCACCCCTAATCTGGGGAGGATTCAGGAAAAAAAATAAAATTGGGATACAAAATTTCCCACCCCAAATCTGGGAGGATTCAGAAAAAAAAATTGGGATCCAAAATTTCCCACCCCAAATCCAGGAGGATTCAGGAAAAAAAAATGGGATCCAAAATTTCCCACCCCTAATCTGGGAGGATTCAGGAAAAAAAAATAAAAATTGGGATACAAAATTTCCCACCCCAAATCTGGGAGGATTCAGGAAAAAAAAAAATTGGGATCCAAAATTTCCCACCCCAAATCCAGGAGGATTCAGGAAAAAAATCCTGACAATTCCAGCCCAAATTTGCCCAATTCTTGCCAATCCAGGATATTTTGGGAAATAAACTGGGAATTCTCAGGGATATCCCAAAGAATTCTGATAATTCCAGCCCAAATTTCCTCAATTCCTTCCCAATCCAGGATGGTTTAAACTGGGAATTCTCAGGGATATCCCAAAGAATCCTGACAATTCCAGCCCAAATTTGCTCAATTCTTCCCAATCCAGGATATTTTGGGAAATAAACTGGGAATTCTCAGGGATATCCCAAAGAATTCTGACAATTCCAGCCCAAATTTGCCCAATTCTTCCCAATCCAGGATATTTTGGGAAATAAATTGGGAATTCTCAGGGATATCTCAAAGAACTCCAACAATTCCAGCCCAAATTTGCTCAATTCTTCCCAATCCAGGATATTTTGAGAAATAAATTGGGAATTCTCAGGGATATCTCCAAGAACTCCAACAATTCCAGCTCAAATTTGCCCAATTCTTCCCAATCCAGGATATTTTGGGAAATAAATTGGGAATTCTCAGGGATATCCAGCCCTGTTTAGGGGCAGGAATGAAAAATTTCCGAAGTTTTCCCAAGGAGTTTGATCTGAATTTCCCTTTAACACAACCCCCCAAAAATACAGGATGAATTCTCCTCCCCCAATTCCACAGATCCCAGAAATATCAAATATGGGATTGATGCAAATTCTGACCTGCAGGGATTCATTGCTTCCTTCCACATCCTCCAAAAATAAATAAATCCCAAACCCGAGCTCCGAGCTGCAGCTGGAATTCGCTGCCGTGAGGAAATCTTGGAATTTGCATCATTCCATTTTAATGAGGTGAAAGGTGGCCCGGGCCCCTCTTTTCCCTGAAATCCTTTTGGGATTTGCATGGAAAATTCCCAATATTTGTTTGCAGCCAGGTGACCCTGATCCTCTTTAATCCCATATTGAAATGGGGATGGAAATTCAGGGAAAGGAGCTGAATCCCTCAGGAAAATTCCCCAGCCCAGCAGATTTCTGGGATTTGTGGAATTGGGAAAGGAGAATTAATTCTGTATTTTTGGGGGTTGTGTTAAAGGGAAATTCAGATCAAACTCCTGGAAAAATTCGGGAATTTTTCATTCCTGCCCCTAAACAGGGCTGGATATCCCTGAGAATTCCCAAAATATCCTGGATTGGGAAGAATTGGGCAAATTTGAGCTGGAATTGTTGGAGTTCTTGGAGATATCCTGAGAATTCCCAATTTATTTCCCAAAATATCCTGGATTGGGAATAATTGAGCAAATTTGGACTGGAATTGTCAGAATTCTTTGGGATATCCCTGAGAATTCCCAGTTTAAACCATCCTGGGTTGGGAAGGAATTGAGGAAATTTGGACAGGAATTATCAGAATTCTTTGGCATGTCCCTGAGAATTCCCAGTTTATTTCCCAAAATATCCTGGATTGGCAAAAATTCAGCAAATTTGGGCTGGAATTATCAGAATTCTTTGAGATTTTCTTGCGAATTCCCAATTTATTTTCCCAAATATCCTGGATTGGGAAGTAATTGGAATTAAAAATTACAATTTTCTGATTGAAATTACGATTTTAGGATCAAAACCATCCTGTGATTTGATGATTAAAAGGATGATTTTAGGATTAAAAGGATGGTTTTAGGATTAAAACCATCCAATGGTTTTAGGATTAAAATGATGAATTTATGATGAAAATTATGATGTTATGCCCAAAATGATTATTTTAGTGTCAAAACAATGATTTTAAGATTAAAATCTCCCCATAGTTTTATGTTCAAAATTATGATCTTATTATTAAAATTCTGATTTTATGATGAAAAACCATGACTTCAGGATTAAAACCATCTCGTGATTTTTATGTGTCAAATGATGATTTTAGGATTCAAATTATGATTTTTGGGATTCCTGCCCTGTAACCCCACCCGGGCTCAGTGAGGTCACCCCATTGTTCTGAGTTCTGAGTTCGAGCCCTGACCCCGAACAAAGAGCTCCCGACCTGGATTTATGTTCCTTTTATTGATTTAATGTTGAATTGTTGCTGAAAGTTGAGGTTTTAACCATTTCCTCCCTGATTTGGGATATTCCAGAGAATATTTGGGAATTTCGCTGTGGGGTCGTGGATTTTTCACCCTTTGGGAGAGGAAGGGAAGGTGCTCAAAGCTGACCTGGATTTTATGTTCCTTTTATTGACTTAATGTTGAATTGTTGCAGAAATTTGAATTTTTAACCATTTCCAGTCCCATTTCAGGTTTTCCAGAGAGTTTGGGGTTGGATATTTGGGAATTTCACTGTGGGGTTTGTGGATTTTTCACCCTTTGGGAGAGGAAGGGAAGGTGCTCAAAGCTGACCTGGATTTTATGTTCCTTTTATTGACTTAATGTTGAATTGTTGCTGAAATTTGAATTTTTAACCCTTTCCAGTCCCATTTCAGGTTTTCCAGAGCGTTTGGGGTTGGATATTTGGGAATTTCACTGTGGGGCCGTGGATTTTTTACCCTTTGAGTGAGGAAGGAAAGGTGCTCGGTGCCACCTGGATTTATGTTCCTTTTATTGACATAATCTCCAATTGGGCTGCAGAAAGCTGAATTTTTAACCATTTCCACCCCCATTTTGGGTTTTCCAGAGGGTTTGGGGTTGGATATCTGGGAATTTTTTATCCTTTGGGGGAGGAAAGCCCAAAACTCTTCTAACCCACAAGGGGAGGGTGCTGACCTGGATTTTATGTTCCTTTTATTGATTTATTGTTGAATTGTTGCTGAAAGTTGAGGTTTTAACCATTTCCTCCCTGATTTGGGATATTCCAGAGAATATTTGGGAATTTCGCTGTGGGGTTTGTGGATTTTTCACCCTTTGGGAGAGGAAGGGAATTTGCTCGGTGCCACCTGGATTTATGTTCCTTTTATTGATTTAATGTTGAATTGGTGCAGAAATTTGAATTTTTAACCATTTCCTCCCTGATTTGGGGTTTTCCAGAGAATATTTGGGAATTTCACTGTGGGGCCGTGGATTTTTTTACCCTTTGGAGGAGGAAGAGCAGGTGCTCGGTGCTACCTGGATTTATGTTCCTTTTATTGATTTAATGTTGAATTGTTGCTGAAATTTGAATTTTTAACCCTTTCCAGTCCCATTACAGGTTTTCCAGAGCGTTTGGGGTCGCATATTTGGGAATTTCACTGTGGGGCTGTGGATTTTTTACCCTTTGAGAGAGGAAGGGAAGTTGCTCGGTGCCACCTGGATTTATGTTCTTTTTATTGACTTAATCTCCAATTGGGCTGCAGAAAGCTGAATTTTTAACCATTTCCACCCCCATTTTGGGTTTTCCAGAGGGTTTGGGGTTGGATATCTGGGAATTTTTTATCCTTTGGGGGAGGAAAGCCCAAAACTCTTCTAACCCACAGGGGGAGGGTGCTGACCTGGATTTTATGTTCCTTTTATTGACTTAATGTTGAATTGTTGCTGAAAGTTGAATTTTTAACCATTTCCTCCCTGATTTGGCATTTTCCAGAGGTTTTGGAGTTGGATATTTGGGAATTTGTGGATTTCTTACCCTTTGGGAGAGGAAGAGAAGTTGTTTGGTGCTACCTGGATTTACGTTCCTTTTATTGACTAAATCTTCAATTGGGCTGCAGAAATTTGAATTTTTACCCATTTCCTCCCTGATTTGGGGTTTTCCAGAGAATATTTAGGAATTTCACTGTGGGGCCATGGATTTTTTTACCCTTTGGAGGAGGAAGAGCAGGTGCTCAATGTTTCCTGGATTTTTGTTCCTTTTATTGACATGAATTGCTGCACAAAGTTGGATTTTTAACCATTTCCTTCCCGATTTGGGAACTTCCAGAGGACATTTGGGAATTCCACTGTGGGGCCGTGGATTTTTTACCCTTTCAGGGTAGGAAGGGAAGGTGCTCGGTGCTGACCTGAATTTTATGTTCCTTTTATTGATTTAATATCAAACCCTTGAAGCTGGGCTGCAGAAATTTGAGTTTTTAACCATTTCCTCCCTCATTTAGGGGTTTTCCAGAGAGTTTGGGCTTGGATATTTGGGAATTTGTGGATTTCTTACCCTTTGGGAGAGGAAGAGAAGGTGCTCTGTGCTACCTGGATTTTATCTTCCTTTTATTGACATGAATTGCTGCACAAAGTTGAATTTTTAACAATTTCCTTCCCGATTTGGGAACTTCCAGAGCACATTTGGGAATTTCACTGTGAGGCTGTGGATTTTTTAGCCTTTGAGAGAGTGAGGGAAAGTCCTCGATTCCACCTGGATTCACATTCCTTTTATTGACTTAATCTCCAATTAGGCTGCAGAAATTTGAATTTTTAACCATTTCCTCCCCGATTTGGGATCTTCCAGAGGACATTTGGGAATTCCACTGTGGGGCCGTGGATTTTTTGCCTTCCTGGGTTTGGGGTTCGGGGAAGGGAAGCCGGCGCTGTCGGGGCACGCCGGGGGAAGGAGGAGGGAGGGAGCGCCGGGAGCTGTCCCGGCACAGGTGACTCAGAGCCCGCGGCTCCTGGCACCTCCCAGCGCCCGGCTCCGGTTCCTGCTCCGCCTGGCGCCGCTCCAGCGGGAAGCGCCGCTGGATTTGCTCTGTCACGCGAGGCCAGCGGGGAGCCAGGGCAGGAATTCGGGAGAAATCTTTCCTTGCGGTGATGGAGATGCCCTGGGCTGGAATTCCCAAAAAAAAAAAGCCAAGGGTACCCCAGTCCTTGTGGCTGTTCGGATCAGAAATTTGGGAAAAATTCTTCCATGGGACACTGGGAAATGCCCAGAATAAAATTCCCAGAGAATCCTTGGCTGCCTCAGCTCTTGTGGCTGTTTGGATCAGAAATTTGGGAAAATTCCTTCTATGGGAAACTGATAAATCCATGGGATGGAATTCCCAAAGAAGCTGTGGGAGGTCCAGCTGTGGATTCCATGGATCAGAAATTCAGGAAAAATCCTTTCTTGGGACACTGAGAAATCCCCAGAATGGAATTCCCAGAGAATCCTTGGCTGTTCCAGCCCTTGTGCCTGTTTGGATCAGAAATTTGGGAGAAATCCTTCTTGGGATGATGGAGATGCCCTGGGATAGAATTCCCAGAGAATCCTTGGCTGCCTCAGCTCTTGTGGCTGTTTGGATCAGAAATTTGGGAAAATTCCTTCTGTGGGACACTGATAAATCCATGAGATGGAATTCCCAGAGATGCTGTGGGAGATCCAACCCTGGTTTCCAGGGATCAGAAATTCAGGAAAATTCCTCCCTTGGGACACTGGGAAATCCATGGAATGGAATTCCCCAACAAACCGTGGCTGCCCCAGATCTGAATTCATGGGATCAAAAATTTGGGAGAAATCCTTCTTGGGACACTGAGGAATCCCTGGGATGCAATTCCCAAAGAAGCCGTGGGAGGTCCAGCCCTGAATGCCAGAGATCAGAAATTTGGGATAAATCCTTCTTGGGATGATGGAGATGCCCTGGGATGGAATTCCCAAAGAAACTGTGGCTGGCCCCAGCCCTTGTGTCTGTTTGGATCAGAAATTCGGGAAAATTCCTTCTGTGGGACACTGTTAAATCCATGAGATGGAATTCCCAAAGAAGCCGTGGCTGGCCCAGCTCTGGATTCCACGGATCAGAAATTTGGGAGAAATCCTTCCTTGGGATACTGGGAAATCCCTGGGATGGAATTCCCAGAGAATCCTTGGCTGCCCCAGCCCTTGTGGCTGTTTGGATCAGAAATTTGGGAGAAATCCTTCCTTGGGACACTGAGAAATCCATGGAATGGAATTCCCAAAGAAGCCATGGCTCACCCAGCTCTGGTTGCCAGAGATCAGAAATTTGGGAAAAATCCTTCCTTGGGATGAAATTGGAATATTGTGGGGGGGAAGTTCTGGCTGGAAATCAGAATTTTGTGCAAATTTGTGCTGCTCAAACTGACGTGGCCACGTTTTGTGTCTGGGCAGCTCTGGGCAAGGAAATCCCAAAGTAAAATAATCCCAGTGGTTCTTTTGGGGGGTGAAATTCAGGAATTTTCACCTCATGATCCCACTGAATCCTGATTTGATCTCAAAGGATGAAATTTAGGAATTTTCCCCTCATGATCCCAGTGAATCCCAAGTTGATCCCAACTGATGAAATTTAGGATTTTTTTTGCTTCCCTCAACTACTCCAGGAGGAAACAAAGGCCAGGAATGACCTGGAAAACTCAGGAGGGGTCTGAAAAAAAACAATTTGGGATTAAATTTGGGGTTTTGCTCCACTCCAGGTGTTCCAGAGGGAAACAAAGGCCAGGAATGACCTGGAAAATCCAGGATGGACTGAAAAGCAATCTGGGATTAAATTTGTGTTTTTGCTCCACTCCAGGTGTTCCAGGAGGAGACAAAGGCCGGGAATGGGATGGGCTGAAAACCACTCTGGGATTGAATTTGGTTTTTTGCTTCACTCAACTGCTCCAGGAGGAAACAAAGGCCAGGAATGACCTGGAAGCCAATCTGGAATTAATTTGGTTTTTCGCTCCAATCAACTGCTCCAGGAGGAAACAAAGGGCAGGAATGACCTGGAAAATCCGGGATGGGCTGAAAACCAATCTGGGAACCCAATCCATGAGCTCATTCTGGCTCTTGGCAGCCCCGAGCTTTAGATGTGAAATCTTCCTGCTCTGTTGAAAGCCTTTGTTCCTTTTATTTATTTTTTTCTCCTCTTTTTTTCCTTTTTTCTTTTCACTCCCCTTTGTCCTGCAGGTGCTGCAGGGGGGGACAGGGCAGGGAGGAGCAGCAGAAGGGCTGGAATTAATTCCTGGGAAGGAGGGGACGAGCCCTGGGTCTCTAAATCTCTTTATTTAAATCCTGTGCTGAGCCCAAGGGTTTAAATTCGATTTTCCTCATTCTGTGGTGTTGATTCTGAGGGGTTTTAAGCTGGGTTCCCTAAATTCTGTGTTGATTCCAAGGGTTTTTAAGCTGGATTCTCAAAATTCAGAGCCCAAGGTCTCAAGGAAGTTTTTTTTAAATTGCATGATCAAAATTCTGTGCTGAGCCCAAGGCTTTAACTCGAATTCTGAGACCAGGATCCCAAGGAAGGTTTTGAAATTGGATTCCCAAAATTCTGTGGTGAATCCAAGGATTCGAGGAAGGGTTTTTAAGCTGGATTCTTAAAATTCTGAGCCCGAGGTCTCAAGGATGGGTTTTAAAATTGAATTCTCAAAATTTTGAGTCCAAGGTCTCAAGGAAGGTTTTTAAAATTGAATTCTCAAAATTTTGAGTCCAAGGTCTCAAGGAAGGTTTTGAAATTTGATTCTCAAAATTCTGAGTCTAAGGTCTCAAGAGGGTTTTAAAATTGAATTCTCAAAATTTTGAGTCCAAGGTCTCAAGGAAGGTTTTGAAATTGGATTCCCAAAATTCCGTGGTGAACCCAAGGATTCAAGGACGGGTTTTAAGATTGGATTCTCAAAATTTTGAGTCCAAGGTCTCAAGGCCAATTTTGAAGCTGGGTTTTCAGAACTCTGTGCTGAACCCCAGGATCCAGGGAAGGATTTTAAGGCGGATTCTCCAAACCCTGGGCTGAGCCCAAGCTGATTTAACAGCTGAGGAAAATCCTGAGCAATCCTGATTTGAGCCTCTCGCCCGCCTGACCCGGGTTTTGTTCAGAACCAGGAATTGAGCTCCGTGCAAGGGCTCTGGTTTCGCTGTGGTTGCTTTGTTTGGAACAGGCATTTCTGATAACAACCCCACAAATCCCCTGGGGCTGATTAACGGGATCCCCATTCCCTCCTGGGAATCCTCCCTGCTTCCCGAGCTTTGGGATCCATCTCCCCTTTCCCTTCTGCAAACACAGCTGCAATGAGAGAAAATGAGAAAATTATGGAATATTTGGGGTTATTGCAAAGATTTTAAAGTTTTTTCCAAATATTTTAATTTTTTTCTGAAGCTTTTTGTGGTTTTTTTTCCAGTTTTTGTGGTTTTTTCCAATTTTTGTGGTTTTTTCTGATGTTTTTGTGGGTTTTTTCCGATGTTTTTGAGGTTTTTTCCCCAGTGTTTTTGTGGTTTTTTTTCCCCAAAGATTTTAAGGTTTTTTCCAAAGATTTTGAGGTGTCTTTGAGAGATTTTAAGTTTTAATATTTAGGATTGTCACTACATGGGAATGTTCTCTGGGATTGATGGGGTAGAGAATATTTGGGATTTTCATCCAATGGGAATTTTCTATGGGAATGTTCTTTGGGAATGTTCTCCAGGGTTGGTGGGGGTAGAGAATATTTTGGACTATCATCCAATGGGAATGTTCTTTGGGAATGTTCTCTGGGATTGATGGGGTGGAGAATATTTGGGATTATCACCAAACGGGAATTTTCTATGGGAATGTTCTTTGGGAATATTCTCTGGAAATGTTCTGTGGGATTTGTGGGGTAGGGAATATTTGGGATTATCACCAAATGGGAATTTTCTTTGGGAATGTTCTCTGGGATTGATGAGGTAGAGAATATTTGGGATTATCCCAAAACAGGAATGTCCTGTGGGAATGTTCTTTGAGAATGTTCATTGGGAATGTTCTCCAGTATTCATGGGGTAGAGAATATTTGGGATTATCACCAAATGGGAACGTTCTGTGGGATTTGTGGGGTAGGAAATATTTGGGATTATCACCAAACGAGAATTTTCTATGGGAATATTCTCTGGGAATGTCCTTCCCATGCCACCAAAGGGCTCCAGGTGGGGTCCCAGCCACACAAACACAGATTCCAGGCTCGAATTCCCAAAAATCCCGAGGACTGAGCCCGTTCCAGGTGCAGATTCATGTCTGGAAGCGGAATGGGGAGGAGGGAGCAGCTCAGGAGCTCAGCTGGAGCTGCACAAACCCCCGAGACCCAGCCGAGCTCCCCGAGGGGTCTCGGAGGAAAAGTTGGATCCTGTGAGAATTCAGAGCCAATTAAGGAGATAATTGGAGCCAGGAGCTGCATCTTCCCCTGGCTCCTTCATAACAAGGAGAAAACTTTTGGTGTTTTTGTTTGGTTTTCACGGTGCCGAGGGGAATTTTCCGACCTCTTTGAAAGAGGATAGTTCCTGATTTTTGAAGGATTTTTTGAAAGCCACAGCTCTGATTTTTAACAATTCTTTTTGGTATTTTTTTTCTTTTAAATGCTCTTATTTTTGATGTTTTTATTTTAAATGGGGATAGCTCAGAGCCCCTTCCAGGGCCTAAAGAGGCTCCAGGAGAGGGACTGGGACAAGGGATGGAGGAACAGGACACACAAATGGGTTTGGGCTGATCAAGGTCAGGTTTAAATGGGAAACTGGGAGGAAATTGTTCCTGGTGAGGGCAGCGAGGCCTCAGAAATCCCTGGAAATGCCCAAACCCATCCTGAAGCACCCCAGGATCACGAAAACCCCAAATCCTGGCCTGACCCTAAATCCCCACCACCCCTCCCACGCCACGCCACACCACCCCCTCCACTGTGCGGCCACAACCCAGCCTTTGTTAGGCCTGGCCCAGCCCTGGCGGCTGCCAAGGCCAGGACACACCTGTTGGGCCCGGGCGGGCCGGGATTGGCCGCGCCAGGAATGCACCTGCGCAGGGAGGGGTGGAGGCTCCATGTAAGACGAGCCTTGGCCTCGCTCCCCATCGCTCCTCACCTCCAGCTCCAGCACGCAGCTCCTCCGACGCGCCGCGCTCGCCCCAGCCCTTCCCGGCCTCTTTTTTGGTTTTTTTTTTGGTTTTTCCTTCTTTTAAATCTCAGTTTTATTTTGTTAAGATCAGTTTTAGCAGCCTAACGAGGTGTGGCTGTGTTGTTTTTCCAGGTCTCGGCTCTGTTTTTGCTGCCGGTTTCCCTCCCCTGCGAAATCCAAGGTCGCGGAAGAGGAAAACTTCTCCCGGCTTTTCCTTCCCCACCTGGATGCTGATCTGACTTTAGGAGAAGCTCCCAGCACTGAAGTTTTCACCTGGATTTCCTGGTAAGATCCAAACTATCCAGGTACAGTGGGGGGAAAAAGAAAACTTTAAAAAAAAGGAATTTAAGGAGCGCAAAATCCACTTCTTGACGGCTTTTCCCAACTTTTCCATGGATATTTCCATGGATGTTCCCTCTCTCCACTTCACTTTCCCCAGGATTCCGCCCTCTTTTCTCTTCCTCCTTCTCCCCCCAGGTGGATTCGAGAGGGTTTTGTTGGACAGATCAGGTTTTGTGTGTGCTGGGGGAGGGGAGGCCAGCGCATGAATCCAAACGTTCATTTTACAACCAGTCCAACCAGTCAGGGCAGCTCCCAGCACATCCAAGGCTTGGAGAAGGAGGGAGTCGGAGGGGGAGAAGCTGCTCCCAGCCAGGGGCCGCAGGAGGAAAAAGGAAAAAAAAGAGAGTTTGGGAAGTTTCATTAAAATTTTGCTAAAATCCGATTAAAATCGGAATAAAATCGATAGAAACGAGCGTAGCGTTGAAGGTTCTTCCAATTTATGGATTTAAGGGACGATTTCCCAGTTTTTGAGTAAAGTGAAGATTTATAATCTGAGTTTCTGCTGGCTTTGGGAAAAAAAAAGAATATTGGGAAATTGAATTAAAATAGGAATAAAATCGAGTAGAAACGAGCGTAGTGTTAAAGGTTTTTCCAATTTATGGATTTAAGGGAGGATTTCCCAGTTTTTGAGTAAAGTGAAGATTTGTAATCCAAGTTTTTGCTGGCTTTGGGGGAAAAAAAAAGAATATTGGGAAATTGAATTAAAATCGGAATAAAATCAATAGAGACGAGCGTAGTGTTGACGGTTCTTCCAATTTACGGATTTAAGGGAGGATTTCCCAGTTTTGAGTAAAGTGAGGATTTGAAATTCGAGTTTGCTGCTGTATCTGAAAAAAAACCCGGAATATTTGGATTAATATCCAAATAAAGTTGATAGAAAACGAGCATGAAATTGACAGGAGTTCTTCCGATAATTCTGGATTTTGGAATATTTGGATTTAAGGGAGGATCTCCCAGTTTGGAGTAAAGTGAGGATTTGAAATCTGAGTTTGCTGCTGGTTTTGAGAAAAAAAAAGGAATATTGGGAAAATCTGATTAAAATCCAAATAAAATCGATAGAAACAAGCGTAGCATTGAAGGACGTTGTTCCAATTTACGGATTTAAGGGAGAATTTCCCAGTTTTCCAGTAAAAGTGAGGATTTGAAATCTGAATTTGCTGCTGCTCTGAAATAAAAAAAGAATATTGGGAAAATCCAATTAACATCGGAATAAAATCGATAGAAACAAGAGTAGCATTGAAGGGGGTTCTTCCAATATTTCTGGATTTTGGAATACTTGGATTTAAAGGAGGATTTCCCAGTTTCTGAGAAAAGTGAGGATTTGAAATCTGATTTTGCTGCTGGCTCTGAAAAAATCAAAGGAATATTTGGATTAAAGTCCAAATAAAATCGGTATAAAACAAGCATGAAATTGAAAGGGGTTCTTCCAATAATTCTGCATTTTGGAATATTTGGATTTAAGGGAGGATTTCCCAGTTTTACACTAAAAGGGAAGTTTTGAAATCTGAACATGCTGCTGGCTCTAAAATAAAAAAAGAATATTGGGAAATCGGATTAAAATCCGAATAAAATCGATAGAAACGAGCGTAACATTGAAAGGGTTTCTCCAATAATTCTGCATTTTGGAATATTTGGATTTAAAGGAGGATTTCCCAGTTTCTGAGTAAAGTGAGGATTTGAAATCTGAGTTTGCTGCTGTGACTCTAAAAAAATTGAATATTTGGATTAAAATCCGAATAAAATTGATATAAAATCGATATAAAATCGATATAAAATGAGCATGAAATTGACAGGGGCTCTTCCAATATTTCTGGATTTTGGAATATTTGGATTTAAGGGCGGATTTCCCAGTTTTTTAGTAATAGTGAGGATTTGAAATCCAAGTTTGCTACTGACTCTGGAAAAAAGGAATATTTGGATTATAATCTGAATAAAATTGATATAAAATCCAAATAAAACAAGCATGAAATCGATGGGAGTTCTTCCAATAATTCTGCATTTTGGAATATTTGGATTTAAAGGAGGATTTCCCAGTTTTCGAGTAAAGTGAGGATTTGAAATCTGAGTTTGCTGCTGGCTCTGAAATAAAAATAGAATATTGGGAAATCGGATTAAAATCCGAATAAAATCGAGAGAAATGAGCGTAACATTGAAAGGGCTTCTCCAATATTTCTGGATTTTGGAATATTTGGATTTAAAGGAGGATTTCCCAGTTTTCGAGTAAAAGTGAAGATTTGAAATCTGAGTTTGCTGCTGGCTCTGAAAAAAAAAGAATATTTGGATTAAAATCTGAATTAAAATTGATATAAAATCGATATAAAACAAGCTTGAAATCTATGGGGGTTCTTCCAATATTTCTGGATTATGGAATATTTTGGATTTAAGGGCAGATTTCCCATTTTTTGAGTAAAAGAGAGGATTTGAAATCCGAGTTTGCTGCTGGCTCTGAGTAATGATTGCCACATTTTAATGACTCCTTTAATTAACCAGAATTTTAACGAGTTTTCCTCACCCTCCAAACCACCCAACCCTCACATTTTCATTTTCCCTCTGAATCGACACCTGGGCTGAGAGCAGGGATTGGGAATTTCCTGAGCAGAACAGGAAAATTTGGGAATTTTGGTCGGATCGGAGCAGAGGAAAATTCCGGCTCTGCCGGAGCCGTCGGCTTCCGCTCGGGGCAGGAGGAGCCATTTTGGGTTGGTTTTGTTGATTCTTTTCTCATTTTGGTGCCTGGAAAAAAACCCAAAATATTCAATTTTCTGTACTGGATCGTTTTTTCCTTGTTTTTCCTGATTTTTGGAGAGTTAGGCTCCACAGGGATTAAATAAAGTGATTTTATTTCATTTTTGGACATGAGGTCAAGCTTTGCGTTCTTCTCCAAATTCCAATTTTAAATTTTTAAATTTTTTTTTTCAAATTATAATTCCATTGGAAATGAGGAAATTTTGGTGAAAATTTGGCAGAGGGGTTTTGTTATCCAGGAGGATTCTTGGGATTTCTGCCGGATTCGGGGACAGGGATTTGTGGGATTTTCCTCCTTTACTTTTCCACGAGGAAAAAAAAAAAAAAATCTGGAATTTTCTGTGGGGCACAAAGCAGGAAATTCTCCCGGATTTTGGCCAAAAAAAGTTCCAGGGGATGGAATTTTTCCAAAATATTCAGCTCATCCCAATTAAACGTTCTCAGATTGATTTAATTCCAAGTTTTTTAATGGATTTTCCTGAAAAACAACAGGAATTTATTCACTTTGTTTATCCAATTATTCTTTCTTCATTTATTCATTTATTCCTTCATTTTCCCAGAATTAATTCCTGATTGGTTTTTTTCCTATTTTATTTCCCTAGGAATTGCAAATATTTTGATCCACTTTTCACTTGTATTCCTGAATTTTCCTCGATTTTAACCCAAAAGTTATTTTAACACCAACAAATTTCCGGGTTCTTCCCTCTCCAAAACCAAGTGCTTAAATCACTCTCAAAATTCCCTTTTTGGTTGATTAGATTAATTATTTTGAAGATTTTATTGATTATTTTTAATGTTCTATTCATATTTGTATTACCTTTGATTTTTTTGGTCTTTAAGTCACTGTCAAAATTCCCCTTTTTAGCTGTTTTGGATTATTTTATTAATTATTTTAAAGATTATATTAATTACTTCAAATATTATATTCAAATTTATATTGTATTTATAATTGTATTGTGTTTCTATTGATGTCATTACTGTATTTATTACTATATTTATATTTATTATTCTATTACTACTACTATTATATATAATAACATATTATTGAATAATTATTGATTAGATTTATAGTCAATAATATTAATATCAACATTTAATATTTAAATATTTATCAATATTTAATTATAATTTGTTATTTAATAATATTATTATATTAAATGCTATTGTTATTTCTAATAAAAATACTATTTACACCGAATTAAAATTTGGCCTTTTCAGGCACTTTTGGGTAAATGGAAAATTCAAGCAACAAAAATGTTGCAGAATTTGAGAAAATCTAGAAATTTCCAGGATTTTGGGAATTATTAATTACAATTTTAATTATTCTCATTAAAAATTAATTTTAATTAGTCTCCTTAAAATAAAAAGGGAAAGCCCAGGAATTCCAGGAGCTGAGCTGGTGACAAAGTTTTAGGAATTTTATTGAATTAATTGAATTTAATTTATTTCTGTGTGATGTTGGGAAAGGTTTCAAGTTCAAGTCCAACCTTTGAAGAAAATCAAAATTAAAATTCAAAATATTTTTGTGATGTTGCTGTCAAAAACAGAGAGGAATGTCTTTAATTCAGAAAAATCAGGAAAAATCAGGAAAATCAGAGGAAAAATTGAAAAAGGGAGAACAATAATTAAGAAAATTAAAGAGAAAAAATCAGAAAAAAGAGATAAAGATCAGAGAAAAGGAGAAAAAATCAGAAAAAAACCCAGAGGAAAATCAGAAACAAAAAAAATCAAAGAAAATGAGAAAAAAAATAATGAAAAATTCAGGAAAAATCAGGAAAAAAGCAGAAAAATCAGGAAAAATCAGGAAAAATCAGGAAAAAATCAGGAAAAAAATCAGGGAAAAATCAGGAAAATCAGGAAAAAACAGAAAAAATCAGGAAAACCAGGAAAAAAATCAGGAAATTCAATGGAAAATATTTCCAGCCATTCCTTGATTTTCCTGGAAGAAATAATCAGGAATGATGTGGAAAATCGGGAATTTGGGGGAGGTTTCCCTTTTTTCCTTTTGTTTTTCCTCGTTTTCCCTTTTTTTTCCTCATCCCTTTCCCAAGATGTTGCTTAAAATAAAATAAAAAAATTATTTATTTCCCCCTTTTTGTGAATTAAAAAATGGGGAAAAAAGGGGAATTCTGAGGGATTTTGGGTAGAAATTCCCTTTTTTTTTCTTTTGCTTTTCTTCATTTTCCCCCTTTTTCCAAGATCTTGCCTAAAACAAAAAAAAATTGATTTATTTCCCTCTTTTTGTCTATTAAAAAAAAAAAGTGGGGAAAAAAGGGAATTCTGAGGGATTCTTTTTCCCTGACAAATTTCCCAGGATTTTGCCTAAAACAAAAAAACAAAAAAAAATTATTAATTACGTTTTTGTTGCCATCCTGTCCATAAAAAAAAGTGGGGAAAAAAATTGAATTTTGGGTTTTTTTTGGTTGGTTTTTTGTTTTGTTTTGTGGTTTTTTGTTTTTTTTTTTTGAGTTTTCCCTTGGCTTTATTGTGATTTTTTTGTCTTTTTTTTTTTTCTTGTTTTGGGGTTTTTGGTTGTTTTTGGTTTTTTTAGGAACTTTTTGTCCCTATTTTGGAGGTTTGGGATTGTTTGGTTTGGAATTTTTGCTGTTTATTGAGTTTTGAGGAGTTTTTCTCATTCTTGTTGGGTTTTTAAGGACATTTTTGTTACTTTTATTCTGTTTTTTAATCTAATTTTTTGTTATTACTTCAGGAGGTTTTGGTGATTTTTGGTTGCCATTGAATTTTTTTAGTTTTTTTGGTGTTTATTAATTTTTTTTTTTAGTTTTTCTCATTCTCACTGAGGTTTTAGGGAGTTTTTTGTTGCTTTTATTCCATTTTTTATCATTTTTTTGTTGTTACTTCAGGGGGTTTGGTGTTTTTTGGTTGCCATTGAATTTTTGGGAATTTTTTTGGTGTTTCTTGAAGTTTTTGGAGGTTTTGGGGTTTTTACTCCAAGTTCAGTTTCCCGGGTGGATTTAACCCTGGATTTGTTCTGTACAGGAAGAAATCAGTGAAACACTGGGATGCAGGTCAGAGAAACTGGGTTTAAACTGGTTTGGACTGGGTTTTACTGGGTTTTAACCAGTTTTTAACTGTTTTGTAACTAGGTTTTTCCTGGTTTTTAAACTGGGTTTTTCCCGATTTTTAACTGGGTTTTTACTGGGTTTTATTGGGTTTTAACCAGTTTTTAACTGTTTTGTAACTGGGTTTTTCCTGGTTTTAACTGGGTTTTTACTGGGTTTTAACTGGGTTTTTACTGGGTTTTAACAGGTTCTTTTACTGGGTTTTAACCAGTTTTTAACTGTTTTGTAACTGGGTTTTTCCTGGTTTTAACTGGGTTTTTCCTGGTTTTTAACTGGGTTTTAACAGGTTTTTTACTGGGTTTTCCTGGGTTTTAACTGGGTTTTTAATGGGTTTTAACAGGGGTTGAACAGGTTTTTTACTGGGTTTTTACTGGGTTTTTACTGGGTTTTAACTAGTTCTTAACCGGGTTAGAACTGGGTTTTAACTGATTTTTAACTGGTTTTAACCAGTTTTTAACTGGGTTTTTTTTACTGGATTTTTACTGTTCTTTAACTGGGTTTTAACTAGTTTGAACTGGTTTTAGTGGGTTTTAACTGGTTTTGAACTGGGTTTTTACTGGTTTTAACTGGTTTTGATGGGTTTTATACTCTCTTCCCAACCTGTCCTGCTGTACAAACTCCACATTTTCCCTGGGATCAGATTTTTCCCTCCTGGTCCTATTCTGGTTTCACCTCCCAATTAAAACCTTCATTAAAAAAAAAAAAATCCTTTTTTAAAATTTATTCCTTTGAAAATCCCAACCTTTAAAACCTCAACTGAACAAAAAGTATGGGAAGGGGAAAAATGGGATTTGCTGGGGAATGAGGAATGCGGGAGGAGGATTTTCAAATGGGTTTTATTGGAAATAAAGAAATTTGGGAAGTTGATTTTTCAGGAACCTCCCAACCCCCTGAGCTCCAGATTCCATAAAAAATTCGGCTTTTAAGGAAATTTTAAAGGATATTTCTGATCCAAGGTCATGTAGGAACGCCAGGAGTTTTTGGGAATGTTTTTATTTATGAAATAAGGCAATTCTGAGTCCTGATCTCACAACATTCCATGGAGGAACTTTGGTTTTTCCCAAAATTTTTACAGCTGGATAATATTTCTTCAATTATTAAGGACTGGATCATTTTTCTTTAATTACAATTAAATACTGGGGTATTTTTGGGAATTGTTCTTCTTCTTATTATTTTTATTAACTATAATAATTAACATTATTATAACTTTATTATCATTATTATTATTTTAATTGTCAATTATTTGTTACTATCATAATTAAATTTATTAATTTTTATTCTATTCTTTTTATTCCATTCTTTTGATTCCTTTAATTCATATTAAATAGATGACACACAGCTGGACTTTATTATTAAACCAAGTCTAACAAAGCCAGGTTTTAATCTTCAGAAAACCTCCACGTTTATAGGCTGTGAACATGAAATTTTGGGGTGATTCTTCCAGATTTTTTCACTGAAAAATAATTTTTAAAAAAGCTGAAATCCCAAGTGATGTTTTTCCCAAATCCCTTCGTTTTTTGCTCCAAAAAAAAAAAATCAAATTTTGGAGCCTTGACCTTGAGATATCCTCACCATCTTACTGGGCAGCATTGGATGATTTCTGCGTTTCTAATACTGCCTGGTAATGATGATGATGGTGTTTCCTGCACTCCGTGGAAAAATCCGGCAGAAAAATCCGGCAGCGGAGCTTAAACCCGGCTCCAGAATTCCAGCTGTGGGCCCCAAATCCCTCCCGAGCACCGCCAGGGGAAGGAAAAAATTCCAACCTGGAATTTGGGGATCTCGCGGGGTTTCGGCGCGGGGTGGAAAATCGGATTTTATTGCTTGGGATGAGCCTGGATCAGAAAAAAATCCATGGATCAGGTCCCAAAAAAACAGGAAAAGGAAGTGGTTTAGGAACAAGAGGAATGTGGGAATTCTGTCCCAAAAAATTTCTTCTTTCCCTTTTAAACCCAGGGAAGATTTGAGTGGAATGGAACATTGGGATTTCCTCGTTCATGTGGGTTAAGTCAGGCTTAACCTCTTGTTTCTCTTTTAGATCTGGATTGATTCAGGCTTAACTTCATCTTTCTCTTTCAGAGCTGTATTAAGTCAAGTTTAACCTCATTTTTCTCTTCTAGATCTGTATTAAACCTGGCTTAATCCCCCCATTTCCCCTTTAAACCTGTATTAAACCAGACTTATCTCCTCTTTCTCTTTTAGAGCTGTATTAAATCGGGCTAAATTTCATGGTTTTATTTTGGATCTGTATCAAACCAGACTTAACCTCCTCTTTCTCTTTTAGCTCTGTCTTTAACCAGGTTTAACCTCACACTTCTCTTTCAAACCTGCCCTAATTCAGCCTTAACCCCTGTTTCTATTTTAAACCTGTATTAAACCAGACTTAACCTCATATTTCCCTTTTAGTTCTGTCTTAAACCAGGTTTAACCTCCCATTTCTCTTTCAGACCTGCCTTAAACCAGCCTTAACCCCTGTTTCTATTTTAAACCTGTATTAAACCAGACTTTACCTCATTTTTCTTTTAGAGCTGCATTAAACCCAGCTTAACCCCCATTTCCACTTTAAACCTGCATTAAACCAGACTTAACCTCTTATTTCCCTTTTACCTCTGTATTAAACCAGGTTTAAACCTCTTATTTCTCTTTCAGACCTGCCTTAATTCAGCCTTAACCCCTTGTTTCTATTTTAAACCTGAATTAAACCAGGTTTAACCTCCCATTTCTCTTTCAGACCTGCCTTAATTCAGCCTTAACCCCCTTGTTTCTATTTTAAACCTGAATTAAACCAGGTTTAACCTCCCATTTCTCTTTCAGACCTGCCTTAATTCAGCCTTAACCCCCTTGTTTCTATTTTAAACCTGAATTAAACCAGGTTTAACCTCCCATTTCTCTTTCAGACCTGCCTTAATTCAGCCTTAACCCCCTTGTTTCTATTTTAAACCTGAATTAAACCAGGTTTAACCTCCCATTTCTTTCAGACCTGCCTTAATTCAGCCTTAACCCCCTTGTTTCTATTTCAAACCTGAATTAAATCCCTTTTTATCCCCTTTCCCTCCCCAAACTCCCCAGGATTCCAAACCCTCCTTCACCCCTCACCCCCCTCCTGGTGCCCACGGCAAATTCCCGATGAGATAAAACCACTCCTTGGTTTTTCCTGGAATTCTGGCGTCCTGAAGAACTCGGAATTCTTGATTCCTGCGGCTGCCGGGCGCTCTGGTCCTCTGTGGGCATCTTACTAGACAGTGCTGGATTTTCTGCCTCTACTCTAACACTGTCTGGTAACGATGTTTAAAGGGTGATCCAAACCACTCCAGGCCCAAAAATTCCGCGACTTTTCCGCAGGGTAAGGACGGATTTGGGGAAAACGAGGGAGGTTTAACACGGAAAATCGAAATTCAAATTGAAATGTCGGCCAAGAAATGGATGGAAACGCTCCAGAGGTGCTGCTGGGGGTTAGGTCGGGTCTAACATCCCAAATCCAGGCTTTGCTGCTCCTCAAGTTTGGTTTGCACTGCTCAGGAGAGCGAGATTTCCGTGGGATTTCGCCCTTCCTGCCTGTGGAAGGGGGTTCAGGGCAGGATCCATGTAGGAAAGGGGTTTTTCCCAATTCCAAAGAGGTTTTTTCCCAATTCCAAAGAGGTTTTTCCCAATCCCAAAGGGGTTTATTCCCAATCCCAAAGGGTTTATTCCCAATTCCAAAGGGGTTTTTCCCAATTCCAAAGTTCATTTTCCCAATCCCAAAGTTCATTTTCCCAATCCCAAAGGGGTTTTTCCCAATCCCAAAGGGGTTTTTTCCCAATTCCAAAGGGGTTTTTCCCAATCCCAAAGGGGTTTTTCCCAATCCCAAAGAGGTTTTTCCCAATCCCAAAGGGGTTTTTCCCAATCCCAAAGGGTTTATTCCCAATTCCAAAGGGGTTTTCCCAATTTCAAAGTTCATTTTCCCAATCCCAAAGTTCATTTTCCCAATTCCAAAGGGGTTTTTCCAATCCCAAAGGGTTTTTCCCAATCCCAAAGAGGTTTTTCCCAATCCCAAAGAGGTTTTTCCCAATTCCAAAGGGGTTTTCCCAATCCCAAAGCAGTTTTTCCCAATTCCAAAGGGGTTTTTCCCAATTCCAAAGGGGTTTTTCCCAATTCCAAAGGGGTTTTTCCCAATCCCAAAGGGGTTTTTCCCAATTCCAAAGGGGTTTTTCCCAATCCCAAAGGGGTTTTTCCCAAGGTTTCCCAGTTCAAAGGGGTTTTTCCCAATTCCAAAGGGGTTTTTCCCAATCCCAAAGGGGTTTTTCCCAATTCCAAAGGGGTTTTTCCCAATCCCAAAGAGGTTTTTCCCAATCCCAAAGGGGTTTTCCCAATCCCAAAGGGGTTTTTCCCAATCCCAAAGAGTTTTTTCCCAGTTCCAAAGAGTTTTTTTCCCAGTTCCAAAGGGTTTTTCCCCAATTCCAAAGGGTTTTTCCCAATTCCAAAGAGGTTTTCCCAATCCCAAAGGGTTTTTCCCAATTCAAGAGGTTTTCCCAATCCCAAGAGTTTTTCCCAGTTCCAAAGCGTTTTTCCCAGTTCCAGGGTTTTCCCAATTCCAAAGGGTTTTCCCAGTTCCAAAGGGTTTTCCCAATCCCAAAGAGGTTTTTCCCAATCCCAAAGGGGTTTTTCCCAATTCCAAAGGAGTTTTTCCCAAATCCCAAAGGTCGTTTTTCCCAATTTCCAAAGTTCATTTTCCCAATCCCAAAGGTTTATTTTCCCAAGCTGAAAGGTTTTTTCCCAGTTCCAAAGGGTTTTTTTCCCAGTTCCAAAGAGGTTTTTTCCCAGTCCCAAAGGGTTTTTTCCCCAATTTCCACAGTTCATTTTTCCCAATCCCAAGTTCATTTTTCCCAATTCCAAAAGTCATTTTTCCCAATTCCCAAAGTTCATTTTTCTCAATTTCCAAAAGTCGTTTTTCTCAAATGCAAAAGTTTCTCTTCCCAATTCCAAAGGGTTTTTTCCCCAATTCCAAAAGGTTTCTTTTCCCACTCCCGAACTTCATTTTCCCCAGTTCCCAAATGTTGCTTTTCCCAATTCCCAAAGTTTGGTTTTCCCAAATCCCAAAGTTCATTTTTCTCAATCCCAAAGGTCAGTTTTTCCCAGTTTCAAATGTTTATTTTCCCACTTCCCAAAGGGTTTTTTTCCCAATTCCAAATATCATTTTTCCCCAATCCCCAAAGTTCATTTTTCCCAATTCCCAAAATTTGTTTTTCCCAAATCCCAAAGGTCATTTTTTTCCCAATTCCCAAGGTATTTTTTCCCAAATCCAGAAGTTTCTTTCCCCAATTCCAAAGAGTTTTTTTCCCAAAATCTAAAGAGGTTTTTCCCAATTCCAAATGTTTATTTTCCCAATTTCCAAAGGTCAATTTTCCCAGATCCCAAAGTTTATTTTACCCAATCCCAAAATTCTTTTTTCCCATTTCCCAAAGTTCCTTTTCCCCAGTTTCACAACTCCTGAACTTCCACCCTTTCCACCTGTCCAGGTGGGTTCATTCCTCTGAGGAATTCCTTGGGAAAACTGGGAATTCCAGCCAGGAATCAGCTCCTGAACATTCCAGGCTCCAGGAATTCACCCCGAGCTGGCAGACAACGGATAAATTCCATGTGGGAAGCTGGAATTCCCAAAGAAATTCCTCTTCTCTCCAATGGGATCAAATTCCTGTTAAATCCATCACTGAGGGGACAGAGGACACCTCATCCCACAATTCCAGCAAATCTGAGCCCAGCTTTAGGGAAAAAATCCCAAATTTTGGAGCTGGAGTCGCACAGCTAAAACCAGGCCTAACTTGGAATTAAGGATTCCTAATTAAGGAATTCTCACCCTCATTAATGATGTTTATTTAATCCCCTCTCCATATTTAGGACCTGCCTTTGTTCACCTTTCAGGACCTCCCTGGGCAGAATTCCCCAAATTTGGGGTTTCCACCTGGGTTTATCTGTAGGGAACGAGAATTCCTGCCAGAATTCCCAAGCTAAGATCCAGCCTCAGAATTCTGGGATCAGTTAGGCCCGAATCAAAACCCAAGGAATCCCCAATGTCCCTGAGTGCCACATCCAGGAATTCCAGGGACAATTCTAGGGAATTCCTCCCTGAGAACCCAATCCCAGATTTCAGCCCCTTTTCCATGGAGAAATTCCTCCTGATTCCCCTTTTCCAGCCCAAAATTCCTCCCAATCCCAAATTTCCTTTACCACAGATAAATTCCTCCTGATTCCCTTTTCCATCCCAAAATTCCTCCCATTCCCAGATTTCCTTTTCCACGGAGAAATTCCTCCTGATTCCCCTTTTCCATCCCAAAATTCTCTCCCCTCATCCCTAAAAAACTTGAAATCCCTTTTTCCCTGCTTTGCACTAAACCAGGCTTAAGATTCCTTGCTCAAATTCCTGGATAATGCAGGAAATCAGGGAAAAAATGAATTAGTTCATAATTAACGTTAGGAAGGTTCATAATTAAAAATATTCCAAATTAAAATTATAATTCCTATAAAATGATTCCCAAGTGGGGAGCTTGGAAGGAGCTGCCCTAAATCCACACTGGAATGAGCTGGGTTTGCCCTTGGAGGTTGAAATTCCCAGGAAAAGCAGGAAAGGAGGAAGCAGAGGGTGATTAATTAATTAAGGTGTTAATGAGTAACTGCTCCAGGAGGCCCTGGAGGAAATGGGGGAGGAATTCTGGAAATTGGAATTTTAACGAGGCCGTAAATCCGTGGGATTGGGGCCCATCCCCCTCTTTAAACTTGGAATTGGGGAAATAAATCCTGATTTTAAAAAAGGAGAAAATTCCAATGGGAATGTGGTCTTGGAAAAAAAAATAATGAGGAAAATTTCCCTGTGCTGGGGGTGGTGTTGAGAGAAAAACCCATTCCAGAGCCAGGAAAAAACCTGGAAAATTCCATTTTTCTTCAATTCCCTCCCTTCTCCAGCTGATTTCCCCCTTCCTTAAACCCACTGTGCTGATTTTGGGATGGTTTAGGAGCTTTTTAGGGTCTGAATCCTACAAAATTCTACCTGAGCAATGAGAATTTCTGGATGAGGAGCATCCCAATTTTTCCTGGGAGCTGCTCCAGAGGAATCCCACTCACGGTAAGTCCTGGAAAACATTTTTGAGTGGAAAAATGGGAATTTCCATCAATCCCCTGCCTCAAAGCAAGCAGGAGGGGTTCAGGATTTCCTGGGAATTGCTGAGCACTTTTCCTTGGAATAATTTAACAGTGCTGGATGTGGGAAAAAAATAAAATTAAAAATAAATAAAAATGGAATTTCTCAGAGCCTGCTGATTGCTGTCTTACCAGGCAAAGTTAGATCTGGGTATTTCTGTCTAATACTGTCTGGTAATGCCGTCAATCGCACGGGCACGACCTCAGCGGGCACAAATCCCAGGAAAAATTCCCTTTTCTGAAGAATCCCTGGAGTTCCACAGCTGGAATTCACTGGGGGATTTTAGGCAATTTTTTTGTGGTAGAAATGTGGAAAAAAAACCCCAAAATCGCTTTATTTTCTCAGAAGAATTTCTGAATTTTCGTATTAATTTTAGATATTGTAGGTGTTTTCAGCAGAGCACAAATCCCATGAAAAATTCCCTTTTCTGAAGAATCCCTGGAGTTCCACAGCTGGAATTCACTGGGGGATTTTAGGCAATTTTTTCATGGAAGAAATGTGGAAAAAAACCCCAAAATCGCTTGATTTTCTCAGAAGAATTTCTGAATTTTCGTATTAATTTTAGATATTGGAGATGTTTTCAGCAGAGCACAAATCCCATGAAAAATTCTCTTTTCTGAAGAATCCCTGGAGTTCCACACCTGGAATTCATTGGGGATTTTAGGCAATTTTTTCATGGAAGAAATGTGGAAAAAAACCCCAAAATCGCTTGATTTTCTCAGAAAAATTGATGAATTTTTATATTATTTTTAGAGGTTTGGGTCACTTTCGTCTTGGGGAAATGTGAGCAAAAAATTCTCATTTTTATCAGAAGAATAAATAAATTTTCATATTAATTTTAGAAATTTTAGGCGCTTTCATCAGGGCATGAATCTCATTAAAATTCCCTTTTCTGAAGAATCCCTGGAGTTCCACAGCTGGAACTCATTGGGGGATTTTAGGCAATTTTTTTCATGGAAGAAATGTGGAAAAAACCCCCAAAATCGCTTCATTTTCTCAGAAAATTGATGAATTTTTATATTATTTTTAGAGGTTTGGGTCACTTTGTCTTGGGGAAATGTGAGCAAAAAATTCTTATTTTTACCAGAAGAATAAATAAATTTTCAAATTTATTTTATAAATTTTAGGTGTTTTCATCAGGGCACAAATCCGAGGAAAAATTCCCTTTTCTGAAGAATCCCTGGAGTTCCACAGCTGGAATTCATTGGGGGATTTTAGGCAATTTTTTTCATGGAAGAAATGTGGAAAAAAACCCCAAAATCGCTTGATTTTCTCAGAAAAATTGATGAATTTTTATATTATTTTCAGAGGTTTGGGTCACTTTCGTCTTGGGGAAATGTGAGCAAAAAATTCTCATTTTTATCAGAAGAATAAATAAATTTTCAAATTAATTTTAGAAATTTTAGGCGTTTTCATCAGGGCATGAATCTCAAGAAAAATTCCCTTTTCTGAAGAATTCCTGGAGTTCCACAGCTGGAATTAATTGGGGAATTTTAGGCATTTTTTCATGGAAGAAATGTGGAAAAAAACCCCAAAATCGCTTGATTTTCTCAGAAAAATTGATGAATTTTTATATTAATTTGAGAACTTTGGTCACCTTTGTTTTGGAGAAATGTGAGCAAAAAAATTCTCATTTTTATCAGAAGAATAAATAAATTTTCAAATTTATTTTATAAATTTTAGGCGTTTTCATCAGGGCATGAATCTCATGAAAAATTCCCTTTTCTGAAGAATCCCTGGAGTTCCACAGCTGGAATTCACTGGGGGATTTTAGGCAATTTTTTCATGGAAGAAATGTGGAAAAAAACCCCAAAATTGCTTTATTTTCTCAGAAAAATTTCTGAATTTTCGTATTAATTTTTGATATTGTAGGTGTTTTCATCAGGGCATGAATCTCATTAAAATTCCCTTTTCTGAAGAATCCCTGGAGTTCCACAGCTGGAATTCACTGGGGGGATTTTAGGCAATTTTTTTCATGGAAGAAATGTGGAAAAAAACCCCAAAATCGCTTCATTTTCTCAGAAAATTGATGAATTTTTATATTATTTTCAGAGGTTTGGGTCACTTTCGTCTTGGGGAAATGTGAGCAAAAAATTCTCATTTTTATCAGAAGAATAAATAAATTTTCAAATTTATTTTATAAATTTTAGGCGTTTTCATCAGGGCACAAATCCCAGGAAAAATTCCCATTTCTGAAGAATCCCTGGAGTTCCACGGCTGGAATTAATTGGGGAGTTTTTGGCATTTTTTCATGGAAGAAATGTGGAAAAAAACCCCAAAATCGCTTGATTTTCACAGAAAATTGATGAATTTTCATATTAATTTGAGAATTTTGGTCACTTTCTCTTGGAGAAATGTGAGCAAAAAAATTCTCATTTTTATCAGAAGAATAAATAAATTTTCAAATTTATTTTATAAATTTTAGGTGTTTTCATCAGGGCACAAATCCCAGGAAAAATTCCCATTTCTGAAGAATTCCTGGAGTTCCACAGCTGGAATTCACTGGGGGATTTTAGGCAATTTTTTTGTGGTAGAAATGTGGAAAAACAACGGAAAATAATTTGATTTTGTCAGAAGAATCAATGAATTCTTGTATTAATTTTAGAAATTTTAGGTACTTTAAAAAAAAAAAAAAAAGCTTTGTTAAATGAGTTTTTTCCTTGGGATTCCCCAAGTTTTCCTGGGGAATCAGAAATTTCCCAGCCCAGTTTTTGGGGTCTTTGTTCTTTCTTCCTGCAGAAATTCCTAGCCATGATCCCAACCCCAAATCCAAGGAAAGCAGCATCCCCTGCTGGAATTCAGAATTATCCAGAATTATCCAGAATTATCCAGAATTATCAATAATTATCAATGCAGATGTTGGAATCAGCATTTCCACAGGGGGTCAGCCCAAAAAACTTCCCAAAAAACTGGAATTACATCATAAAAACTTGGATATCCTGAGCAGGAAGGGCCCAGATCAGAAATCCCAAATCCCACCTGAGAGCGTTTTCCAGGATTTTTTTTTCCCATTCTCTCCATTTTTCTGGAGCTTTGACCATTCCTTTGATGAGCTTCACTCCCTTTTTTTTCCTGATTTTCCATGGAAGAACCCACACAGGAAAATCCCAAGGGGATCTTTGGGATCAGGAATGGGATTGGGAGAGGTTGGAGGGAAAAGCAGGAGATGTGGCCAATTCTGGAAATCAGGTTCAACACCTGAATCAGCACCAGCCTGACCCAGCAGGATTTGATCCCTAAATTCCAATTTTTTGGGATGGGAAAAACAACATCAAACCCACCCTAAATCCATTCCCAACTGGGAAACTGGGAGATGGAAACTGGGAAACTTGGAAGTCTAAAATGGGAAACTGGGAGATGGAAAGTGGGAACTGGGAAGTTGAAATTGGGAAAGTGGGAGATGGAAATTGGGAACTGGGAGGGGAAACTGGGAAACTGGGAATTCTAAAATGGGAAACTGGGAGATGGAAATTGAGAAACTGGGAAGTTGAAACTGGGAAATTGGGAGATATAAATTGGTAACTGGGAAATGGAAATTGGGAAACTGGGAGATGGAAATTGGGAAGCTGGGAAATGTAAAATGGAAATCTGGAAAATTGAAATTGGGAAACTGGGAAGGGAAATTGGGAAACTGGGAAGTCTAAAATGGGAAACTGGGAAGTTGAAATTGGGAAATTGGGAGGTATAAACTGGGAAATGGGAAGTGGAAATTGGGAAACTGGGAGGCAGAAATTGGGAAACTGGGAAGTGTAAAATATAAAATCTCATTTTTCTATGGAGATGCTTCACACCCCATCCCATTAATCCCATTCATCCCATTCCCGCTTTTTGGGGGTTTTTTTTTTGTGGGTTTTTTTGGGAATCCCGAATTCCCAGTGCTCCCAGAGCAGGACCCCATTATCTGAGCTCGCTGTAGACTTTGAGGGACAGGCTGGACATTTTCTCCTCGGCGGTTTTGTCGCCGTGCTCCTCCTCCGGGAACTGGATGCTGTGCGACTCCTCCCCCTGCAGCGGCAGCGGCGGCCGAGGGAAGCTCAGTCCCAGATCTGCCGTGGCAAGGAGGAAAAACAGCAATTCAGGAATTCCAAAAACTCCAGTCAGGCTGCACAGCTCCTCCTCCAGGCTGTGCGATCAGGGAGTTTTGGGATGGGATGGGTCAGAAGGGATTTTGGGATGATCCTATCCCACCCCATCCATGGGCTGGGAAATTGCCAGGACAATTGCAGGGATCCAGGGGCAGCCAGAACTTCTCTGGAATTTCCATTCCAGGAAATTCTCACCCTCTCTGGCAGGAATTCCATTCCCAAAATCCCATCAACCCTCCCTTTTGTCAGGAATGCTTGGATGATCAGTGGCTCTGGGAATCTGCCCCAAATCCCAGAGGAAACCTGGAAACCTGGATTTTTCCCAGCAATTCCATCCTTTCATCCCACCCAGGGATCCCTCACCTCCAGGTGGGAATTTTTTATCCAGGGATCAGGGAATTATGGGATGGGATGGGTTGGAGGGGATTTTGGGATGATCCCATCCCACCCCATCCATGGGTTGGGACATTTCCCACTGTCCCAGGGTGCTCCAAGGACAATTCCAGGGATCCAGGGGCAGCCAGAGCTTCTCTGGAATTTCTATTCCAGCGACTCCCCACCCTCCCAGGCAGGAATTCCATCCCAAAATCCCGTCACACCCTGCCCTGTGTCAGGAATCTTGACCTGGATGATCAGTGATTCTGAGAATCTGCCCCAAATCCCAGAAGAAATCTGGATTTATCCTACTAATTCCATCCTCCCAGGCAGGAATTCCATCCCAAAATCCCGTCACACCCTGCCCTGTGTCAGGAATCTTGACCTGGATGATCCCAGAAGTGCTGCAGCTGTCCCAAATCCCAGAGAAAATCCAGATTTATCCCACTAATTCCATCCTCCCAGGCAGGAATTCCATCCCAAACTCTCGTCACACTCTCCCTTTTGTCAGGAATGTTGCCCTGGATGATCAGTAATTCTGGGAACCCCAAATCCCAGAAGAAATCTGGATTTATCCCACTAATTCCATCACTCCAGGCAGGAATTCCATCCCAAAATCCCGTCACACCCTGCCCTGTGTCAGGAATGTTGCCCTGGATGATCAGTGATTCTGAGAATCTGCCCCAAATCCCAGAAGAAATCTGGATTTATCCTACTAATTCCATAATTCCAGGCAGGAATTCCATCCCAAAATCCCGTCACATCCTGCCCTGTGTCAGGAATGTTGCCCTGGATGATCAGTGATTCTGAGAATCTGCCCCAAATCCCAGAAGAAATCTGGATTTATCCTACTAATTCCATCCTCCCAGGCAGGAATTCCATCCCAAAATCCTGTCACACCCTGTCCTGTGTCAGGAATCTTGACCAGGATGATCCCAGAAGTGCTGCAGCTGTCCCAAATCCCAGAGAAAATCCAGATTTATCCCACTAATTCCATCCTCCCAGGCAGGAATTCCATCCCAAACTCTCGTCACACTCTCCCTTTTGTCAGGAATGTTGCCCTGGATGATCAGTAATTCCGAGAACCCCAAATCCCAGAGGAAATCTGGATTTTCCCCACCAATCCCATCCTTTTATCCCTCACCTGCAGCTGGGAATTTCTTGTCCCTGCGGAGGCTCCAGATGCAGAAGTGCAGCAGGAACGTGAGCAGGATGAGCACGAACACGGCCACGGCCGTCAGGATGGCCAGGATGGTGCTGGATGGGAATTCCAGGGGAATCCAAGCTGGAATTATTGGGATTTAATGAAAAATTCAGGAATTCTGGGGAGGGGCAGATTCCAAAGGAGTTCAGGGATTGGTTTGGGGGGAAGAGGGAAAGAGGGAGAGGCTGCGAGGGGAGGGAGGAAGGGAATTGTGGGATGGGATGGAAATAGGGAAAGGGGAAAGAGAAAAAGAGAAATAGGGAAAGGAGAAAGGAAAATAGGGAAAGAGGAAAGGGAAAAAAGGAAAAGGAAAAGAGAAAGGGAAAAGGGAAAAGGGAAACGGGAAAAGGGATTTCCCGGGATTTTTCCTGAGATTTTTTCTGGGGATTTTTCCAGGCATTTTTTCCTGGATTTTTCCTGGGATTTTTCTGGGGATTTTTTCCAGGCTTTTTCCTGGGATTTTTTTCCTGAGATTTTTCTGGGATTTTTCCCAGGATTTCCCCGTTTTTGGGGTTTCTCAGTACCTCTCTCCAGAGGTCCCACGGGAAGGCTGCACACGGAGTTGTGGGTGCTGTTCCCTGCCCGGAGCGTGATGTACCCGCTGCCCTCACAGCTGCAGAAAGCAATGGGGACTGTCAGTTATTAGTGGTTATGAATCAGGAATCATTAATTAGGGTTATTAGGAATCACTAATTAGGGTTATCAGCAGTCCATACTCAGTCCAGTTGCGGCACTGGCTGTTCCTGCTGCTGGAGTAGGAGCCGTTCTCGCAGGCTTTGCACTCAAACTGGAAATTCTCCGTTCCTGCAGGGGGGGAATGGCAGAGATCCCAAATCTGGGGAGAGCCGGGGGCAGCTCGGCCAGGGCCTGCCCTGATCCCATTCCCAACCCCATTCCCAGCCCTATTCCCATTCCCAATCCCATTCCCTGCCCTATTCCCATTTCCAATCCCATTCCCTGCCCTATTCCCATTTCCTGCCCTATTCCCATTAACTGCCCTATTCCGTGCCCTATTCCCATTCCCTGCTCTGTTCCCTGTCCCATTCTCAATCCCATTCCCAATCCCATTCCCAATCCCATTCCCAATCCCATTCCCAGTCCCAAATTACCGATCCTGTGGGGTTCCAGCCCGGCTCACACCGATCCCAATCCCATTCCCAGTCCCAAATTACCGATCCTGTGGGGCTCCAGCCCGGCTCACACCGTTCCCAATCCCAAATTACCGATCCTATGGGGCTCCCAGCCCGGCTCACACCGATCCCAACCCCATTCCCAGTCCCAAATTACCGATCCTGTGGGGCTCCCAGCCCAGCTCACACCATTCCCAGTCCCAAATTACCGATCCTGTGGGGCTCCCAGCCCAGCTCACACCGTTCCCAATCCCATCCCAATCCCAAATTACCGATCCTGTGGGGCTCCCAGCCCGGCTCACACCGTTCCCAATCCCATTCCCAATCCCATTCCCAATCCCAAATTACCGATCCTGTGGGGCTCCAGCCCGGCTCACACCGTTCCCAATCCCATCCCAATCCCAAATTACCCATCCTGTGGGGCTCCAGCCCGGCTCACACCGTTCCCAATCCCATCCCCAATCCCCATCCCCAATCCCAAATTACCCATCCTGTGGGGCTCCAGCCCAGCTCACACCATTCCCAGTCCCAAATTACCGATCCTGTGGGGCTCCCAGCCCAGCTCACACCGTTCCCAATCCCATTCCCAATCCCATTCCCAGTCCCATTCCCAATCCCAAATTACCGATCCTGTGGGGCTCCCAGCCCGGCTCACACCGCTCCCAATCCCATTCCCAATCCCATTCCCAGTCCCATTCCCAGTCCCCAATTACCGATCCTGTGGGGCTCCCAGCCCGGCTCACACCATTCCCAATCCCAAATCACCGATCCTGTGGGGCTCCCAGCCCGGCTCACACCATTCCCAATCCCAAATCACCGATCCTGTGGGGCTCCCAGCCCGGCTCGCAGCGGGGCAGCCTCAGGCAGAACTGGCAGGGTTTGTCGGAGCAGCCGAAGCCCTCGGGACATTTGCACTCGTCGGGCACTCCCTCGCAGGGGGTGGCATCTCCTGGGCAGGAAGGGAATTTATACATTTTACCCACATTTAAACACCATTTATTCCCATTGACACACAATGTACTCCCATTCACACACAATACACGCACATTGACACACCATTTACACACCATTTACTCCCATTCACACACAATTCACACACAATTTATTCCCATTCACACACAATTCACACACATTTACACACCATTTACTCCCATTCACACACTATTTATACACATTTACACACCATTTACTCCCATTCACACACAATACACACACATTGACACACCATTTACTCCCATTCACACACATTTACACACAGTTTACTCCAATTCACACACATTTACACACATTTACACACATTTACACACCATTTACTCCCATTTACACACCATTTACTCCCATTTACACATAATTCACACACATTGACACACAATACACACACATTTACACACCATTTACTCCCATTCACACACCATTTACACACAATTTACCCCATTCTCACACATTTACACACTATTTACTATTTACACATAATTTTCTCCCATTCACACACACTTCACACACATTTACACACAATTTATTCCCATTCACACACAATTCACACACATTTACACACCATTTACTCCCATTCACACACCATTTACACACAATTTACTCCCATTCTCACACATTTACACACTATTTACTATTTACACATAATTTTCTCCCATTCACACACACTTCACACACATTTACACACAATTTATTCCCATTCACACACAATTCACACACATTTACACACCATTTACTCCCATTCACACACACTTCACACACATTTACACACAATTTACTCCCATTCTCACACATTTACACACAATTTACTATTTACACATAATTTACTCCCATTCACACACAATTCACACACATTTACACACCATTTACTCCCATTCACACACTTCACACACATTTACACACTATTTACACACACTTCACACACATTTACACACAATTTTCTCCCATTCACACACAATTCACACACATTTACACACCATTTATTCCCATTTACACACAATTCACACACATTTACACACAATTCACTCTCATTTAGACACATTTACCTACAATTTACTCCTATTTACACATAATTTTCTCCCATTCACAAACACTTCCCACACATTTACACACAATTTACTCCCATTCACACACAATTAACCAAAATATCCCACAATTGACAAAACTCACACACATTGTACCCACATTTACACACCATTTACTCCCATTTACACACATTTTTCCTGTAACTACACACAATTACCTCCCCATTGACACACAATTCACAAACATTTACACACAATTTACTTCCATTTACACACAATTTACTTCCATTTACACACAATTCACACACATTTACAAACAATTAACACAAAATTGCACACATTTACACATAATTTGCACACAATCACACACTATAATATACAACTGCACACATTTAGCCCCATTTACACATGATTTACACACAATCCCACGCAATTTAATTGCCATTTACACACCATTGCACACAATCCCACACAATTTAACTAGATTCACCCCCATTTACACAGAATTTACACAGAATTTACACTTATTAATAAACAATTCACACACATTCACCCTCATTCAGACACAATCACTCACATTTACACACAATTTACACACACTTATACACATTAATAAACAATTCACACACATTCACCCACATTCAGACACAATTCCACATTTACACACAATTTACACACACTTAATCTCATTTACACAGAATTTACACACACAAACACATAAATAAACAATTCACACATTCACCAACATTCAGACACAATCACACACATTTACACACAATTTACACACACATTTACACAGAATTTACACACACTTATACACATTAATAAACAATTCACACACTTTCACCCTCATTCAGACACAATCACACACATTTACACAGAATTTACACACACTTATACACATTAATAAACAATTCACACACATTCACCCACATTCAGACACAATTCCACATTTACACATAATTTACACACACTTAATCTCATTTACACAGAATTTACACACACTTACACACACATAAATAAACAATTCACACATTCACCCACATTCAGACACAATCACTCACATTTACACACAATTTACACACACTTATACACATTAATGAACAATTCACACACATTCACCCACATTCAGACATAATTCCACATTTACACACAATTTACACACACATTTACACAGAATTTACACACATTAATAAACAATTCACACACATTCATCTACATTCAGACACAATCACACATTTACACACACTTTACACACACTTATACACATTAATAAGCAATTCACACACATTCTCTCACATTCAGACACAATCACACACATTTACACACAATTTACACACACTCACATTTACGCACAATTTACACACACTTATACACATTAATAAACAATTCACACACATTCACCCACATTCAGACATAATTCCACATTTACACACAATTTACACACACATTTACACAGAATTTACACACTTATACACATTAATAAGCAATTCACACACATTCACCCGCATTCAGACACAATTCCACATTTACACATAATTTGCACACACTTAATCTCATTTACACAGAACTTGCACACACTTATACACATTAATAAACAATTCACACACATTCACCCACATTCAGATGCAATCACACACATTTACACACAATTTACACACACTTATACACATTAATAAACAATTCACACACATTCACCCACATTCAGACACAATCACACATTTACACACAATTTACACACACATTTACACAGAATTTACACACATTCACCCACATTTACACAAAATTTATCCCCATTTACACACAATTACACAGGATTTACACACAATTACCCAGGATTTACACACATTTCCCCACAATTCGCTCACATTCACACTCGTTTTCCCCGTTCCGGCTCACCTGGCCTCCGGGTGCAGTGGGGGCAGCACCTGGTGCCGCCGCCCCAGAGCTCCCGCGGCTCCAGCCCGTCCTGGCACAGCCCGGCGCGGCCCCGGCGCGGGCAGCGCGCAGCCAGCAGCGCCAGCAGCAGCCACAGCCGGGCCGGGAGCATGGAGAGGGACGAGCGGGGCTGGGGACAGCGGGGACAGCGGGGCTGGGGACAGCGGGGACAGCGGGGACAGCGGGGCTGGGGACAGCGGGGCTGGGGACAGCGGGGACAGCGGGGCTGGGGACAGCGGGGCTGGGGACAGCGGGGACAGCGGGGACGGGGACAGCGGGGACGGCGGGGCTGGGGACAGCGGGGACGGGGACAGCGGGGCTGGGGACAGCGGGACAGCGGGGACAGCGGGGACAGCGGGGCTGGGGACAGCGGGGACAGCGGGGCTGGGGACAGCGGGGCTGGGGTCAGCTCACCGGGGACAGCGGGGCTGGGGTCACTGGGACAGCGGGGCTGGGGACAGCGGGGACAGCGGGGCTGGGGTCACTGGGGACAGCGGGACTGGGGTCACCGGGACCTGGAGTCACCGGGGACAGCGGGACTGGGGTCACCGGGACTGGGGTCACTGGGGACAGCAGCTCCTGGGGGTCACCGGGTCCTGGCAGTGCCACTGGGTCCTAGGGGGTCACTGGGTCTTGGGGTGTCACCAAGTCCAGGGGTGTCACCAGGTCCTGGGGGGTCACTGGGTCCTGGGGTGTCACCGGGTCTTGGAGGTGTCACCAAGTCCTGGAGGTGTCACCGGGTCCTGGAGGTGTCACCAAGTCCTGGAGGTGTCACTGGGTCCTGGCAGTGCCACCGGGTTCTGGAGGTGTCACCAGGTCCTGGGGTGTGACTGGATGTTGGAGGTGTCACTGAGTCCTTGGATGTGTCACCAGCTCCTGGAGGTGTCACTGGCTCCTGAAGGTGTCACCGTGTTCTGGAGGTGTCACCGTCTTCTGGAGGTGTCACCAAATCCTTGGAGTGTCACCGGGTTCTGGAGGTATCACCGGATCTTGGCGGTATCACCAGATCCTGGAGGTGTCACCAGATCCTGGAGGTGTCACCAGATCCTGGAGGTGTCACTAGGTCCTGGGAGTGCCACCGAGTTCTGGAGGTGTCACTGGGTTCTTGAGGTGTCACCAGGTTCTGGAGGTATCACCGGGTCCTGGAGGTGTCACTGGGTCCTGGCAGTGCCACCGAGTTCTGGAGGTGTCACTGGGTTCTTCAGGGTGTCACTGGGTCCTGGGGGTGTCACCGGGTCCTGGCAGTGCCACCGACTCCTGGAGGTGCCACCAGGTCTTGGAAGTGCCACCAGATCCTTGGAGGTGTCACCAGATCCTTAGAAGTGCCACCAGCCCCTGGAAGTGCCAGCAGCCCTGGAAATGCCAGCAGCTCCTGGAAAATGCCAGCAGCTCCTGGAAATGCCAGCAGCCCCTGGCAGTGCCACCAGCCCCCTGGAAATGCCAGCAGCCCCTGGAAAATGCCAGCAGCCCCTGGCAGTGCCAGCAGCCCCTGGCAGTGCCACCAACCCCCTGGAAAATGCCAGCAGCCCCTGGCAGTGCCACCAGCCCCCGGCAGTGCCACCAACCCCAGGCAGTGCCAGCAGCCCCTGGCAGTGCCACCAGCCCCCGGCAGTGCCACCAGCCCCTGGCAGTGCCAGCAGCCCCTGGCAGTGCCACCAACCCCAGGCAGTGCCAGCTCCTGTCCCCGCGGCGGAGGCGGCGCCGGGGTTTTTGTGGCCGAGCTCTTCCTGTTTCTGGGGGGGCGGGGAAAGGTTCGGGTTTGGGCTGAAATGGCAGAGCTGGGGCGGGGGGGGCAGGGACAGGGGCAGCCCCACAAAACTGGGGTCTGGGGCATCCCTGGGGTTAAAGGGGATGGCGCTGGGCTGGGAGGGAGATAAATCAGCAAAATCAGAAAATCAGCAAAATCACAAAATCAGCTCCAGGACCTCCCACTGTCCTGGGACACCTCCAGGGATGGAGCAGCCATGAATCCTCTGGGAATTCCATCCTAGTGATGAATCCTCTGGGAATTCCATCCCAGTGATGAATCCTCTGGGATTTCCATCCCAACAATGAATCATCTGGGAATTCCATCCCAACAATGAATCCTCTGGGAATTCCATCCCAACAATGAATTCTCTGGGAATTCCATCCCAACAATGAATCCTCTGAGAATACCACCCCAGTTATGAATTCTCTGAGAATCCCATCCCAGTTATGAATTCTCTGGGAATTCCATCCCGACAATTAATTCTCTGGGAATTCCATCCCAGTGATGAATCCTCAGGAATTCCATCCCAACAATGAATTCTCTGGGATTTCCATCCCAGTTATGAATTCTCTGGGATTTCCATCCCAGTGATGAATCCTCTGGGAATTCCATCCTAGTGATGAATTCTCAGGAATTCCATCCCAACAATGAATTCTCTGGGAATTCCATCCCAGTGATGAATTCTCTGGGAATTCCATCCCAACAATGAATTCTCTGGGATTTCCATCCCAGTTATGAATTCTCAGGAATCCCATCCCAGTTATGAATTCTCTGGGAATTCCATTCAACCATGAATTCTCAGGAATTCCATCCCAGTGACGAATTCTCTGGGAATTCCATCCCAGTTATGAATTCTCTGGGAATTCCATCTCAACCATGAATTCTCTGGGAATTCCATCCCAGTGACGAATTCTCTGGGAATTCCATCCTAGTGATGAATCCTCTGGGAATTCCATCCCAGTTATGAATTCTCAGGAATTCCATCCCAGTGACGAATTCTCTGAGAATCCCATCCCAGTTATGAATTCTCTGAGAATCCCATCCCAGTGACGAATTCTCTGAGAATCCCATCCCAGTTATGAATTCTCTGGGAATTCCATTCAACCATGAATTCTCAGGAATTCCATCCCAGTGACAAATTCTCTGGGAATTCCATCCTAGTGATGAATCCTCTGGGAATTCCATCCCAGTTATGAATTCTCTGGGATTTCCATCCCAGTTATGAATTCTCTGGGAATTCCATTCAACCATGAATTCTCAGGAATTCCATCCCAGTGACGAATTCTCTGGGAATTCCATCCCAGCTCCTGCCCTGGTGAAAATTCCCCGTTGTGGGGATGAAAACCATCTCTGAGCTGGGCCTAACTGCCACTTTAAGCCGGGCCTAACCTCTCTGAAATCCTCCCCTGACGATTTCTCCGTGGGTTTCTTTGCTTTCCTGCCCTGTTCTGGGTAATTGGCAGAAATCGGCGCCAGGAAAGCGAAACTTCGGCTGAAATCGTGCGGGGGGAGGGGAGCTCACGGGAGGCAGCCACGGTTGGAGAAACTGAGATCATTTCTTGGGGTGATTTCCTTTTGTTGGGGTGCTTCCTTTTTTTGGGTTTTCTTTTTTTAGGATGGTTTCTTTTGTTTCCTTTTTCTGGGGGATGGTTTTCTTTTCTTTGGGTTCATTTCCTTTTTTTGGGGTGTTTTTTTGAGGATGGTTCCCTTTTTAGGGGTTGGTTTTCTTTATTTTGGGGTGGTTTTCTCTTTTTTGGGACGGTTTTCATTCTTTGGGGATGGTTCCCTTTTTTATGGATGCCTTCCATTTTTTGGGGTGGTTTCATTTTTTTGGGATGGTTTCCTTTTCTTTGGGATGGTTTCCTTTATTTTGGGGTGGTTTCCTTTTTTATGGATGCTTTCCTTTTTTTGGGGGTGGTTTCATTTTTTTGGGATGGTTTCCTTTTCTTTGGGATGGTTTCCTTTATTTTGGGGTGGTTTCCTTTTTTATGGATGCTTTCCTTTTTTTGGGGTGGTTTCATTTTTTTTGGGATGGTTTCCTTTTCTTTGGGATGGTTTCCTTTTCTTTGGGTTGGTTTCCTTTGTTTTGGGGTGGTTTTCTCTTTTTATGGATGGTTTTCCTTTTTTGGGGATGGTTTCCTTTTTATGGATGCTTTCCATTTTTTGGGGTGGTTTCATTTTTTTGGGATGGTTTCCTTTTCTTTGGGATGGTTTCCCTTTTTTTGGGGGGTTGGTTTCCTTTCTTGGAAATAAAAAAGAGGAATTTTTCCTAGGGGAAAGCAGGGCTGTGATCAGTGGGGTTTTGGGAAGGATCCCAGGGTTTTGCTGGGTTTGGGGTGAGGACTTCTGGGAATCTTGGATTTTTTAGGATTTTCTTCATGGAATCACCAAATTTGGAGCCCAAAGAGGGGGAATCATTCCATGGAGTGCTGAGTGAGTTTTTGGGAAGGATCCTGGGATTTTGCTGGATTTGGGGTGAGGATTTCTGGGAAATACCAGATTTTTTAGGATTATCCTCACAGACCCCCACTTTTGGAAATAAAAGAACTTTTCCTAGAGGAAAGCAGAGCTGTGATCAGTGGGTTTTTTGGGAAGGATCCCGGGGTTTTCATGGATTTGAGGGTGAGGATTTCTGGGAAACATCAGATTTTTTAGGATTATCCTCATGAAGCCCCCACTTTTGGAGCCCAAAGTGGGGGAATCATTCCATGGAGTGCTGAGTGAGTTTTGGGCAAGGATCCCAGGGTTTTCAAGGATTTGAGGGTGAGGATTTCTGGGAAATATCAGATTTTTTAGGATTATCCTCACAGACCCCCACTTTGGAGCTCAAAGTGGGAGAATCATTCCATGGAGTGCTGAGTGAGTTTTGGGGAAGGATCCTGGGGTTTTGATGGATTTGGGGTGAGGATTTCTGTGAATTTTTTAGGATTATCCTCACAAAGCCCCCACTTTTGGAGCCCAGAGCAGGGGGAACCTTCCCCTGGGAAGAATTTTTTCGGGGTGGGAAGTGAGCTGAGCGTTTGGGGCCCGAGCAGGGCGGGGATGGGGCAGTGAAATGTCAGCAGGGACGGGCAGAGCTGCCGAGAAAAGCCCGGAGATGAGCAGGCAGATAAAATCCGCGGAATGCAAAAGGTCACGGCTGAGTCTGGAGCTGTGACTGGAAACTTCCGTCACCTGACGGGGCCCCGGAGGCTCAAAGGGTAAAAAAAACACTCAAAGAGCAAAAAAGTAAAAATCCCCCACGGGTGAAAAAAACAGAGAAATAAAGGAATGGATTTGGGTTCTTGCTGTGAGAAACGGCGGTGGAAGGGGCGGGGGGTGGGTGGGGGAAAGGTGGGAGGGGTTTGGGATGGGATTGGGATGGGTTTAGGGAAAGGGTGGGATGGAATTTAGGGAAAGGTTGGGATGGGTTTAGGGAAAGGGTGGGATGGAATTTAGGGAAAGGTTGGGATGGGTTTAGGGAAAGGGTGGGATGGAATTTAGGGAAAGGTTGGGATGGGTTTAGGGAAAGGGTGGGATGGGTTTAGAGAAAGGGTGGGATGGGTTTAGAGAAAGGGTGGGATGGAATTTAGGGAGAAGACTGGGATGGGTTTAGGGAAAGATTGGGGTGGGTTTAGGAAAGGGTGGGATGGAGTTTAGGAAAGGGTGGGATGGAATTTAGGGAAAGGTTGGGATGGGTTTAGGGAAAGATTGAGGTGGGTTTAGGATGGGTTTAGGAAAGGCTGGGATGGAATTTAAAGAAAGGTTGGGATGGGTTTAGGGAAAGATTGGGGTGGGTTTAGGAAAGGTTGGGATGGGTTTAGGGAAAGGGTGGGATGGAGTTTAGGGAAAGGGTGGGGATGGAGTTTAGGGAAAGGGTGGGATGGAATTTAGGAAAGGTTGGATGGTTTAGGAAAGGGTGGGATGGAGTTTAGGGAAAGGTTGGGATGGGTTTAGAGAAAGGGTGGGGTGGAATTTAGGGAAAGGTTGGGATGGGTTTAGAGAAAGGGTGGGGTGGAATTTAGGAAAGGGTGGGATGGGTTTAGGAAAGGGTGGGATGGAGTTTAGGGAAAGGGTGGGATGGGTTTAGGGAAAGGTTGGGATGGGTTTAGAGAAAGGGTGGGATGGAATTTTAGGAAAGGTTGGGATGGGTTTAGGAAAGGGTGGGGTGGAATTTAGGGAAAGGTTGGGGATGGGTTTAGAGAAAGGGTGGGATGGAATTTAGGGAAAGGTTGGGATGGGTTTAGGGAAAGATTGGGGTGGGTTTAGGATGGGTTTAGAGAAAGGGTGGGATGGGTTTGGGGTGGGATTGGGATGGGTTTAGGGAGAGACTGGGATGGGTTTAGGGAAAGATTGGGGTGAGCTTAGGATGGGTTTAGGGAAAGGCTGGGATGGAATTTAGGGAAAGGTGGGGATGGGTTTGGGGAAAGGGTTGGGGTGGGTTTAGGGGTGGATGTTAGGAAGGGTTGGGATGGGTTTGGGGAAAGTTTGGGATGGGTTTAGGATGAGGTTTAATGAAAGGTTGGGATGGGTTTGGGATGGGTTTAGGATGGGGTTTAGGGAAAGGTTGGGGTGGGTTTAAGGAAAGATTGGGATGGGTTTAGGGAAAGGTGGGGATGGGTTTAGGATGGGTTTTAGATGGGTTTTAAGGAAGGGTTGGGATGGATTTAGGGAAAGGGTGAGGTGGGTTTAGGGAAAGGTGGGGATGGGTTTAGGATGGGTTTTAGGGAAGGGTTGGGATGGGTTTAGGGAAGGGTTGGGATGGGTTTAGGAAAGGTGGGATGGGTTTAGGATGGGTTTAGGGAAGGGTTGGGATGGGATTTAGGGAAAGGGTGAGGTGGGTTTAGGGAAGGGTTGGGATGGGTTTAGGATGGGTTTAGGACAGGTTTTAGGAAAGGTGGGATGGGTTTAGGACAGGTTTTAGGAAGGGTTAGGATGGGTTTAGGACAGGTTTAGGAAAGATTAGGATGGTTTTAGGACAGGTTTTAGGGAAAGGTTGGGGTGGGTTTAGGAAGGGTTGGGATGGGTTTAGGATGGGTTTAGGATGGTTTTAGGAAAGGTTGGGGTGGTTTAGGATGGGTTTAGGGAAGGGTTGGGATGGGTTTAGGATGGGTTTAGGATGGTTTTAGGGAAAGGTTGGGGTGGGTTTTGGGGAAAGAAGCAGGAGAGGATTCCCAGCCCTGCCCAGGACGTGGCACAAACCTGCAGTGAAATCCTGACCCCAAATCCACCAAACCCCAAAATCCTCCCCAGAAAACCCCATGGAAAATTCTCCTTTTGCTTCCAAATTTGGTGACTCCAGGAGGAAAATCCCAAAAAATCCAACATTCCCCAAAAACCCCAAACCCACCAAAACCCCAGGATCCTTCCCCAAAAATCCCACCCAGCCTTCCCTGAGGGAAAATTCCTTTTTTGCATCCGAGTTTGGTGACTCCAGGAGGAAAATCCTAAAAAATCTGAAATTCCCAGAAGGAAAAGCCAGGAAAAAAAACCTGAAAAAAAATGGAAAAACCCCAAAAGTTCCAAGTATCTCCAGTGAGATTTTTTTTTTTCCATCTCCTGTGGCAAATTTGAGTCATTCTGGAGGATGTGGAGATCAAAAATCAGGAGATAACGGAGCAGCAACGGAAAATCGTCACCAGCTGCAGGGAAACCCCAAAAATGACCAAAAAAAAAAAAAAAAAAAAAAACATCAAGCAGGAAGTGAGGATGAAAAGAACTGGGTGGATGTAGAGGTTTTGAGGTGTTTTTGTAAAAAAAATTAGAATTATTTGTCTTTTTTTCAGGAAATATTGGGATTATTTTCTCTTGGGAATGTGGTTATTATCCAGGAAAAATGGGATTTTTTTCCCTCAAAAATACAATTCTTATCCAGGGAAAAATGAAATTTTTTTCCCTAAGGAATGTGATTAATATCAAAGGAAAATGGGATTTTTTCCCTCGGGAATGTGATTATTATCCAGGGAAAAATGAAATTTTTCTCCCTCAAAAATACAATTATTATCCAGGAAAAATAAGATTTTTTTCCCCCTCAGGAATACAATTATTATCAAGGGAAAATGGGTTTTATCTCCCTTAAGAATATAGGGAAAAATGAGATTTTTCTCCTTCAAAAATACCATTACTATCCAGGAAAAAACGGGAATTTTGTCCCTCAAAAACACAATTATTATCCAGGGAAAAAATGGAATTTTTTTCCCCTCAGGAACACAATATCTGATCATTTTTCCATGAAAAAATTGCATTTTTTTCCCCCAAAACCCATCCCAACCTTTCCCCTCTCATCCCTCCCTGCAGGAATTTCCCATTTTCCCCCTAACTACACACCAGGATTTGTTTTTTCCAGAGTTTTATTCCCAAAAAATTCCCCTTTGTACACGATACAAACCTTCCTATACATGGTATAAACCCCTGAGATATGTATAACATATAAAAAATCCCAAATATTCCAAATCCATGGATTTAAAAACCTCTTGGATCCCTGCTGGGTTTGTTTTTTTTTTTTGGGATATTCTCAGTGCTCTGGGTTTAAAATTCACATTTTTTTGAGCAGTTCTCAGCTGATATTTGGAGGGAAATCTGCTCCTGAATGATTAAAAACACTTTTTTTTTTTTTTCCCTGGGATTTCCATGGAAATATTTCAAATATTTCAAATTCAGCCAAAGGACTCTTCAGGCTCCTCCCAGGAATTCCAGAGTTTGGGATTGGCTCTTGAAAAATTGGCTTCTCAAATTTATGGAGAACCAATCAGAGAAGGAAAATTCATTTCTTGAGATGTGGGTTGAGTCACCACTTAATTCTGGTTTTGGAGCTCAAGTTTTGCCACTTAATCTCAATTTTAAACTCAGCTTTACCATTAAATCCCAATTTTAGGGTCAATTTTGCCACTTAATTCTGATCTTAGGCTAAATTTTGTCACTTGATCCTGGGTTTAGGCTCAGTTTTACCACTAAATCCCAATTTTAGACTCAGTTTTACCATTAAATCCCAATTTTAAACTCAGTTTTACCATTAAATCCCAACTTTAGACTCAGTTTTACCATTAAATCCCAATTTTAGGCTCAGTTTTTCCACTGAGTCCTAATTTCAGACTCAGTTTTACCATTAAATCCCAGTTTTAGGCTCAGTTTTGCCATTAAATCCCGAATTTAGACTCATTTTTTCCACTGAATCCCAACTTTAGGCTCAGTTTTACCATTAAATCCCAATTTTAGGCTCAGTTTTGTCACTAAATCCTGATTTTAGAGCTCAGCTTTGCCACTGAATCCACACCAAATTCCCTCAGGAATTTCCCCAAATTCCAAAGGGAGATTCTGAGTTAATGAACTCCTAATCAAGCAAAGCCAGCCCTAATTAGCCCCAGCCCTGCTTGGGCTCCCACTTTGGGCTGGGCTCAGGCTTTGATCAGGCTGCAGTTGGAGTCGATGTGCTGCTCCTGGACGGGGATCCTGCAGCTGCCCTCGGCTGCAAAACAGGGCAAGGGGCGGGGATTAACGGGAGGCGGAGCAAAAGGCATTTCCTGGGATTTCCTGGGATTTTCTTGGGATTTTCTGGGGTTTCTCTGTGATTTTCCACGGTTTCTGTGGGATTTTTCAGGATTTTCCTGGGATTTTCTGGGGTTTCCCTGGGATTTTCTGGGGTTTTCCTGGGATTTCTTTGGGGTTTTCCTGGGGTTTCCTTGGGATTTTCCAGGGTTTCTGTGGGATTTTCCTGGTTTTCCCTGGGATTTTCTGGGATTTCCTTGGGATTTCCTGGGGCTTCCCTGAGATTTTATCCCATAAAAAGGGAACTCACTAGATTCAATTTTTCCTGGTTTTTTTTAATCCCATAAAAAGGGAACTCACTGGAATAATTTTTTTCCTGTTTTTTTAATCCCATAAAAATAGGAACTCACTAGATTCATTTTTTTCCTGTTTTTTAAAAATCCCATAAAAGCAAGAACTCACTGGATTAATTTTCTTCCTGTTTTTTTTTTTATTCCATAAACAGGGAACTCACTGGAATAATTTTTTCCTGTTTAATTCCATAAAAGCAGGAATTCACTGGAATAATTTTTTCCTGCTTTTTTTTTCAATCCCATAAAAAGGGAACTCACTGGATTAATTTTTTTCTTGTGTTTTTTTTTTATCCCATAAAAAGGGAATTCACTGGAATAATTTTTCCTGGCTTTTTTATCCCATAAAAAAGGAACTCACTGGATTCAATTTTTTTCCTGTTTTTTTATCCCATAAAAAAGGGAACTCACTGTGCTGGAGGCTCCTCCCAGGCCCATTCCTGGTTTTTTTCCTGGATGCTTGGATGATCAGGAGCAGGATGGAAATTCCACTCACCATCAGCAGTATCAGGCACAGCAAGAGCAGGGATAAAGAACCTGGAATTAGAACAGAAAAATTACTTTAAAAAAATGATAAAATTCCTAGTTCTGGTTGGAATCTCCAGAGCGTTTCAGATTCCAGAGGGAGAATTCAGAGCTCTGGAAATGGAGAGGGGGAAATGTGGGATCCTGGAAAGTTGTGGGGAAAAGAGAAAAGGATTCAGGGAATGTGGGAATTCCCTTCCCAGGAAAGGAGATTCAGATGGAAATGTGGGATTCTGGAATGTTGTGTGAAATGCAGGAATGGCTTTGGGAAAAGTGGGAATTGCCTTCCCAGGAAAGAAGACTCAGATGGAAATTTGGAATCCTAAAAAATTGTGTGAAAAACAGAAAATTATTCAGAGAAAATGGAAATTCCATTCCTAGGAAAGCAGCTTTACAAGCAGTTGGAAAACTGGGATCCTGGAAATGTAGGAAATCCAGGAATGGCTTTGGGAAAAGTGGGAATTCCACTCCCAGGAAAGGAGACTCAGATAGAAATTGGGAATCCTGAAAAATGCATGAAAAAAAGAAAAGGCTGCTGAGAAAATGGGATTTGACTTCCCAGGAGAGCAGCTCCAGGTGGAGCTGTGGGATCCTGAGAAGTTTTCTAAGAAACAGAGAAAGTTTCTGAGAAAATGGGATTTCATTCCCAGGAAAGCAGATTTACATGGAAACCAAGCAGCTGGAAAAGTGGGATCCTGGAATGTTGTGTGAAATCTAGGAATGGCTTTGGAGAAATTGGGAATTGCCTTCCCAGGAAAGAAGACTCAGATGGAAAAGTGGGATCCTGGAATGTTGTGTGAAATGCAGGAATGGTTTTGGGAAAAGTGGGAATTGCCTTCCCAGGAAAGAAGACTCAGACAGAAAAGTGGAATCCTGGAAAATTGTTGGAAATACAGAAAAAGCTTCTGAGAAAATGGGATTTGACTTCCCAGGAGAGCAGCTCCAGGTGGAGTTGTGGGATGATGAAAAGTTGTATAAGAAACAGAGAAAGTTTCTGAGAAAATGGGATTTCATTCCCAGGAAAGCAGATTTACATGGAAACCAAGGGATCCTGGAATGTTGTGTGAAATGCAGGAATGGTTTTGGAGAAATTGGGAATTGCCTTCCCAGGAAAGAAGACTCAGATGGAAAAGTGGAATCCTGCTGGAAAATTGTGGGAAATACAGAAAAAGCTTCTGGGAAAATGGGATTTCAGTTCCCAGGAAAGCAGCTTTACATGGAAACCAGGCAGCTGGAAAAGTGGGATCCTGGAATGTTGTGTGAAATGCAGGAATGGCTTTGGGAAAAGTGGGAATTGCCTTCCCAGGAAAGAAGACTCAGATGGAAAAGTGGGATCCTGGAATGTTGTGTGAAATGCAGGAATGGCTTTGGGAAAAGTGGGAATTGCCTTCCCAGGAAAGAAGACTCAGATGGAAAAGTGGAATCCTGGAATGTTGTGTGAAATGCAGGAATGGCTTTAGGAAAAGTGGGAATTGCCTTCCCAGGAAAGCAGCTCACCAGGAATTCCATCCTTACCCCAGCTGGGCTCGGCGGCGCTGCCAGGACCTGAACAAACCTCCGGGATCTCCCTGGGGCTGGAGCTGCTCCCTGGGAATTCTGTGGGAATGGCAGCTCTGGTTTCTGGGAATTCTGTGGGAATGGCAGCTCTGGTTTTCAGGAATTCTGTGGGAACTGGAGCTCTGGTTTTCAGGAATTCTGTAGGAATGGGATCCAGGCCAGGGCTGCTGCACAGGGCGTCCTCTGTGGCCGTGCCAGCTCGGAGCGTGCGCTTCCCAAAAAAGCTGCAGCTGGAAAAGAAATGCCAGAGGGTATTTCCTGGATGATAATCACATTGCTGAGGGGAAAAAAAAATTTCCTGCATAATAATCACATTGCTGAGGGGGAAAAAAAAATCTCATTCTCCCTTGGATAATAATCACAATCCTGAGGGGAAAAAAAATATCTAGTTTTTCCCTTGGATCAGAACTTATTCTGATTTATTTATCTGGATATGGGATTTTCCTGGGAAAATGAAACTCCCAGAGCTGCTCTGAGCACACTGCCCCCAAAAGGCATTTTTTTCCCTAAAAATACCATTTTTTTCTCCCAAAAAATTTTTTTCCCCAAAACCCAGGATTTTTTCCTATAAAAAAGGATTTTTTTCCCAATATGGGATTTTTCCTCCAAAAAAAGGATTTTTTTCCCCAAATAGAAGGTTTTTTCCCCCAAGAAGAGTTTTCTTCCCCAAAAAGGGGATTTTTTTTTCCCCCAAAAAAGGGATTCCTACTTGGTCCAAGGCTGGCAGTTCTCGTTTCTTCCTCTGGAGAAAGTCCCTTCAGGACATCGGGAGCACTCTGGGGGAAAAAGTGGATTAGCCAGGAGAGAATTCCCAGATTTATCTGGATAATTATGGATATTATCAGGGATTATTAATTATGGAAATTATCCAGAAGAGTGGCAGAATTCTTGTATTTATCCACTGGGTAATTCTGGATTCCAGCTTTCCAAGGGAATTCCAGAGGGGATCAATCCCAACTCACCAATTCCCAAGGGAATTCCCAATCCCAGCCCTTCCCAAGGGAATTCCAGAGGGTGTGAACCCCAAATCACCAATTCCCAAGGGAATTCCCAGTCCCAGCCCTTCCCATGGGAATTCCCAATCCCATTCCAGTTCATCCCAGTCCCATTCCCAGCTGTTCCCAAGAGAATTCCCAATCCCATTCCCCACAAGAATTCCTGCTGGCATGAATCCCAAGGGAATTCCCCATTCCCAGCTCTTCCCAAGGGAATTCCAAATCCCAATCTCATTCCCTATCCCCACTCACCATTCCCCACAGGAATTCCTGCTGGCATGAATCCCAATCCCGAATTCCCAATCCCATTCCCATTCTCTGCCCCATTCCCAATCCCAATCCCCAATCACCATTTCCCACAGAATTCCATCTGGCATGAATCCCATTCCCATTCCCAATCCCATTCCCATATCCATACCCATTCCCAACCCCATTCCCATTCCCCACTCACCATTCCCCACAGGAATCCCTGCTGGCATGAATCCCAAGGGAATTCCCAATCCCAAGGGAATTCCCATTCCCATTCCCAATCCCAATCCCAATTCCCACTCACCATTCTCCACAGGAATCCCTGCTGGCATGAATCCCAAGGAATTCCCAATCCCATTCCCATATCCATACCCATTCCCAACCCCATTCCCATTCCCCACTCACCACTCCCCACAGGATTCCCTGCTGCCATGAATCCCAAGGGAATTCCCAATCCCATTCCCATTCCCTGCCCCATTCCCAATCCCAATCCCATTCCCCACTCACCATTCCTCACTCACCATTCCCCACAGGAATCCCTGCTGGCATGAATCCCATACCCATACCCAATCCCAATCCCACTCCCCACAGGAATCCCTGCTGGCATGAATCCTGAGAGAATTCCCAATCCCATTCCCATTCCCAATCCCCACTCACCACTCCCCCAGGATTCCCTGCTGCCATGAATCCCAAGGAATTCCCAATTCCATTCCAAATCCCATTCCCAATCACCACTCCCCACAGGATTCCCTGCTGCCATGAATCCCAAGGGAATTTCAATCCCATTCCCATTCCCTGCCCCATTCCCAATCCCATTCCCGTTCCCAATCCCAATCCCCACTCACCATTCCCCACAGGAATCCCTGCTGGCATGAATCCCAAGGGAATTCAAATCCCATTCCCTGCCCCATTCCCATTCCCAATCCCAATCCCAATCCCATTCCCAATCCCCACTCACCATTCCCCACAGGAATCCCTGCTGGCATGAATCCCAAGAGAATTCCCAATCCCATTCCCATTCCCTGCCCCATTCCCAATCCCAATCCCATTCTTCACTCACCATTCCCACAGGATTCCCTGCTGGCATGAATCCCAAGGGAATTCCCAATCCCATTCCCATTCCCCACTCACCACTCCCCCCAGGATTCCCTGCTGGCATGAATCCCAACCCCATTTCAATCCCAATCCCATTCCCATTCCCAATCCCCACTCACCACTCCCCCCAGGATTTCCTGCTGCCATGAATCCCAAGGGAATTCCCAATCCCATTCCCATTCCCTGCCCCATTCCCAATCCCAATCCCATTTCCCATTCCCTGCCCCATTCCCAATCCCAATCCCAATCCCAAACCCATTCCCAATCCCCACTCACCACTCCCCACAGGATTCCCTGCTGGCATGAATCCCAACCCCATTTCCAATCCCAATCCCAAACCCATTCCCATTCCCCACTCACCACTCCCCACAGGATTCCCTGCTGCCATGAATCCCAAGGGAATTCCCAATCCCATTCCCATTCCCTGCCCCATTCCCAATCCCAATCCCAATCCCAAACCCATTCCCATTCCCCATTCACCACTCCCCCCAGGATTCCCTGCTGGCATGAATCCCAACCCCATTTCCAATCCCAATCCCAAACCCATTCCCATTCCCCATTCACCACTCCCCCAGGATTCCCTGCTGGCATGAATCCCAACCCCATTTCCAATCCCAATCCCAAACCCATTCCCAATCCCCACTCACCACTCCCCCAGGATTCCCCTGCTGGCATGAATCCCAACCCCATTTCCAATCCCAATCCCAAACCCACTCCCAATCCCCCACTCACCACTCCCCACAGGATTCCCTGCTGCCATGAATCCCAACCCCATTTCCAATCCCAATCCCAATCCCATTCCCATTCCCCACTCACCACTCCCCACAGGATTCCCTGCTGGCATGAATCCCGAGAGAATTCCCAACCCCATTTCCAATCCCAATCCCAAACCCATTCCCAATCCCCACTCACCACTCCCCACAGGATTCCCTGCTGCCATGAATCCAGCCTGGCACACACAGACCCTGTCCGAGGTTTTCTCACACGGTTTCACCTCCACGCTGCCCTTCCCTGGGCAAGGCACAAATTCATTCATTCATTAACAGCAGAAATTCATTAACGGCAAAAATTAATTATCACTTTTTCCCCCCAAATTGCCCCCAAAAAAGGGAGATTTTTTACCCTAAAATGGGTTTTTTCCCCCCTCAAAAATGGGATTCTTTCCCTCAAAAATGGAGTTTTCCCCCTCAAAAATGGGACCTTTTGCCCCCAAAAAGGGGGTTTATCCCCCAAAAAAGGAGGTTTATTCCCTCAAAAATGGGATTTTTTTTTCCTAAAATGGGGGTTTATTCCCAAAAAAAAAGGAGGCTTATTCCCTCAAAAAAGGGAATTTTTCCCTCAAAAAGATTTTTTTCCCCCAAAATACAAGAATTTTTCTTTCATGCAGAAAAGAGGGCGTATTCCCAAAGGAGGTTTATTCCCCCATAAAATGGGATTTTTTCCCCTCAAAAATGGGATTTTTTCCCGCAAAAATGGGATTTTTTTCCCACAAAAATGGTATTTTTTCCTGCAAAAATTGGGATTTTCTTCCCTCAAAAACACCCCAAAATGCTATTTTTGCTCCCAAAAAAGCTATTTCTTCCCTGACAAAAATGGGATTTTTTTCCCCTCAAAAATGGGATTTTTCCCCCTCAAAAATGGGATTTTTTCCCTACAAAAATGATATTTTTTCCCCCTCAAAAATGGATTTTTTCCCTGCAAAAATGGATTTTTTCCCTCAAAAATGGATTTTTTTCCCCTCAAAAACGGGATTTTTTCCCCCTCAAAAATGGATTTTTTTCCCCGCAAAAACGGGATTTTTTCCCCTCAAAAATGAGATTTTTTCCCCCCCTCAACAATGGATTTTTTCCCTGCAAAAATGGGGATTTTTCCCCACAAAATGGGATTTTTTTCCCCACAAAATGGGATTTTTTTTCCTCACAAAATGGGATTTTTTTCCCCCCAAAGGGTTTTTTCCCCCCAGCCACACTCACGGGCGTTGCAGACGGTGCAGCTGTGGCAGAAGCCGTGGTGGTACTGGGAGCTGAAATACCCGTCCTGGCACGGCGAGCACACGGTGTCATCCCGGGCCGTGCAGCGGCTGCGCATCCTCTGCCCTGAAACACCCAAAAAAACAAGACTGAGGGGGGAAATCCTGAATTTCATCCTTTGGGATCCAAGAAAAATCTCAAATTTCATCCTCTGGGACCAATGAAAAATCCTAAATGTCACTCTCTGGGAGCAATGAAAAATTCCAAATTTCATCCTCTGGGATCAATGAAAAATCCTAAATGTCACTCTCTGGGAGCAATGAAAAATCCTAAATGTCACTCTCTGGGATCAATGAAATATCCCAAATTTCATCCTCTGGGATCAATGAAAAATCCTAAATGTCACTCTCTGGGAGCAATGAAAAATTCCAAATTACATCCTCTGGGATCAATGAAAAATCCTAAATGTCACTCTCTGGGATCAATGAAAAATCCTAAATCTCACTCTCTGGGAGCAATGAAAAATCCTAAATGTCATCCTTTGGGATCCATAAAAACTCCAAATTTCATCCTCTGGGATCAGTGAAAAATCCTAAATTTCATCCTTTGGGATCCATGAAAACTCTAAATTTCATCCTCTAGGATCAAATCAGAATCGTGAGAGGAAAAATCCCAGGTTCCATCCTCTGGTATCAACTCAGGATCAGCTGGGGAAAAATCCTAAATTTCATCCTTTGGGATCAACTCAGGATCATGAGGGGGAAAATCCCAAATTTCACCCTCTGGGATGAATAAAAAATCTGGAATTACATCCTCTGGGATGCATGAAAAATCCTAAATTTCATCCTTTAGGATTAATGAAAAATCCCAAATTTCGTCCTTTGGGATCAAATCAGGATTGCCTGGGATCATGAGGTGAAAAATCCTAAATTTCATCCTTTGGGATCCATGAAAAATCCTAGATTTTACCCTTTAGGGTCAAACTGTGGTTCAGTGGGATCATGAGGGGAAAAATCCTAATTTTTATCCTTAGAGATCAAATCGGGATTGGTTGGGGAAAAATCCTAAATTTCATCGTTTGGGAACAAACTGAGCTTGGCTGGGATCGTGAGGAGAAAACTCCTAAATTTTAACCTTTGGGATCAATGAAAAATCCTAATTTTTACCCTTTGGGATCAAACTATGGTTCAGTAGGACCATGAGGGGAAAAATTCTAATTTTTATCCTTTGGGATCAAATGCCCAGAATTTGGCAGTTCCCAGTTTTTCCAGAGACAGGGAAAAGGGTCTAGGAAATTCCCGTTCTGAGACATCAAAAAAGGTTAAAAACCACTCTCAAAAATAGATTTTACCAATTTTTTCTAGTTTAAAAGTGTTTTTATCAGTCTTAAGAGTAGGTATTACACTAAGAAAAAAATCAGATGTTACACTTTAAAGTAGGTATTACGCTAAGAAAAAACAGACATACTAAAAACAGATTTACACTAAAATAGCTATTACACTAAAAATAGGTATTGTACTAAGAAAAAACCAGGCATTACACTAAGAAAAAGTTACATATTCCACTAAAAATAAATATTTTACTAAAAAACAGATATTGCACTGGACAAATCTCGCTCTTCCCCTCAAGGCCGGCCCTGGCAGCCGTGGCGGGCACTCACCGGGGGCGCAGTCGCTGCAGCACTTCCCATGGAGCCGGTACTGGTGCTCCTGGCATTCCAAACCCGGGGAACCGCGAATGGCCACGGCCAGGAGGAGCCAGCAGAGAGCGGGAAAATTCCAGGGAATTCTTGGAAGAGCCATTCGCGCTGTTCCGTTTCCCTCACGGCTCCGTTTCCTTCACGTTCCCCTCACGGCTCCGCTCCCCTCACGGGCTCCGTTCCCTCAAGGCTCCGCTGCCCTCACTGCTCCATTCCCCCTCACGTTTCCCTCAGGGCTCCGCTCTGCTCACGGCTCCGATCCCTTTACGGCTCCATTCCCCTCAAGGCTCCGCTTCCCTCACGTTCCCTCAGGGGCTCCGTTTCCCTCAGGGCTCGGCTCCCCTCACGTTTTCCCCTCACAGCTCCGCTCCCCTCAAAGCTCCACTCCCCTCACAGCTCCGCTCCCTTCACGGCTCCGCTCCCCTCACGTTTTCCCCTCACAGCTCCGCTCCCCTCAAAGCTCCACTCCCCTCACAGCTCCGCTCCCTTCACGGCTCCGTTCCCCTCACGTTTTCTCCTCACGGCTCCGCTCCCCTCACGTTTTCCCCTCACAGCTCCGCTCCCTTCACGGCTCCATTCCCCTCATTGCTTCGCTCCCCTCACGTTTTCCCCTCACAGCTCCGCTCCCCTCACGGCTCCGTTCTCCTCCCGCCGCTCTGAGGGACGAACGCGGGATCAACTCCGGGCGGGGACATTTGAGGGAAATTCCCGCTTTTCTCCACGCCCCTTCCCGCTCCCAGTTTGGGGTTTTTTCAGCAGGAAGAAGAAATGCTGAGCTTGAGAAAAACTGAAAAGGTAAAAGGAGCCTCGGAAGGGAGGGGAATGCCGATGGGAATGGCTGCAAAAGTAGGGATGGAGGGAGGAGGAGGCTGCGGGAGTGCCCTCGCTGAGGCGGGGGAATATTGGGAATTAAGAATTTTTATTTTCCAGTCTGCTGGAGTTGGAGCCAGGAGCTCAATTTGAAGTGTTTGAAGTTCCAGGAGTTCTCCCCGGCATCACTGAATCCACAAAATATTGGGAATTTAGGGAATTGAATTTTCCAGAATGCTGGAGTTGGAGCCAGGATGTCAATTTGAGGTGTTCCAGCTGCCCGGAATTCCAGCTTTATCTTCACCAACTCCAGGAAATATTAGAAATTTCATATCCCAGCCTATTGGAATTGGATCCAGGATTAAATTTGAGGTGTTCCAGTTCTAGGAGAGCTCCCTGGAATTGCAGCTGTGCCTGCACTGAGTCCAGGAAATACTAGGAATTTGGGAATTTCATTTTCCAACCTGTTAGAATTGGATCCAAGAGCTCAATTTTAGGTGTTACAGCTCCTTGGAATTGAGGTTTTACCTTCATTGATTGCAGAAAATACTGGGAATTAGAGATTCCATGCTCAGGTTGCCCCAAAATTAATTTAGAACAGTGTTGGCAAAATCTCTTCATAGATCACAATCATAAATCACAATTATCAGCTGATTTTACTGGAGTTTTTGTGTTTAAACTAATTTTATAGATTACCCTTGGAATTTATTCCTCTTATTCCCACCCCCTCCCAAGAAACCTTAAAAGCAGCAGAATTTCCAAAGCATGGAGAGAAATATTTAATGGAAAACAAAAACAAAAACAAAAAAAAACCAAAAAACAAAAAACAAAAACCAAAAATAAAAATATATAAAACCTTTTATCCAAGGAATTTAATAAAAACATCAAATAAAGAGCAGGAAAAGAGACAGAAGGATAGCAATTCCTGTATTTACATTATATTAAGAATAGATTTAATCAAATAGAACATCTTAGATTTTCAGGAATTCTTTCCCAAAGTGGGGTTTTTCCCAGGAAAGATGGAAGCAGAGGAAAAATCAATTTTATTTGGGACAGAGATGTTTTCAGAGCTCACCCAAGGCCTGGAATCTCTCCCAAATGATCATTAGCAGCTCATTAACAGCATAATTAGCACAGAGCTCATTAATTTTAGCAGTGAATTAAGCAGCCATCAAACTCCATGGAATTCCCACTTAAATTCCCAAAAAACTTCCCAATTGTTTGCTTTCCGACAGACCTTTTTTTTTAAAAGCCATAATCTCTCATTCTCAGTGCAGATGTCAACAAAAAATGTCACTTTATATTACTTTAATTAATATTCTTTTAAGTTACTTTCTTTTATTAATTTAATTCCAAAGAGCTTTTCTGTAACATTTAAAATAAATTCTTCCCCACACTCACATGAAAAGAGGTGAAAAATTCCCAATAAACTCTTCAGGAAGTCAAGAAAAACACTGGAATTGAGTGTGGATATTTCTAGGAGATCAAACATTCCTTGGAGCCCCTAAAATTCCCAAAATCCAACTTTCTTTGGGATCCCTGGATCAGCAGCTGAAGGAAACAAGGGAGTATTTTAGGATCCTCCCCAACCAGACCCCAGGGAATTCCACCTGGATTCAACCCCACAAACCAGCGAGGAAGAAAACCAGAATCCAGGAATTTCCAAGATTTCTCCTGGCAGGAAATCCACTCCAAGGAGATGCAGACCCCATGGAATTCCAGCTGGATTTAACCCCACAAACCAGCAAGGAAGAAAACCAGAATCCAGGAATTTCCAAGATTTCTCCTGGCAGGAAATCCACTCCAAGGATCTGCAGACCCCAGGAAATTCTAGCTGGATTCAACCCCACAAACCAAGGAGAAGGAAAACCAGAATTCAGGAATTTCTGCGATTTCTCCCAGCAGGAAAACCACTCCAAGGAGCTGCAGACCCCGTGGAATTCCAACTAGATTCGAGCCCCACAAACCAACGAGGAAAACCACTGGAACCCAGGAATTTCTCCTGGCAGGAAAACTATTCCATGGAGCTGCAGACCCCATGGAATTCCAACTGGATTCAACCCCACAAACCAAGGAGGAAGAAAACCACCAGAATCCAGGAATTTCTAAGATTTCTCCCAGTGTGAAAACCACTCCAAGGAGCTGCAGACCCCATGGAATTTCAGCTGGATTCAACCCCACAAACCAAGGAGAAAAACCACCAGAATCCAGGAATTTCTACGATTTCTCCCAGCAGGAAAACCACTCCAAGGAGCTGCAGACCCCATGGAATTCCAGATGGATTCAACCCAACAAACCAAGGAGAAAAACCGCCAGAATCCGGGAATTTCTCCTGGCAGGAAAACCACTCCAAGGAGCTGCAGACCCCATGGAATTCCAGCTGGATTCAACCACACAAACCAAGGAGAAAAACCACCAGAATCCAGGAATTTCCATGATTCCTCCTAGTGTGAAAACCACTCCAAGGAGCTGCAGACCCCGTGGAATTCCCACTAGATTCAGCCCCACAAACCAAGGAGGAAAACCACTGGAATCCCAGGAATTTCTCCTGGCAGGAAAACTATTCCATGGAGCTGCAGACCCCATGGAATTCCAGCTGGATTCAACCACACAAACCAAGGAGGAAGAAAATCGCCAGAATCTGGGAATTTCTCCTGGCAGGAAAACCACTCCAAGGAGCTGCAGATCCCATGGAATTTCAGCTGGATTCAACCTCATAAACCAAGGAGAAAAACCTCCAGAATCCAGGAATTTCTACGATTTCTCCCAGTGTGAAAACCACTCCAAGGAGCTGCAGATCCCATGGAATTTCAGCTGGATTCAACCCCATAAACCAAGGAGAAAAACCGCCAGAATCCAGGAATTTCTCCTGGCAGGAAAAGCCCTCCAGGGAGCTGCAGATCCCATGGAATTCCAGCTGGATTCAACCCCACAAATCATGGAAGAAAAACCGCCAGAATCCAGGAATTTCCATTATTTCTCCCAGTGTGGAAACCACTCCAAGGAGCTGCAGGGATGGACGGAAAATTGGGAATCCGGGAATGACCCCGAGCGAGGAGCGGCAACAGCAGCGAAGAATTCCTGCGGTTCGGAGCTCAGTCATTTTTCCCTGGGATATATTTTTTTTTTTGGAGGGAAGGGGGAGGAAAGAGAAAGTTCTGGAAAAGGAAGCTCAGAATTCCTCGTGGACATTCCGGGCGTAATCCATGAGTTTGCTGCCGGTGAAGTACTCGCTGTACTTGAGGATCTCCTCCAGCTCCAGGTGGTGGTTCTGGTTCTCGTCGGCCACGGCGATCATCTGCCGCGCCTCGTTCAGCGCGTTGTGCTCGTTCATGGGATCCATGTATTCCTGGGAAAAACACGGAAAAACCTCCTCAGCCCGGCCCTGGGGCTCCTCCAGGGATCCCCAGCTCATATCCCAGCCCTGAGCGGGGATAAAGATCTTTAGGAAGGATTTGAATAAGTTTTTTGCCTGTTTTCTCATAGAAATCGTGGATTTTTTCAGTTTGTTCCAAGGAATATTTCTGGAGTTTGGGCTGCAAATTAAATTAAGGATCAAATTCCAATTAAACAGGAAGATTTATCAATTTTCAGGACCTAAATTCTATTATTTTCTGCTTTTTCGGCTGTTCCCACAGAAATTCCTGGATTTTTCAGCTCATTCCAAGGAATATTTCATGAATTTGGACTGAAAATTAAATTTAGGATCAAAATCCCGTTAAAAATTAGCAATTATTAGTTTGCAGGACCTAAATTCTGCCTTTTTCCCTGTTTTCTCAACTGTTCCTATAGAAATCCAAGACTTTTTCAGTTCTTTCCAAGGAATATTTCTGGAATTTGGGCTGCAAATTAAACTCAGGATCAAATCTCAGTTAAAAATGAAGAATTAACAATTTTCAGGACCTAAACTCTATTATTTTTCCTGCTTTCTCAGCTGTTCCTGCAGAATATTTTAAAATGAAATTACCATGAAATTACCAAGAAATTAACATGAAATGGAAATATTGCATTTTTAAATGAAATACTCATAAAAAACCTGAGCTGTAACTCAATTTTTGGGGTTTTTAAAGCTGTACTTCAAGTGAAATTAAAATTAAATTGAATTTTAAAATAAATTAAACTAAATTGAAATATTCAATTTTCTAATGATATACTTATAAAAATTGAGCTGTAATTCAAATATTTTGGGGTTTTAATGCTGCACTTTAAATGAAATTTAAATGAAACTACCATGAAATTACAATTAAATAGGAACACTCAATTTTTTAATGAAACACTTATAAAAAACTGAACCGTAACTCAATTTTTTTGTGTGTTTTAAAGCTGTAATTTGAAATAATTGGATGGAAAGGATGGGGAATTCACCTCCAGCTCCTCCATGGTGACGATCCCATCGTGGTTGGCGTCGATGACCTCCTGGAATTCCTTCCTCCTGTCCCGCACCCAGTCGTCGTCAATGTCCTGAGCCTGCTGGTTCTCCACCGTGCCCACTGGCAAGGAGATGAATTCTGACAGGGTCAGCTTCTTATCCCCATCCTGGTCTGGGAAAAAAACCACCAAAAATTCAAATGGATTCCTTTAATTCCTGGAAAAATGGGAATTGCTTCCCAATCCACGCAAAAAAAAAGGGCAAAAATTTGAAATATGTTTGTTTAATTCACTTGGGAATTTCGTCCTGATCCGTGCAAAGTATTAAAATGCATTTGCTTAATTCCCATGAAAAAATACAAACAAATAAAATAGATTTGCTTAATTCCTACAAAAAAAGCACAAGTTCAAACAGAATTCCGTAATTCCCATAAAAAAGGCAATTTCCTCCTGATCTGGGAAAAAAGCAAAATCTCCCAACACCCACATAAAAATGGGAATCCCTGGATCCAATTTTCTGGAATCCATGGATCCAATTCCCAGGAATCCATGGATACAATTCTCAGAAAATCCCTGATTACAGAGGTCGTGGATGATCTCCTCCACCATGAAGTGCAGCAGCCAAGGCTGTGCAAATAACCACAAAAAATGGGAATACATGGAAAGAATTCCCAGAAAATCTGGGATTGCCCAGATTGCAGATGAACCCCTGCACCATGAAGTGCAGCACCCACATAAAAACTGGAATCCATGGATCCAATTCCCAGGAATCCATGGATAGAATTCCCAGAAATCCCTGGATAGAATTCCCAGAAATCCATGGATAATTACCCAGGTCGCGGATGATCTCCTGCACTATGAAGTGCAGCACTCATATCAAAATGGAAACCCATGGACAGAATTCCCAGGAATCCCTGGATAGAATTCCCAGGAATCTCTGGACAATTACCCAGGTCGTGGATGATCTCCTGCACCATGAAGTGCAGCACTCACACAAAAACAGGAACCCATAGATCCAATTCCCAGGAATCCATGGATCCAATTTCCAGAAATCCATGGATAGAATTCCCAGAAATCCATGGATAATTACCCAGGTCGCGGATGATCTCCTGCACCATGAAGTGCAGCACCCACACAAAAACGGGAACCCATGGATCCAATTCCCAGAAATCCCTGGACAGAACTCCCAGGAATCTCTGGACAGATCTCCCAGGAATCCCAGATTACCAAGATCGCGGATGATCTCCTGCACTATGAAGTGCAGCACTCATATCAAAATGGAAACCCATGGACAGAATTCCCAGGAATCCCTGGATAGAATTCCCAGGAATCTCTGGGCAATTACCCAGGTCGTGGATGATCTCCTGCACCATGAAGTGCAGCACTCACACAAAAATGGGAACCCATGGATCCAATTCCCAGGAATTCATGGATCCAATTTCCAGAAATCCATGGATAGAATTCCCAGAAATCCCTGGATAATTACCTAGGTCGTGGATGATCTCCTGCACCATGAAGTGCAGCACTCACACGAAAACGGGAACCCATGGACAGAATTCCCAGAAATCCCTGGACAGAACTCCCATGAATCCCTGGACAGAACTCCCATGAATCCCTGGACAGAACTGCCATGAATCCCTGGACAGAACTCCCAGGAATCCCAGATTACCCAGGTCGCGGATGATCTCCTGCACCATGAAGTGCAGCACCCACATAAAAATGGGAACCCATGGATCCAATTCCCAGAAATCCCTGGACAGAATTCCCAGGAATCCCTGGACAGAACTCCCAGGAATCCCTGGACAATTACCCAGGTCGCGGATGATCTCCTGCACCATGAAGTGCAGCATGCCACGGCTGTGCTCGGGGTGCAGGAAGGACAGGAACTCCTGCTCGCTCAGCAGCAGGTCTGGAGGTGGGTTGTCCGCCTGGTACCAGCGATCCTTCAGGTTGTCCAGCACTTCCTGCGCTGCAGGAACATGGCAGGATTTAGGATTTCACCCAGCACAGCTCATCCCAAACACTGGCATTGCCCCAGGCCAGTTCTCAACATTTGGCACAATCCCTCAGTATGATTTCAGTTGGCCAAGTTTTAGGAATTTCGGTTGACGCAATCCATTTGTAGGATTTTAGGAGTTGTCCCAACCCATTTTAGGATTTAAATTGTCCCAATCTAACTTTTAAGATTAAATTTCCCCAATCCGATTTTTAAGATTTAAATTGTCCCAATCCAGTTTTTAAGATTTAAATTGTCCCAATCCAATTTTAAGGAATTTTTGATTGACACAATCTGTATTGAGGATTTCGGTTGTCCCAACTCATTTTAGGATTTCAATTGTCCCAATCCAACTTTTAAGATTTAAATTGTCCCAATCCACTTTCTAGGACTTCAGTTGTCCCAACTCATTTTAGGATTTCAATTGTCCCAATCCAATTTTTAGGATTTCAGTTGTCCCATCCCATTTTAGGATTTAAATTGTCCCAGTCCAACTTTCAGGAATTTCATTGACACATTCACATTTAGGAGTTTCGGTTGTCCCAACCTATTTTAGGATTTAATTTGTCCCAATCCAATTTTTAGGATTTAAATTGTCCCAATCCAATTTTTAGAAATTTCAATTGACCCAATCCATGTCTAGGAATTTCAGTTCTCCCAATCCATTCTTAAAGGATTTCAGTTGTCCCAAACAATTCTTAAGATTTGTCACAATCAATTTTTTAAGATTTAATTTGTCACAACCCCTTTATTTCAAACTCCCAGTTTTTTAATCCCAAACCCTGCAGATATTTATTCATCACAATATTTGATATTTTTACTGCAAGAAAAATTGAATTTGGGATGTATGAACAAAAAAATCAGCACCAAAATCCCATGGAATTCTTTAATTTAATCCCACAATCCAATTATCTGGCAATATCCATCAATTAATTAAAATAAAATGTTGATCATATCATTTGTATTTATTATTATGTATTACATTATATTATTACATTTCATATATTACACTATACTATATATTAGTAATATAAATATCATTGTTTATCTATAATTACAATTATATGTTCACTATATAAATATTTATATATCACTATATTAATATTTATTTTAATTATTAGATAATATATAAATACTACATTTAACTATTACACTTAAATATATTTAAATACTATATTTAAAATATGTTATATTATGTTATATTATATTACATTATATTATGTTATATTGTATTGTATTGTATTATATTATGATATTTAAATTAATTTCTCAAATCCAAATTTCTGCAGAAAGCACCTTTTAACTCCACACCCCCAGGTGTTTTTATTTTTAAAAAAACAACCAAAAATCACTTTTACAGTGCTTGGAGGAGGAGAAAAAACCCCTGAGGAAGTGGAGGATGAATAATTTGATTTTCCTAAAGAAGATTTTGGTGCTCAGGTGCAGAATGGAGGCGCTGACTCAGCAGCTCAGAAGTTCCCAGGTGATTTCCCTGCACATTTTCTCAGCTCCTTTTTTTTTTCTGCATTTCTGTCATTTTTTAATCGCTGGAAAATGTCACCGAATCGATTCTGAAATGACTCATTCCTGCAGGGAAAGGGAAAGGTGCAGGGGAGATTTTACAGGAAATTTAAATGGTTTTATAAAGGAGGGGAAATGGGGAAATTCCTTTTAAAATTGCAATTTTCATGGCAGATTCTGGTGAGGATCAATGAAGGGTTTGTATCTTCAGACTTCAATTTTTGGGGGGATTGTAGAGGAAATTTAAATATTTTTTGAAGGTGATTCTCTTTAAAAAATGTAATTTTCATGGAAGGGTTGGGTTAGGGAGAATTGAGAATTTGTGTCTTTTGACTTCAATTTCTGGGGGGGATTTCAGAGGAAATTTAAATTTCTTTAAGGTGGAAAATGGGGAAATTCCTTTCAAAAATTGCAATTTTCATGGCAAATTCTAGTGAGGATCAATGAAGGGTTTGTATCTTCAGACTTCAATTTTTGGGGGGATTTTAGAGGAAATTTATGTATTTTTGGAAGGTGATTCTCCTTAAAAGTTATAATTTTCATGGCAAGGTTGGGTTAGGGAAAATGGAGGATTTGTGTCTTTTGACTTCAATTTTTTGGGGGATTTCAGAGGAAATTGAAATATTTTTTAAATTAGATTCCTCTAAAAAAATTACAATTTCCATGGGGGATTTGGGTTAGTATGGATGGAGGATTTGTGCTTTTTGACTTCAATTTTTGGGGGGATTTTTAGAGGAAATTTAGTTTTTTTTAAAATAAGATTCCTCTTAAAAATTGTAATTTTCACAGCAAATTTCTTTAAAGGGGAAAACAGGAAAATTCCTTTTTAAAAAATTATCATTTTCACAGCCAATTTTAGATGGAAAAAATACAGAATTTTTGTTTCATTATTTAAATCTTCCTCAAGCAGAACAACCCAAACATTTCCCTCCCATTTTTATTTAACATTAAATTTAAATCTCTTTAAAGGAAGTTTCCTTTTAAAAAAATTATCATTTTCACAGCAAATTTTAGATGGAAAAAAATGCAAAATTGTTGTTTTATTATAAAAATTATCATTTTCAATGCAAATTTTAAGTGGAAAAAATGCAATATTTTTGTTTTATTATAAAAATTAAAAATTTCACTGCAAATTTTAGGTAGAAAAAATACAGAATTTTTATTATTTAAATCTTCCTCAAGCAGAACAACCCAAACATTTCCCTCCCATTTTTATTTGATTTAACATTAAATTTAAATCTCTTTAAAGGAAGTTTCCTTTTAAAAAATTATCATTTTCACAGCAAATTTTAGATGGAAAAAATGCAAAATTTTCATTTTATTATAAAAATCATCATTTTCAATGCAAATTTTAGGTGGAAAAAATGCAAAATTTTTGTTTTATTATAAAAATTATAATTTTCACTGCAAATTTTAGGTGGAAAAAATACACAATTTTTATTATTTAAATCTTCCTCAAGCAGAACAACCCAAACATTTCCCTCCCATTTTTACTTAACATTAAATTTAAATCTCTTTAAAGGAAGTTTCCTCTTAAAAATTATCATTTTCACATTTCCATTTTAGATGGAAAAAAATGCAAAATTTTTGTTTTATTATAAAAATTATAATTTTCACTGTAATTTTTAGATGGCAAAAATGCAGAATTTTTGTTTTATTATTTAGATCTTCCTCAAGCAGAAAAACCCAAACATTTCCTTCCCATTTTTATTTGATTTAACATTAAATTTAAATCTCTTTAAAGGAAGTTTCCTTTTAAAAAAATTATCATTTTCACAGCAAATTTTAAGTGGAAAAAATGCAAAATTTTTGTTTTATTATAAAAATTATAATTTTCACTGCAAATTTTAGATGGAAAAAATACACAATTTTTATTATTTAAATCTTCCTCAAGCAGAACAACCCAAACATTTTCCCCTCCCATCTGGATTTTCACACCCATTTTACACTTACTTTCTTCATCGATTTTCAGTTCCTCGTTGTTTTTGATTTTCTCTGCAATTTCCTTTTCGTTGAAGCCTTTGCTTGCCAAGAATTTAATTTTATATTCATCCCAAGACACGTGACCTGGAATTGAGAATATTTCAGCCTGAAATGATGAATTTTGGATTATTTAAAAATAAAACAAATTTTTGATTTTAAAATTTTTAATATATTTTTTTTAAATTTAATTTTTTTTCATATAGCATCACAATCTCACACTGAATTTTAAAAATGACAACGTAAAATCTATCCCAATTAATATTTAAAGTTTTTTTAGCCACAAATATTTTGTGAAAAATCCAATTTATTTCATTCTTTCCACTTTTCTTTACGAAACAAACCACATCCTTTGCCACAAAAATCAAATTTTGACGTTCCCAACCCAAATTTGATCCCAAAAAAATAAGTCCTGGATCCCAGAGCTGATTTAAAAAGTGATTTCTGGGAGGGAAAAAAGTTGATTTTACCATCCCCATCAGGATCCACAGCTCGGAAATGCATTTTGTTCTCCTCCACGGCCTCCTGGAAATGCTCATCTGTTTTTTCCATGATCCAACGTTGCATCTCCTTGGCACTGATTTTTTTATCATTATTTATATCCACTCTAAGGAGGAAAAAGAAATAGAATTCGAATTCAGAGTTTAAGAGGGAAAAATCTGCTTTGTTTTCAGTTGAAAAATTGGTTTATTCGGCAAAAATTAAGAGAAAAATATAAATTTTTTGGACTCTGTGAGAACTAAGTGGCAGCTCGGCCTTGATTTCAGATTTAAATGTAAATAATTGAATTAATTTAATTAAATTTAGCAATATTTAGGCTATTACTCAGTGAAAAACTTTTTTTTTAAATTAAATCATATTTTTGAGGGAATTTTTCCCACAAATATCCCCGATGGAATTTTGGGTCACCCCAAATTCTGAGTGTTTGGAAAAATTTCTCCCAAACCTTGAATTCTCTCTCAATTTCTCTTTTCCAAGCCCCCTTTTTTATAAATGTAATTGAATTTTTAATTTTTAACATAGTTATAAATTTATAAATTTTCCATGAGTTTTGTGCCAGGCTCTTGCTTTCCCAAGGAATTTCTGGCATTCAGAGCTGCAGAATTCAATTTTTCCTAATTAAAATTACCAGGAAAATCCAATTTGACCAATCCTTATTTCATTAAGAAATGAATTAAAAATTTACAGTTGAAAAAACAAAAATCAATCAAATATTCTGTCACTTTGAGAGTTTTTTTGGAGCATAACATTAAATAATTATTCAAAATATCACTAAAAAATCAGATTTCATTTTGTTACCATTTCAAATTCTATTTAAAGAATCTCAAATCCACTTTTTGTAATTCAAAATATCACTTAAAACATCAGATTTAATTTCCATTTCAAATTCTATTTAAAACATCTCCAACTCATTTTTTGTAATTCAAAATATCACTAAAAATTCAGATTTCACTTCATTTCCATTTCAAATTCTATTTAAAGAATCTCAAATCCACTTTTTGTAATTCAAAATATCACTTAAACATCAGATTTTCCATTTCAAATTCTATTTAAAATTTCTCCAACCAATTTTTAGTAATTCAAAATATCACTAAAAATTCAGATTTCATTTTGTTACCATTTCATATTCTATTTAAAGAATCTCAAATCCTTTGTCATTCAAAATATCACTTAAAAATCAGATTTAATTTCCATTTCAAATTCTATTTAAAACATCTCCAACTCATTTTTTATAATTCAAAATATCACTAAAAATTCAGATTTCATTTTGTTACCATTTCAAATTCTATTTAAAGAATCTCCAACCTTATTTTTCATAATTTAGAATATCACTAAAAATCAGATTTAATTTCATTTCCATCTCAAATTCTATTTAAAGCAGTTCCAACCCACTCTTTGTAATTCAAAATATCACTAAAAATCAGATTTAATTTTGCTACCATTTCAAATTCTATTTAAAGAATCTCCAACCCATTTTTTATAATTCAAAATATCACTAAAAATTCAGATTTCATTTTGTTACCATTTCCAATTCTATTTAAAGAATCTCCAACCTTATTTTTCATAATTTAGAATATTACTAAAAATCAGATTTCATTTCATTTCCATCTCAAATTCTATTTAAAGCAGCTCCAACCCACTCTTTGTTCTATTAAAAACCCAAAACAAAGAAAAAAACCAGAATTGAAAATCCCCAGGCTGACTCTGGCCTCTGTTATCTCTTGGCATCTCTGAGTTGTTATTATTGAAACTCAAATTATTCAAGATCTGATTTGCATTGAAATGTCAACGAAATGTGAAAAAAGAGACAAACAACCCCAAAAAATGCAGATTTCAGGAGTTTAAATATCACAATTTACACTCAGGGGTTGGAGGGCACCAAGTTTGGGATAAAAAAATCAGATTTTAAAAAGAGTTTTCCACTCAGTATTTCAAATTTTGGGTTTTTTATCAAATCACAGCTGTGAAAATTCCTCCTTCCAATCATTTTCCACATCATAATGAGGGGAAAAAAAAAAAAGGAAGAAAATCTCATTTTTATTGCTGATTTTAAGTATTGAAGCACAAAGGGGAGCTTGGAGTCGGGAGAAATGTGGATTTTGTAGGAAAACTGAATTTTTCTGATGGATAATAAACCAATTTCAGCCCAGTTTCTCTACTAAAAACCACGAAAAATCAGATTTTTGGGGCTTCAATGACATTCCCACTCCCCAAAAAATCCGATTTTTGATGCAAATAATTTCAGGGCTGGATTCTGTTTCATCCAAATCAAGATTTCAGCAAAATAGGAATTGTTGGAATTATTTCAATCCCAGTTTTCCTGTGAAAATCATGGCTTGGGAAAGCTTTTCCAACTTTATTTTCAGAATAATGAATAATAACTAAAGGAATAAATAATAAGAAAATTAAATCAAAATAATAAGTAAAAATAAATAATAAAGAAATCAATAAATAATAAGTAAAAATAAATATCATTTAAAAAATTAAATAATAAAACAATAGATTAAATAATGGATGCATTACATAATAATTCATGTTTTGAACTTAATTAATTTGTGATTTTTATGGAGCTTTTGTTGATTATAACCACATTCTGTCTTTGTCTTCCAAGAAAATAATTCCACAGCATCTGGAGTCTGGGATTAATTGGATTTTCCTGGGATTTCTCTCTAGAAATCAATTAAATGCCCCCAAACCCTTTTTAATCTGATTCTCAGAGGGAATTTAAAATAAATCTTGGAATGGAACTGATCCCAAATCCAATTAATTTCAACTTCCTAAGGAACTTCTTTTATTACAAACAGGAAAAAAAAATAAATCAGAATTTGGGAATGGGAATTTCCTAACCAGGAGTTGGATGTTTCCAATTAATATTCAGGAATTAAGAAATCTTAATTATTTAATATTCTAACAGTGAAGAGAAGGGTTTGCATAACAAAAAAATAACAAAGAATTTACTTTAAATTTACTTTAAATTTTATTAATTAAAAAATCCTGGTTTGGAAGTTTGCTGGAATTCCTTTGCTGAGGAGAATTCCAAAAACCTCCAATGCCAAAGTTATTATTGCTAATTTAAATTAAATTGATTTTTAAATTATTTTATTATTTATAAGTAATTTAATAATTACTTTCATGAAATTCTATTTATTAATGAAAAGTTTGCACCAAAAAAAGCTTTGAAAGCCTCAGTTTATCCCATTCTGTTATAAATTGGAGCTGTTTAATTAATTTTAATTAAATGCATCTTCCACTCCAAAATGCAAACAAAACCAACTCTGCCACCTGGTGTCTGAAAATGCTAAAAAAAGCCAATTTTGAAAATAGCAATTAAAATTCCCAAATTTTGAAAATATGAATTCAAATTTCCAAAATCGGAAATATTCAAATTCCCAAATTTGGAATGCTAAATTAAAAACCCATTTTTAAAATATGAATTCAAACCCCCCATTTTGAAATACTAAAATCCCCAATTTTTAAATACTAATTAAAATTCCCAAACTTTAAAAACATGAATTCATATTTCCAAATTTGGAAAAATGCAAATTTTGAAATATTAGCATTCCCAAACTTTAAAACTATGAATTCAAATTCCCTATTGCAAAATACTAAAATCCCTAATTTTCAAATATCAAACTCTCCAATTTTTAAATATGAATTTAAATTCCCAAATTTTGAAATATTCAAATTCCCAAATTCTGAAAATATGAATTCAAGTCCCCCATTTTGAAATACTAAAATTCCTAATTTTGAAATACTAAAATTCCCAGTTGTTAAGTACTAATTCACAAATTTCAAATCATGAATTCATGTTTCCAAATTTGGAAATATACAAATTCCCAAATTTGGAAATATGCAAATATGGAAATATTAGCATTTCAGATTTTTGAAAATATAATTCTAATCTGCTATTACAAAATACTAAAATCCCCAATTTTTAAATATTAATTAAAATTCCAAAATTTTGAAAACACGAATTAGTATTCCCATATTTGGAAATATACAAATCCCCAAATTTGGAATTATACAAATTCCCAAATTTGGAAATACATAAATTCCCATATTTGGAAATACATAAATTCCCAAATTTGGAAATATTAGCTTTGCAAATTTTTGAAAATATTAATTCTAATCCGCTATTACGAAATACTAAAATCCCCAATTTTTAAATACCAATTAAAATTCCAGAATTTTGAAAACATGAATTCAAATTCCCAAATTTGGAAATATTCAAGGCTCCCATATTTGGAAATATACAAATCCCCAAATTTGGAATATACAAATCCCCAAATTCGGAATTATACAAATTCCCAAATTTGGAAATATTTAAATTCCCCAATTTGGAAATATACAAATCCCCAAATTTGGAATTATACAAATTCCCAAATTCGGAAATATTTAAATTCCCCAATTTGGAAATATTTAAATTCCCCGATTTGGAAATATACAAATCCCCAAATTTGGAAATTGCAAATTTGCAAATATGAGCATTCCAAATTTTTTAAACTATGAATTCAAATTCCTATTACAAAATTCTAAAATCTCCTATTATGAAATACGAAAATCTCCACTTTTCAAACACCAAAATCCCAATTTTCAAATACCAAAATCCTTAATTTTCAAACACTAAAATTCCAATTTTTAACCGTAAATCCCCAGTTTTAACCATGAACTCCCAATTTTTAACCATGAATCCCCAATTTTAACCATTAACTTCCAATTCTTAACCATGAATCCCCAATTTTTACCCATTAACTCCCAATTTTTACCCATTAACTCCCAATTCTTAACCATGAATTCCCATTTTTTTAACCATGAATTCCCAATTTTCAAACACTAAAATCCTAATTTTGAAATTCCAAAATCCCCAATTTTCAAACACTAAAATTCCAATTTTTAACCATGAATCCCCAATTTTTACCCATTAACTCCCAATTTTAACCATTAATCCCAATTTTTAACCCTGAATCCCCAATTCTTAACCATGAACTCCCAATTTTCAACCATGAACTCCCAATTTTCAATCACTAAAATCCTAATTTTCAAGTACCAAAATCCCTAATTTTCAAACACTAAAATTCCAATTTTTGACCATGAATTCCCAATTTTAACCACGAATTCCTGATTTTAACCATGAATTCCCAATTTTTGATCATGAATTCCCATTTTTATCCATTAACTCCCAATTTTTAACTATGAATCCCCAATTTTAACCATTAACTCCCAATTTTTAACCACGAATCTCCAATTTTAACCAATAACTCCCAATTTTTAACGATGAACTTCCAATTTTAATCATGAATCCTGATTTTTAACCATGAAATCCCATTTTTACCCATGAACTCCCAATTTTAACCATGAATCCCCAATTTTTACCCATTAACTCCCAATTTTTACCCATTAACTCCCAATTTTTAATCATGAATCCCCAATTTTTAACCACGAATCCCCAATTTTAACCATGAATTCCCATTTTTACCCATGAACTCCCAATTTTTAACCATGAACTCCCAATTTTTAACCATGAATCCACAATTTTAACCATGAACTCCCAATTTTTAACGATGAACTCCCAATTTTAATCACGAATCCCGATTTTTAACCATGAATTCCCATTTTTACCCATGAACTCCCAGTTTTTAACCATGAATCCCAATTTTTAACCATGAACTCCCAATTTCAATCATGAAATCCCAATTTTACCCATGAACTCCCAATTTTTAACCACAAATCCCCAATTTTAACCATTAACTCCCAATTTTTAACCATGAATCACCAAATTTAACCACGAATCCCCAATTTTTAACGATGAACTCCCAATTTTAATCATGAATCCCGATTTTTAACCATGAATTCCCATTTTTACCCATGAACTCCCAGTTTTTAACCATGAATCCCAATTTTTAACCATGAACTGCCAATTTCAATCATGAAATCCCAATTTTACCCACGAACTCCCAATTTTTAACCATGAACTCCCAATTTTTAACCATGAATCCTCAATTTTTAACCATGAATCCAAATTTTTAACCATGAATCCCAATTTTTAACCATGAATCCCAATTTTTAACCATGAATTCCCATTTTTACCCATGAACTCCCAGTTTTAACCATGAACTCCCAATTTTTAACCATGAATCCCCAATTTTAACCATTAACGCCCAATTTTAACCATAAACTCCCAATTTTTAACCATGAACTCCCAATTTTTAACCAGGAATCCCCAATTTTAACCATTAACGCCCAATTTTTAACCATGAACTCCCATTTTTACCCATGAACTCCCCAGTTTCCAACCCTCAATCCCAACTCCCCCGCCGTGCCTCACTTGTTGAAGATGGCTCTGAGCTTGTCGCGGCTGCCGCTGGGCTGCGAGTGCTGCTCGAAGTGCTCCCTGTCCCTGCCCAGGAACACCTCCTGGTGGAAATCCCTGTTCAGGTGCCCGTCCAGCTCCAGCTTCACCCCGTTCAGGTGGTCGGGGGGCACCAGCTCCTGCTCCTCCTTCTCCTTCTCCTTCTGCACGGAATTGTTGGCAGGCCTGGCGTGAACATCCAGCAGCAGGAGGATGAACAGCACAGAGCCCAGACTGCAGAGGAAAGCCTGGCTCGACAGCATTTTTGTTTATTTTTAGGCCTTTTTTGGTTTTGGTTTCGGTTGTTGGAGTTGTTGTGAGTTAAGTGATCTAAAAGGAAAAAAGGAGAAAAAACGAGAAGCAGGAGGTTGTTAATGAACAGCTAAAACTCACAATAATCTCCACACAAAATTAATAAGTTACTTATTTATATATGGGTATTTTATATATACACTTATATGTAAATAATTAAATATATACTTATATAGACTTACATATATGCTTATATATAATATACTGTATGTTTACTTATATATAACACAAATATACACTTATAGGGACTTACATATATGCTTATAATATACTGTATGATTACTTATATATAACACAATTAGATATATACTTATATGGACTTACATATATGCTTATATATAATATACTGTATGATTACTTATATATAACACAATTAGATATATACTTATATGGACTTACATATATGCTTTTATGTAATATACTGTATGTTTATTTATATATAACACAATTAAATATATACTTATATGGACTTACATAGATGCTTTTATATAATATACTGTATGTTTACTTGTATATATACAAATATATGTATATTTGTATACTTATATACAATTACACAACATGCTGTATGTTTACTTATATATACACTATTAAATATATACTTATATAGACTTACAACTATACAATTATATACTAACACTGTATGTTTGTTTGTTTACATATATTCTTACATATATACAATTATAAGTATAATAAAACTGTATAATTACTTATATATTCAATTATGTATATATTTATATAGACTTACATATATACAGTTATACTGTATGCTTACTTATATAGACAATTACATATATGCTTATATACGTACATATATACAATTATATATATAACGTACTGTATATTTACTTATATATACAATTACATATATAGACTTTTATATATATATATACAATTTTACATATAATACACTACATATTTACTTATATATGTACAATTATATATACAGTACACTGTATACTTATATACATGCAACTACACATACATATACTTATGTACATACTACTATATATATAATATACTGTATATTTGTCTATATATATACAAGTATGAAAAATCTCCACACAAGAAGAAATTCAGAGGAACCTACACGAAAATAGAAGAATTTTAGATGTCAGACATTTAAGAAGCCTGTCAAATAATGAATATATGGAATTAATGCATTCGTTTTCACTCTGCAGAGGACTTGGGATGGGAGCATCCTTGAAAATGAGGAAGAAGCCAAGGGAGGATCGCAGAAAACCCAACAAAAATGTTCTTTGGAAACAAATGAAGGTGTTTTTGGAGAGGGAGGATTGAGGGAAATCCGGTCACACCCAAAAGAAAGCGGAGCTGGAAACACCCAAAACCAGCGGCGGGGCGGAGCTGCCATAGAGCCATAAAATCCCAATATCCTGCCCTGGAAGTGACCCACAGGGATCATCCCGCCCCATTCCAGGGAAAAAAAATAAACTAAAAAAAATCCCAAATCCACCAGAGAGCGCGCGAAAGAACCCAGAACCCCTGCGAGCGCCGCGGGGCTGCGGGAGGAGCCGGCCGCACTCACCGGGAGCCGCTGCGGGGGCGCGGCCGCTGCCCCGAGCGCCGCGGGAGCCTCAGCCGGGCCCGCCGCCCCTCACGGCCGCTGCGGAGCCGCGGCGCTGCCTGCGCGGAGCGAGCGGGCCGGAGGCGGAAGTGTTGTCACTCCGCCTCACGGCGGCGCGCCGCCGCCATCTTAGGTGAGGGCAGCCGCCATTTCCGGCAGAGAGGGGCAATGGGCGTTTTCCCGGCGTTATCTCCGTTGGTAAAGCGGGGATCGTCTCCTGCTTTCTGGTTGTGTGTGCGTGGCTGTTTTCATCGGATCGTGGAATGGTTTGGGTTGGAAGGGACTTAAATAGCATCGACGTTCTCTGCCATCGACAGAGAAGCTGTGAGCGGCGCATCCCTGGAACTGTCCGGATTGGACATTGAGGCTTGGAGCAACCTGGGGTAGTGGAAGATGCCCCTGCCCATGGCGGGGGCTGGTACTGAGAGGCTTTGAGGTCCATCCCAGCCTTTTACGACTCTATAATTGTGCGGCCACGACGCAGTGCCCAAACGCAAGATGGCTCCTCCTCGGCCATCACGTGCCCTGTTCCAAGATGGCGGCCGCCGCGTCAGGCGCCGCGGGCACCTCCCCTCCTCCCGCTCCTTCCCCCGCTGCGGGAACCGCGGGAGCCGCGGCAGAAGCAGGGACGGAACCGCCGCTTCCCCGAGGACAAGGCGGCAAGCGCCGGAGAGCCATGAAACCACCCCAGCGCGGCAGCGACGCGCGGTGAGCGCTCCTGCAGGAAGCTTGTCCCCTCCTGGTGGCCGTAGCGCCGTTCCCGCCTAAACGCGGTGGGCGTGGTCGCGGCGCCGGCCGTGAGGGCCCCCGCGGCCATGAAGGCGCTGCGGCGGCTGAGCCGGCACCGCACCGCGCTGGGGCTCGGCGGGCTGTCGCTCTGCGCCGCCGTGCTGCTCTACCTCGCTAAGTGCACCTCCGAGGGGCTGCGTCCCGCTGCCCGCGCCCCCCGCGCTCCCGCACAGCCAGCCCGGCCGCGGGGCCCGCGCCGCGCCCCCGGCCGCCGCTGAGGGCAGCGCTCTGCTGGCCGTGGTGGTGATGAGCGGCCCCAAGTACAGCGAGCGGCGCAGCATCATCCGCAGCACCTGGATGGCGGCGGCGCGGCAGGCGCCTCACGGCCACGTCTGGAGCCGCTTCGTGGTGGGCACGGCGGGGCTGGGCGCCGAGGAGCTGCGGAGCCTGGAGCTGGAGCAGAGCCGCCACCGCGACCTGCTGCTGCTGCCCGAGCTGCGCGACTCGTACGAGAACCTCACGGCCAAGGTGCTGGCTACCTACGTGTGGCTGGATGCGCACCTGGACTTCCAGTTCGCCCTCAAGGCTGACGACGACACCTTCGTGCGCTTGGATGTGCTGGTGGAGGAGCTGAGGGCTAAAGAGCCGCGGCGCCTCTACTGGGGCTTCTTCTCGGGCCGCGGGCGGGTGAAATCCGGGGGGAAGTGGAAGGAGAGCGCCTGGCTGCTGTGTGATTATTACCTGCCCTACGCGCTGGGCGGCGGCTACGTGATCTCCGCCGACCTGGTGCGCTACCTGCGCCTCAGCAGCGACTACCTGAACCTGTGGCAGAGCGAGGACGTGTCCCTGGGCGTGTGGCTGGCGCCCATCGACGTGAAGAGAGTGCACGACCCCCGCTTCGACACCGAGTACAAATCGCGCGGCTGCAACAACAAATACATCGTGACTCACAAGCAGAGCATCGAGGACATGCTGGAGAAGCACCAGACGCTGGCCAAGGAAGGGAAGCTGTGTAAGGAGGAGGTGAAACTGCGGCTTTCCTACATGTACGACTGGGGGGTGCCTCCCTCGCAGTGCTGCCAGAGGAAGGATGGCATCCCCTGAAAGGCTCGGGGTGATGACTCTGCTCGCTGTTACACCGGGAGAATCCTGTGAAAATGGAATTCTCGCCTCAGTTTCTCCCTCAGAACATTGGGCACGAAGGGTTTGGGATGCAGGTATAGCTGGATTTTGGGAATTGCGGTTAATTGGAGTCAGGACCTCTGGAATTTTCCACTCCATATCCATGGACAGACTTCCCAAATCATAGCCTGGTGCTGTGGATCCGTAATTCCGGCAGAACTGAGTGGGAAGAGCTGATAAAATGGAATTTTGGCCTCAGTTTCTCCCTCAGAATATTGGGAACAAATCGTTCCCCTTAGGCACCGATCCCAAACGCTTTGGGACACAGCCCTGGCTGGATTTTGGGAATTGCTGTTAATTGGAGTCAGGGGTTAATTACTCTTTAAAAGGTTTTGCACGACTCATTCTGGCACCCTGTGACTCCCTGGGAGGTGCTGACGTGGCATGGGTCAAAGTGCTTTAAAAAAGAAACAAAACAGGTGACAGAAAGCACAGAAAAAGGTCAAATGCCAGGATTGAAGGCAAATAAAAGGTGGCAAAACACAGAGAGTATTAAAAACCAGGAGAGAGAGAACTGGAATGAAAAGTTTGAAGAGATTCTGATGTTTATTTGCTAAAGGTCACGATAAGTTTTGATGCTGATAAGACTGGAATGAGGCTGCTGTTTATTCCTTGGCAAGGAAATGCCAACTTGGCACGGAGAGAAGAGCCCAAATTTGGGATCAGGTTATTGCCAGGGGCAGGAAAACAAATCAGCTTTTTCTCTTATACCTGCAGGGAGAGCTCTCTGGCAGAGAATGGAATGATTAAATCTGTTAATTTGTCTCTTTTTGCTCTTTGAAAGGCAATGTACATAAATCACCTGGCAGCTCCTAAGGGAGGTGGCTGAGTTTTGGCAGAAATGGAATTTATTTTAATTTAGGAGAAGAATTTTTTGGCTTTGCAAAGCCTCCAGGTGTTGTTTGGAATTCATTTCCCTCCAACACTCAAGAACTCCCTGGCTGCTCCAAGACATTGCAGGCTTCAAATTTAGATTTATTTGTAATACAAATGAGCAGGAATTGATCAGTGGGAGTTCAAAAAGCATTTTTATCCTCAAAGGTGGGGATTTAAGGTATAAAAATGAACTTTGTGTAGTCAAGAGAAAAAAGTTCCCCCTACCCCAAAAATTCAACTTTGAGAACTTTATTTCTCTTTTCACCACACTAAAAAAATCACATTTAAGTGCTCAAAGCTGGGGGAATTCCCTCCTTCTCTCCAAAAATTCCTTGCAGAGGAACTAAAATTGAATTATTTATCAGTGACACATCCACAGATGGGATTTTTTCCCTCAGTCCTGGCTACACCAAAATAATCAGAGCTCACACAGGACTCAGACATTATTTATTTATCTTCAAACTTGGAATTCCAACATTTTTCAGTGGCAGCTGCTCCAAAATTTTTCCAGTCCCCTGTGCCAGCTGCAGTTCCTGCAGCGTGAGCAGTTTTTATTTTGTAAATGTAAAATTTCATTTTTTACATGTCTTTTTTTGTGTGTTTTTTAGTTTTTTGGTGTTTGTTGCACTCTGCACTTTCATTCCCATTCCATTCCCTCCTTCCCAGCTCTGGCTGGAAGAGACAAATGGCAAAGAAAAATTGAAAATTGAAAAAAAAAAAGTGCAAATTTCTCTTTCTTTGTGCTTCTTAGCAAAATTAGGAATTTTAGGGATTAGGAATACCAAAGGAATCAATTATGTTAGTTTTTTATTTTGTTATTCTCTTGTTTTAATTAATTAATTACTGAAGATTAAAAATCTTCAGAAGATTTTTCTATTTTGAGAATTGCAAGGCATTTTTTTCCTAAAACAAAACTAAAATCCTGCAAAAACTCTTCTTATTTTAGCATGTTAAACTCAATTATTATAATAATTGTAATTATTATTATTATAATTATTATTATAATGCATGCTTAGGGATTACCAGGGAGTATTTTTTCCCAGAAGATCATATTCCAAATGAGGAATTTTCCAAGATGTCAGCAAACTCCAGTTTTTTAAACATCCATTTTCCATCAGAGGTTCATTAATGTTGTCTGTAAATGTGATTAATTACCTGTAATGTGAATATTTATTTATAATTATATTTATTTATAATTCTTACCAGTGTATTCTCTTTATTTTCCCAGGAAAATTACAAATAAATCCATTTATTCGCAGAATAATACCCATTTTCCCATTATTTTATCCACTTTTACCCTTTTTCCCCCAGAAGATTATAAATAAATCCAATTATTCCCATAATAACTTCATTTTCTCATTATTTTATCTCACTCAGCCTTTTTTTCCCCAGAAAATTACAAATAAATCCATTTATTCCCATGAGAATGTAAATTTCCCCATTATTTTATCCACCTTCACCCTTTTTGCCCTGAAAATTCCAAATAAATCCATTTATTCCCAGAATAATATCAACTTTCCCATTATTTTATCAACCTTTCCACTTTATTTCCCCTGGAAAATTCTACCTGGGAAGCAAAATCAGGTGAGGATGAGCCAAATTATTTTAAATGGAATTTTTCCCCCCTGATTTCCTTGGAATCTTTAATCCCCAGCATTCCAATAATTTTAAAACTATTTTCCTCCAAATTTCAAACATTGCACATTCACTCAAACTTCCTTCAAAAGTTAAAATAAATATTTTTTTCCATAAATAATTAGCAATAACTTGGTGATTTTGCTGTTGAAGCAAAGGAATTACTTTGGAATTTCTTCCCAATTTTTCCTGCCTGTCCCAGGCAGTCGCTAGATGTCACTCCAAGCCTTTGGAAGTGTCAATTCCTTAAAAAAATGTGAATTTATCTGTCCAAAACCAAGTACTTATGACTAAAATGGGGTGGTACTCTCTAATTTTACCATTAAATAATTGGGAAAAAAGGGAAAGGAAAAAATTTTCCATTTAAAAAATGGAATTATGAGGGAATTATTAAGGATGGAGGATTATTATTCCATGGAATCAATGGAAAATTAATGTGGAAACCTAAAGAAAATCCTTTGTAGAAGCCCAAAAAAGCCCCCAAAATACAGGGAAAATTAATAAAATTAACCCAATTAATTAATAAACTAATAAAATGAACTAAATTAATTAAAAATTAATAAAATGAATGCATGTATCCCCAAGTGCCACATTCCAGGGCTTGGGGACACTTTCAGGGATGGGGACTCTCCTGGGCAGCCCATTCCATTTCCTGGAGGAAATATTCCCAAATATCCAAACTAATCCCAGCCTGGTGCTGTGCATCCAGAATTCCGTAAGAATTGTGTAGATAGAGATGATAAAATGGAATTTTTGCCTCAGTTTCTCCCTCTGGCACCAGTCCCCAAGGGCTTTGGGATGCAGGCCTGGCTGGATTTCGGGAAGAGCCTGATTATTTTACACTTTTAAAAATTAATAATAAATGATAAAATGGAATTTTGCCTCAGCCTGATGCTGTGCATCCATAATTCTAAAGGAATTGAGTGGGAAGAGCTGCTAAAATGGAATTTTTACCTCAGTTTCTCCCTCAGAACATTGGCCCCAAATGCTTTGGGATGTAGGCCTGGCTGGATTTAGAGAAGAGCCTGATTATTTTACACTTTTAAAAATTAATAATAAATTATAAAATGGAATTTTTGCCTCGACATCCATAATTCTAAAGGAATTGAGTGGGAAGAGCTGCTAAAATGGAATTTTTGCCTCAGTTTCTCCCTCAGAACATTGGGCCCACAGGCTTTGGGCTGCAGGCCTGGCTGGATTTCAGGAAGAGCCCAATTATTTTACACTTTTAAAAATTAATAATAAATTATAAAATGGAATTTCTGCCTCAGCCTGGTGCTGTGCATCCATAATTCTAAAGGAATTGAGCAGGAAGAGCTGCTAAAATGGAATTTTTACCTCAGTTTCTCCCTCAGAACATCGACCCCAAAGGCTTTGGGATGCAGGCCTGGCTGGATTTAGGGTAGAGTGGATAACTGGAATCAGGATTCCCGGAATTTCCCATTCTATATCCATGAAAATATTTCCCAAATCACAGCCTGGTGCTGTGCATCCATAATTCCATAACAATTGAGCAGGAAGAGACGCTAAAATGGAATTTTTGCCTCAGTTTCTTCCTTAGAACATTGGGAACAAATCGTTCCCCTCTGGCACCGATCCCAAATGATTTGGGATGCAGCCCTGGCTGGATTTAGAGAAGAGCCCGATTATTTTACACTTTTAAAAATAAATAATAAATGATAACACGGAAATTTTTGCCTCAGCATCCATAATTGTAAAGGAATTGAGCAAGTAGAGCTGCTAAAATGGAATTTTTGCCTCAGTTTCTCCCTCAGAACATTGGGAACAAATCGTTCCCCTCTGGCACCGATCCCAAATGCTTTGGGATGCAGCCCTGGCTCGATTTAGAGAAGAGCCTGATTATTTTACACTTTTAAAAATTAATAATAAATGATAAAATGGAATTTTTGCCTCAGTTTCTCCCTCAGAACATTGGGAACAAATCGTTCTCCTCAGACATCCTAAAGCTTTGGGCTGCAGACCTGCCTGGATTTAGGGAAGAGCCTGATTATCTTACACTTTCTAAAATTAATAATAAATGATAAAATGGAAATTTTGCCTCAGCCTGGTGCTGTGCATCCATAATTCCATAACAATTGAGCAGGAAGAGCTGCTAAAATGGAATTTTTGCCTCAGTTTCTCCCTTAGAACATTGGGAACAAATCGTTCCCCTCTGGCACCGATCCCAAATGCTTTGGGATGCAGCCCTGGCTGGATTTAGAGAAGAGCCCGATTATTTTACACTTTTAAAAATTATTAATAAATGATAACACGGAAATTTTTGCCTCAGCATCCATAATTGTAAAGGAATTGAGCAGGTAGAGCTGCTAAAATGGAATTTTTACCTCAGTTTCTCCCTCAGAACATCAGCCCCAAATGCTTTGGGATGCAGACCTGGCTGGATTTTGGGAAGAATTTATCTTCCACTTTCTAACATTCCAACTGGCTCCTGAAAAGCTGCAAGGGCCGTGCCTGGGAGGTTTCTGAGGACAAGGGAGTGGGATAAGAAAACAAGGACGGGGATCCGATTTCTGCGGAGCCGCGGGAGGAGATAATTGGAGTCTCCAAGAGCTGCTGATAAGATCAGACTCGGTTGCTATTTTCAGGCTCAGACAGTGAGGCTGGAGACACCGAAATAAATCCTAAACCCTGTGCTGCAGCCTCCCCAAGAGCTCTGTCTCCAAGGAAATCCATAAATATTGCAAGGTGGAGATACCTTGGGGGCACCTCGGATGGGGCACAACTGAGGGGAAAAGGTGGAATTTAGGGGGGGAATTATTTTGCTTTAATTCCAAGAGGGATTTTCTCTTTCTTGGAGTGTCCCAGCAGCAGCTCCTGGCTGCAATTCCTTCTTGGAAAGAGGCAGGGAATAAATAAAGCTGTATTTAGCCTAGAAAAGCAATTCCTGAGGAGAGTCAGCATCTCCTGAGGGCTCCATCCTCCAAATGGAACCTCAGGAATCACCTGGGTGAAAACAAACCTGGATTTGAAAACTTGGAGAGGGACTTAATTCCAAGTTTAAAATTCCTGTGGGAATTTGGGGGCAGATCCAAGCTCTTCACAGTGGCTGTGGCAGGACAATGGGCACAGTGACACAGGAGGGTTCAAACTGGATTTCAAGGAATTTTCCTCATCATTCCCACAGTGAATGAATTGGATCAGCAGGAATATTTGGGAACATCTCATTTTTCCTTGCTTTGGGCTCATCCCATCCATGTGGATCCAGTCACTCCCTGCTCCTGACAGTTGTTTATCCCAAAATATTTGGCTCTCGATGCTTTCCAGATGAAATCAGACATCAAAGGCCCAAAATTTCCTTCCCTCCCTCTGCCTTCCCCTTCCATGCCTTGTATTGATCAGGGATTTCTCTGTGGGTTGGGAAGGAAAAGGAAAAGGCAGGAGCCAGGAGCAGGTTAGGAATGGCTGCAAATTCCTGGATTGGGGAATTGGGAGCAGCAGGAGAGTGGGATTATGCAGGAAAAAAACTCAGGAAAATCCAGTTTTAGGAATATTTAACAGGAAGGTTTTGTCTTTGCAAATGGGATGAAAATTCCAGGACATTTCCCCCAGGAATTCTGGATCCAAAGGGAACTGCTTCCTTTTTATCTGATCCTAAATGGGGCTCCCTTTTCCCTGATGGAAAGCTCCTGGATTTTGGGAAAAAGGCTCCTGGATTTGGGAAAGGGTTCCTGGATTTGGGGAAAAGGTTCCTGGATTTGGGAAAAGGCCCCTGGATTTGGGGAAAAGGCCCTGGATTTGGGAAAAGGCCCCTGGATTTGGGAAAAGGCTCCTGGATTTGGGGAAAGGTTCCTGGATTTGGGGAAAAAGTTCCAGGATTTGGGGAAAAAGTTCCAGGATTTGGGGGAATGGTTCCTGGATTTGGGGAAATGGTTCCTGGATTTGGGGAAAAGATTCCTGGATTTGGGGACAAGGCTCCTGGATTTGGAAAAAGGCCCCTGGATTTGGGGAAGGGTTCCTGGATTTGGGGAAAGGTTCCTGGATTTGGGGAAAAGGCTCCTGGATTTTGGGAAAAGGCTCCTGGATTTGGGGAAAGGCCCCTGGATTTGGGGAAAAGGCTCCTGGATTTTGGGAAAAGGCTCCTGGATTTGGGAAAGGTTCCTGGATTTGGGGAAAGGTTCCTGGATTTGGGGAAAAGGCTCCTGGATATCAGGTAAAGGTTCTTCCCCCAGGGGAAGAACAGGATCCTCAGGGAATGTCACATTCCCAAGGCTCCCAGAGCTCCAGGAGTTTTTTGGACAATGCTCCCAGGTGGGATTTTGGGGTTTCCTGGGCAGGGATAAAGGTTAAACTCTGATCCTGTGAATCCTCCCAGCTCAGGATATTCCCTAATTCCATGATTCTGGGTGTCCCAGTGTCCCCATTCCTTGAATTATCCCTTTCCCTTCCTGTCCCTGATTCCCTGATTTCCTGTTTTGGACCCCACTCCCAGGCACAGTCTGGGATTTTGGGATGTCCTACAGAGCTGGGATGGGAATCAGTGATCCCATGGATCCTCCCAGCTCAGGATATTCCCTAATTCCATGATTCTGAGTGTCCCAGTGTCCCCAATCCTTGAATTATCCCTTTCCCCTCCTGCCCCTGATTTCCCTGTTTTGGACCCCACTCCCAGGCACAGTCTGGGATTTTGGGATGTCCTACAGAGCTGGGATGGGAATCAGTGATCCCATGGATCCTCCCAGCTCAGGATATTCCCTAATTCCATGATTCTGGGTGTCCCAGTGTCCCCATTCCTTGAATTATCCCTTTCCCCTCCTGCCCCTGATTTCCCTGCCAGGGACCCCACTCCCAGGCACAGTCTGGGATTTTGGGATGTCCTACAGGGCTGGGATGGGAATCAGTGATCCCATGGATCCTCCCAGCTCAGGATATTCCCTAATTCCATGATTCTGAGTGTCCCAATATCCCCATTCCTTTAATTATCTCTGTCTCCTGATTCCTGATTTCTCTCATGGGGAACACGCAGCCCCTTCCCTGTTTTGGACAGCACTCCCAGGTGGGATTTTGGGGTGTCCTGGGCAGGGATAAGGGTTGGATTCTGATCCCATGGATCCTCCCAGCTCAGGATATTCCCTAATTCCATGATTCTGAGTGTCCCAATGTCCCCATTCCTTGAATTATCCCTTTCCCCTCCTGCCCCTGATTCCCTGATTTCCCTGCAGCCCCTTCCCTGCAATCAGGGAGTGTTTATCCCACCACTTCCCTTTCCATGGGAGGCTTTTCCATTGCTTTTCCATGGCTTTCCAGACATCAAACAGCTCATTTCCCTTGGCCTTTGTCCGTGAAATGGGCTGGAACAGAGGCTGTAAACAACAGGATCAGGAATGCTGAGGTTGATTTAAAAGCCAGGAATTTTTTTCCCCCCCTCTGTGCCTTTTTTTAACACTTTAAATCCAAAATTTTTCCACAGCTTTGCCTGTTCCCCTCTCTGGTTTTGCAGAGCAGGAAAGGGAAGGTGAGGAAAAGAATGAAGGGTAGAAATTGGGATGAAATGATCCTTAAAGGATTTTTGGGATCAGCCTGCAGTGCTGGGAGGATCCTGTCCTGGCTGGGAATGGGGGATCCCGTTTAGAGGGAAATGGGAGGAATTTTTTTCCCAGTTTTTTTTTCTTTTTCTGGGTAAATCCAGAACAATCCAGGGGCAAAGAGGATTTTATTGTAGATGCCCTGAGGAACAACATCACCCAGATGTTCATGGCTGGATTTGAGGATCCTAAAGGGCTTTTCCAACCTTTGATTCCCAAATTTGTCATGGATTGGGACCTCAAGAGCACAGCCAGGAACCCACCTGGATTTCCAGCCAGAACTGGAGAGGCTTTTAACATTCCTGTGCTTTCCCTTGGACATTTTGGGACTCAAAATTACCTGTCAGAGCTTTTTTTCCTCTCATTCCTGCAACAAAGTGGGAATTCAGAGAGAAATTCCTGTGTTTGGAGGACTAGGCAGGATACAGAATATGAATTAATGAATTATTTATATTATATTCATATAAATAATTTTTGCTGGGCAAATTTATTCGAGTTCAGATTCAGCCTCTTCTCCTTTGCTGCTTGCAAGGCAGAGTCCCAAAATTCCATTTTTCCACCCCTCTGAGATGGGGGATTTGGACTGGGAGGTGAATTTCCTTCACATTTATCCCGCTAATCCATCAAATAATCGCTGCTGCAGCATCCTCCTGCTGCCTCCCTCCTCCTGCAGCGTCCCTCCCTCGCCCTTGGGGAATGTTGGAGAGGGACCAGCCTTGTCACTAATTGTGAATTGCACTAATTGGGATATTTGGGATATTTAATCCCTGCTGCTGAAACCATCCCGGGCTGCTCCATCAAAGACCCCAGTGTCACAGACACAGAGGAGTTTTTCATGCCAGGGGCTGCTGTGGGTGATGGCTCCAGCCTGGCTGGAGGGAAAAGCTGCTATTAGAGAATTAAAGGGACGACGTTCCAGCAGGGCTCTGTCCAAGCCACACGGAGCTGGGAGATGGGAATTGCATCCCAGGCTGAGCCTGCCGAGGGTTCAGCACCCCCAGGGAGCAGGGGATGGGACCAGGGGCTCACCCTGCTGCCCCATGGGGCTGCCACCCCCGAACTGCTGTGCCTGGAGCCATCCCAGAATGGATCTGGGACTGTAATCACTGGGAAAAGTGATGGGGAGAAAGGTCCATGATCCCATAGGAAAAGGTTCCATGATCCCATAAGAAAAAGACTCTGTGATCCCTATAGGGAAAGGCTCTGTGATCCCATAGGAAAAGACTCTGTGATCCCATAAAAAAAGACTCTGTGATCCCATAGGAAAAGGCTCTGTGATCCCTTGGGGAAAGGCTCCATGATCCCATAGGAAAAGGCTCTGTGATCCCATAGGAAAAGGTTCCATGATCCCATAAAAAAGGCTACATGATCCCATAGGAAAAGGTTCTGTGATCCCATAAGAAAAGGTTCTGTGACCCATTGGGAAAAGGCTCTGTGATCCATGAGGAGAAAGCTCCACGATCCCATAGCAAAAGGCTTCATGATCCCATAGGAAAAGGCTACATGATCCCATAGGAAAAGGTTCCATGATCCCATAAAAAGGCTCCATGATCCCACAGGGAAAAGGTTCTGTGATCCATGAGGAGAAAGCTCCATGATCCCATAGCAAAAGTCTCCATGATCCCATAGGAAAGGTTCTGTGATCCCATAGGAAAAGGCTCCATGATCCCATAGGAAAAGGTTCCATGATCCCATAAAAAAAGCTCCACAATCCCATAGAAAAAAGCTCCATGACCCCATAAGAAAATGTTCCATGATCCCATAGGAAAAGGCTCTGTGGTCCCATAGAAAAAGCTCCATGATCCCATAGGAAAAGATTCCATGATCCCATAAAAAAGGCTCCATGATCCCATAGCAAAAGGCTTCATGATCCCATAGGAAAGGTTCTGTGATCCCATAGAAAAAAGCTCCATGATCCCATATGAGAAGGCTCCAGGATCCCATAGGAAAAGGTTCAAGGATCCCATAGGAAAAGGTTCCAGGATCCCATAATAAAAGTTTCCATGATCCCATAGGAAAAGGTTCCAGGATCCCATAGGAAAAGGTTCCAGGATCCCATAGGAAAAGGTTCCAGGATCCCATAATAAAAGTTTCCATGATCCCATAGGAAAAGGTTCCATGATCCCATAGGAAAAGGTTCCAGGATCCCATAGGAAAAGATTCCAGGATCCCATAATAAAAGTTTCCATGATCCCATAGGAAAAGCCCCATAATCATCCATGAGGAGCAGTCAGTCATTCCCATGATGGTGATTTCCTCCTGGATTTGGGATTTGAGGGGGATTTTTGGGATTTTGGCTGGCTAAGACAAACATCCCAAGGTTGGGAACATCTGGAAGGCTCTGACCAGTGGGAACATCTGCTGTGCATGTCTGGATTCCAGATGGGAAAAAACAGCTTGGAAGGAGCTGAAAAACCAGATAGAAAATCCCAAAAAACCCCAAAATTCCTCAAAAAAAAAATCCCAAAAACCCCCAAGGAACCCACAAAAACCTCACCAGAAAACCACAAAAAAAATCCCAAAAAGGAAAAGCAATTCCTTCAGGAAAACCAAAATTTTGGGAAGGAAAAGGACTCATGCTGGGAAAGGCTGAGCCTTATGGAATAAACTCCAATATTGGGATTTATTATTAATGCAATTATCAATTATTTGGTGTCCCAAAGTGGGATTTTTTTGGCGGGAATTTTGGATTTATTTTTTTTAAATCCAGAAAATAAAACCAAAACCAGGAAGCTGGACTTGGATTTTCCTATTGAAATCCATCCTAATCTCAGGAAAAACTCTCCAAAAACATTTCCATGTGTGGCCCCTCCCCACTGCAGGTTCTGGGGCCCATTTTCCATCTCCCAGCTAAAAAAAAAATGGGAAAAAATAGAAAATCTGCCCTTCATTCCCAAGGAATTATCCCAAAGAAAAACCCCAATTTCTTAGGATTTCAATCCCCACAGCTACAACCCCCAAAAGGTTTTTCTCAATTTTTTTTAAGGTTGGAATCAATTTTTCCCTTTTTTTTTTTTTTTTTTTTCTCCTTGCATCCCAAAACCTGCCCAGGCCTCCAGTGTTTATTTGGGAACAATGGAAAACTGCTGGTTCTCCCTTTCTTCTCCTGCCTAATTAGGATTCCTTCCATGGCTAATTAAATCCTCCAGGGAATTAATCCAAATTTCCTGGAATGAAAATCAGCTGGATTCATTCTGCTCTCCCAGGCTGGAATCTCCTTTTTCCAGCAGGGAAATATTCTGGGATTGCACCAAGCAATTCTGCCACTTTTCCTCCTCTTCTCTGCTTTTTGGGATTTTAGGGAATTTTATTTCCAAGCTGAACAGTTTGAATTTAACTTTATTATTCCTTCTGGTGTGATTCCATCCCAGCACAATTCCAGCCTCAACCACAATTCCCAGCAAGGAATGAGGGAATGAAGGAATGAGGGAAAGATTTGCAGCAGGTAAATCCCAAAATCCACTTTAGGGCAATGTCAGGCCCTGGATTCCCTGGAAAATCCTGGATTTGAAACAGGATTACCATCCAGGCCTGGATAAATCCCTCCTGGATAATTTTCCAAGGATTCAGCTGCTTCCCTTAGGAAAGGAAAATCCCTTTTATGGGATTTATGGGGCTGGATCAGCAAATCCTGGGATTCCATCCCAGCTGGATCCTTCTGAGATTCCAGGATGTGATTCCAGCCTCATTCCAGCAAGGAATGAGGGAAGGAGGGAAAGATCTGCAGCAGGTAAATCCCCAAATCCACCTTCAATCCCTGGAGAATCCCAGGGCAGGGATTTGCAGCCCTGAACAGGAACCTCCAGACAAAATAAACACCCAGCAGGGAATATTTGTTTTAGTCACATTCCAGACTCTCGGATTTCTGGCACTTTCCAGCTCTCCTGGAATTCTGAGCCCTGCTTGACAGATCCCTCCATCACTTTCCCCCAAGGGGAATTTTTCCACTTGGGATTTGCCCACCCAGATCAGTATTTGGGAATTTTTCTCCTGGATTTTGTGTGGATTTGCTCCTGCAGGACAGGGAGATTTGGGAGCAGATTTGAGAGCAGATCCCGACCTTTCCCAGGCTTTGGACAGGTGCAGGAAACATTAAAACCTAAGGAAAAAAAGATCTCTACAAGCCAATTTTAAATTAAAAATTAATTTTTGAGATGCTGAGGGAATATTTGAGAAGGAAGAAGGGAGAAGGGAGAAGGGAGAAGGGAGAAGGGAGAAGGGAGAAGGGAGAAGGGAGAAGGGAGAAGGGAGAAGGGAGAAGGGAGAAGGGAGAAGGAGAAGGAAAAGGAAAAGGGAAAAGGGAAAAGGGAAAAGGGAAAAGGGAAAAGGGAAAAGGAAAAGGAAAGGAAAGGAAAGGAAAGGAAAGGAAAGGAAAGGAAAGGAAAGGAAAGGAAAGGAAAGAAGGAAAGGAAAAAGGAAAGGAAAGGAAAAGGAAAGGGGGAAAGGAAAAAGGGAAAGGAAAAGGGAAAGGAGAAAGCAAAGGGGGAAAGGAAAAAGGGAAAGGAAAAAGGGAAAGGAAAAAGGAAAAAGGAAAAGGGAAAGGAGAAAGCAAAGGGGAGAAGGAAAAAGAGAAAGGAAAAAGAGTAGGGAAAGGGGAGAAGGAAAAAGAGAAAGGAAAAAGAGTAGGGAAAGGGGAGAAGGAAAAAGAGAAAGGAAAAAGAGTAGGGAAAGGGGAAAGGAAAAAGGGGAAAGGAAATCCCCACAATTTCCCCCCCAGCTCCTCCTGCTCCCCCCAAATCTCCCCCAGGGCACCAGGAGCTCTCCCAAACCCCACGGGAACATTCCCAGAGCCCAGCCTGGAGCTCCCAGCCCGGGGGGGCAAACAAAGCGAGCCCGGCCGCGGCTCCGGGCAGGAATGCGCAGCCAGGACGGAGCCAGACGCATTTACATTCCTGGAGCCCGAGTCAAGCCCTAATCCCGGGGAAGATTTGCAGCCTCTGCTCTCCCCCAGGTTCCTTTTCTGCCCTGCAGCACAACTCCCAAAGAAAAAAAGAGCTGGAAGTTTGGGGAAAAGGGGTTTATCCCAGTTTTTGGGGGGTTTTATGGGTTTAACTCCAGGGTTTCACCTCTAAGAATGAAGGATTTATTTTTTTCCCCCTCCTTGTTTTAGCAGCAGGTAAAAATGAGATTTCCAGAGATTTAACTCCAGTAAAACCAGTAAGAACCAGTGAAAAGCCAGGTTTGGCCCAAAAATCCTGATCTGCCATTTTCCCAAACTTCCAAATAAAAAAAAGAGATGGACGTTTGGGAAAAGAGGGATTTGTTCCAATTTTTTTGGTTTGTTTTCACAGATTTAACTCCAGGGTTTCACCTCTAAGAATGAAGGATTTTTTTCCCCTCCTTGTTTTAGCAGCAGGTAAAAATGAGATTTCCAGAGATTTAACTCCAGTAAAACCAGTAAGAACGAGTGAAAAGCCAGGTTTGGCCCAAAAATCCTGATCTGCCATTTTCCCAAACTTCCAAATAAAAAAAGAGATGGACATTTTTGAAAAGAGGGATATTTTTTTTTTTTTTTTTTTTTTTTTTTTTACAGATTTAACTCCAGGGTTTCACCTCTAAGAATGAAGGATTTTTTTTTTCCACCCCTCGTTTTCCACACAGGTAAAAATGTGTGAAGGGAAAAATCTTCCAAAAATTGAATAATTCCAGTGTGGGAATTCCAGAGATTTGGCTCCAGTAAAACCAGTAAGAACCAGTGACAAGAAAAATTATTTTAAGGCTCCAACACTAGAAATTCCTAAATTTAATGATATCCATGGGAATCCTTATTAAAAAAATATTTATTTAAAATCCTAAATTTAGAGATATCCTGAGGAATTCCTGAATTTATTGAGAATTTACTCCTGAATTTACTGATGAATTCCTGAAATCTTGAGGAATTCCTGAATTTCCTGAGGAATTCCTGAATTTCCTGAGGAGTTCCTAAATTCCTGAGCAGTTCCTGATTTTCTGAGGAATTCCTGAATTTATTGAGAACTTACTCCTGAATTTCCTGAGGAATTCCTGAACTTATTCAGAATTTACTCCTCAGTTTATTGAGGATTTCCTGAATTTATTGAGAACTTACTCCTGAATTTCCTGAGGAATCCCTGAATTTATTGAGAACTTGCTCCTGAATTTCCTGAGGAATCCCTGAATTTATTGAGAACTTGCTCCTGAATTTTCTGAGGAATCCCTGAATTTATTGAGAACTTACTCCTGAATTTCCTGAGGAATCCCTGAATTTATTGAGAACTTGCTCCTGAATTTTCTGAGGAATCCCTGAATTTATTGAGAACATACTCCTAAATTTCCTGAGGAATCCCTGAACTTATTGAGAATTTACTCCTCAGTTTACTGAGGAATTCCTGAATTTCTGAGCAGTTACTGGATTCCTGAGGAATTCCTGAATTGATTGAGAATTTACTCCTGAGTTTACTGAGGAATTAATGAATTGGGAAAAAATGGGGAAGAAACTGTGGGGAAAATGGGGAAAAACGGGGGGAAACTGTGAAAAATGGGGGGAAAAAATGGGGAAAAAATTTGAAAAATGCGGGGAAAAATTGGGAAAAAAGCTGAAAAAAAATGGGGAAAAGAGTTCAAAGCTCCGGTCTCGCTCCAGTAGCCAGGCAGAGCTGAATTGCAGCGTGGAATTGAGAATTGCTGGGATTGACAAGCGGAGAGAGGGAGGAGAATTCCCGGCTCAGCCAGCCAGGCGAGCGGCGCCGCGTCCCGGGATTGGCGCCGCGGGAATTCCAGCGGGGACAGCGGGAGGATTCCCAGGGAATCTCGGGAAAATTTGGATCCTTTTTTCATCCCTGAAAATGCAGGAGATTCCCAAAAGTTTCTCGTTTCTCCCATCTGCGCTCCCCAAGGTTTGGTTTGATCCCCTGGAGCAGCAGCGGGAGCGGCGCCTTGGGGGTGGAGGGGAAGGGATCGACTCCGAATTCCCAAAATTCATCTGGGATTGGGCACAGGGAACTCCAAATTCCCAAAATTCATCTGGGATTGGACACAGGGAACTCCAAATTCCTAAAATTCATCTGGGGTTGGATATAGGGAACTCCAAATTCCCAAAATTCACCTGGGGTTGGGCACAGGGAACTCCAAATTCCCAAAATTCATCTGGGGATTGGGCACAGGGAACTCCAAATTCCCAAAATTCATCTGGGATTGGGCACAGGGAACTCCAAATTCCCAAAATTCATCTGGGGTTGAGTACAGGGAACTCCAAATTCCCAAAATTCATCTGGGGTTGGACACAGGAACTCCAAATTCTAAAAATTCTTTTGGGTTTGGACACAGGGAACTCCAAATTCCTAAAATTCATCTGGGATTGGACACAGGAAACTCCAAATTCCCAAAATTCATCTGGGATTGGGCACAGGGAACTCCAAATTCCCAAAATTCATCTGGGATTGGGCACAGGGAACTCCAAATTCCCAAAATTCACTTGGATTTGGACACAGGGAACTCCAAATTCCAAAAATTCACCTGGGATTGGACACAGGGAACTCCAAATTCCCAAAATTCGTCTGGGATTGGGCACAGGGAACTCCAAATTCCCAAAATTCACTTGGATTTGGATACAGGGAACTCCAAATTCCCAAAAGTCTTCTGGGATTGGGCACAGGGAACTCCAAATTCCCAAAATTCATCTGGGATTGGGTAGAGGGAATCCAAATTCCTAAAATTCATCTGGGTTTGGGCACAGGGAACTCCAAATTCCCAAAATTCATCTGGGGTTGGACACAGGAACTCCAAATACCCAAAAATTCTTCTGGGATTGGACACAGGGAACTCCAAATTCCCAAAATTCATCTGGGGTTGGGCACAGGGAACTCCAAATTCCCAAAATTCATCTGGGATTGGGCACAGGGAACTCCAAATTCCCAAAATTCTTCTGGGATTGGACACAGGAAACTCCAAATTCCCAAAAATTCATCTGGGATTGGACACAGAGAACTCCAAATTCCCAAAATTCTTCTGGGATTGGGCACAGGGAACTCAAATTCCCAAAATTCATCTGGGATTGAGTACAGGGAACTCCAAATTCCCAAAAAATTCGTCTGGGGTTGGGCACAGGAACTCCAAAATTCCTAAAATTCATCTGGGATTGAACACAGAAAATCCAAATTCCCAAAAATTCATCTGGGGATTGGGCACAGGGAACTCCAAATTCCCAAAATTCATCTGGGATTTGGGCACAGGAAACTCCAAATTCCCAAAATTCATCTGGTATTGGACATAGGGAACTCCAAATTCCCAAAATTCATCTGGGATTGAGTACAGGAAACTCCAAATTCCTAAAATTCATCTGGGATTGGGCACAGGGAACTCCAAATTCCCAAAAATTCATCTGGGGGTTGGGCACAGGGAACTCCAAATTCCCAAAATTCATCTGGGATTGGACACAGGGAACTCCAAATTCCCAAAATTCATCTGGGATTGGACACAGGAAACTCCAAACTCCCCAAAACTCCAAATTCCCAAAAATCCACCTGGATTTGGACCCAGAAAAGTCCAAATTTCCCAAATCCACACAGATAACTCCAGATTCCAAAAATCCACCTGGATTGGGACCCAGAAAACTCCAAATTCCCCCAAATTCACACAGGAAACTCCAAACTCCCCAAAACTCCAAATTCCCCCAAAATCCACCTGAGTTTGGACACAGAAAATTTGTGGGAATTCTTTATTCCCCTCCCAGAGGAGAAGCTGCCCCCGATATTCCAAACCTATCCCAAAGAAATCTCAGGAATTCTCTGGATTTTTTAATTTTATTTTTTTTTCCCCTTTGGGGTTTTTGGGGTTTTCTCGGAATTTCCATTCTGGCAATGTTTCCAGTGCCACACTCCAGACTGGCTCCAGGGGGATTTTTGTTGGACCAGGAGAATATTTTGTGTTTTTCCTCGCTCCTGTAAATTCCCTTGAGTGGCAGCTGATCAAACCACAAAAAAATCAGATTTTTTTTCATTTCCTGTCAAAAATAACAACTGGGATTTCACTGCTTTCCCCGTTTTTTTTATTCACTGCTGGTTTTATTTATTCACTCTTCTCCCAGTTTATTTCTTCTCTTCTTTTTATTTATTTTCTCTTTACTCCGTTTATTTATTCATTGCTCTTTTTATTTATTCACTCATTTCTCTGTTTATTTATTCACTCTTTTATTTATTTATTCTTTTCTCAGATTGTTTATTCATTTATTCACTCTTTTCCCAGTTTATTTATTCACTGTGGGTTTTATTTGTTCACTTTTCCCAGTTTATTTCTTCACTGCTTTCCCAGTCCATTTATTCCCTCTCCCTCAAATCCTGGAGTCCCAAAGTTTCACCCAAACCAGGAATCCCAAATTCATCCTCAAACCAGGAATCCCAAACTCTCCCTCAAATCCTGGAATCCTGGAATCCCAAACTCTCCCCAAAACAGGAATCCCAAATTCTTCCTCAAACCAGGAATCCCAAACTCTCCCTCAAATTCTGGAATCCGGAATCCCAAACTCTCACCCAAACCAAATTCCTGGAATCCTGAACTTCCCCTCAAATTCTGGAATCCCAAACTCTTCCTCAAACCCAAGAATCCCAAATTCTCCCTCAAGTCCTGGAATCTTGAACTCTTCCCCAAACTTCATGGAATCCCAAATTCTTCCCCAAACCCAAGAATCCCAAACTCTTCCCTAAATCAGGAATCCTGGAATCCCAAACTCTTCCCACATCAGGAATCCTGGAATTCCAAACTCTCCCTCAAGTCCTGGAATCCCAAATTCTTCCCCAAACTCAAGAATCCCAAATTCTTCCCACTAAATCCCAAACTCTTCCCCAATCCCAAATTCTTCCCCTAATCAGGAATCCTGGAATCCCAAATTCTTCCCCTAATCAGGAATCCTGGAATCCCAAACTCTCCCCAAAACCCAAGAATCCCAAACTCTTTCCCAAACCCAAGAACCCCAAATTCTTCCCCAAATCCTGGAATCCCAAACTCTCACCCAAACCAGGAATCCCAAACTCTCCCTCAAATCCTGGAATCCCAAACTCTTCTCCAAACCAGGAATCCCAAATTCTCCCTCAAACGCTGTAATCCCAATCCCAAGAATCCCAAATTCTTCCCCAAATCCTGGAATCCCGAACTCTCCCTATTTCCCCCCACCAAGAACCCAAATCTGCCCAGGATTGGGAATTTTTTGGGAATTTCCCAGGTCCCCTCCCGAGGATTGGGGATTTTTTGGGAATTTCCCAAGTCTCCTCCCGAGGATTGGGGTTTTTTTGGGAATTTCCCCGGTTCCCTCCCGAGGATTGGGAATTTTTTGGGAATTTCCCCGGTTCCCTCCCGAGGATTGGGAATTTTTTGGGAATTTCCCAAGTCCCCTCCCGAGGATTGGGAATTTTTTGGGAATTTCCCAAGTCTCCTCCCGAGGATTGGGGATTTTTTTTTGGGAATTAAATTGGAAAACACAGAAAAGAATCACAAAATTATTTCTGTTCTTTCTCATCTCAATCCTTCATTTCCAAACCCAAAAATAAAATAAAACACAAAACAAAAAACCCAAATCAATCCCAAAAAAATAAAAAAACCCACAGTGCTGGTTACAAGTGCTATGGTGAAATAATTAAAATAATGAAAATAATTAAAATAATGAAATAATGGAATAATTAAAATAATGGAATAATTAAAATAATGAAATAATGAAAATAATGAAATCCCGAATCTCAGCGTGCACAAAGGAAAAATTCCCCAAAATTTTGTGGGAATGATTCAAAAAAAGGAAATTCCTGTGAAAAGCAGCAGCAGCAAAGCTGGAGGAGCTGGGGGAGGGATTTGGGATTTTGGGATTGGGGATTTGGGGTTTGGGATTTTGGGATTGGGGATCTGGGGATTTGGGATTTTTGGGATTTGGGGATTTGGTATTTGGTGTTTTGGGGATTTGGGATTTTGGAATTTGGGATTTTGGTAGTTTGGGGATTTGGGGTTTTGGGGTTTGGGATTTTGGGGATTTTGGGGTTTGGGGATTTTGGGGTTTGAGGATTTCGGGGTTCTGGGGATTTATGATTGGGGGTTTGGGAGTTTTGGGGATTTGGGATTTTGGGATTTGGGGTTTTGGGAGTTCGGGGATTTGGAGTTTTGGGGTTTCGAATTTTTGGATTTTGGGATTTTGGGGCTTTGGGGATATTGGGATTTTGGGATTTGAGATTTGGTGCTTTGGGGATTTGGGGTTTTGGGGTTTGGGGATTTGGGGATTTGGGGATTTGGGGTTTGGGGATTTGGTGCTTTGGGGATTTGGGGTTTTGGGGTTTCAGGATTTGGGATTTGGGGATTTGGGGATTTGGGATTTGGTGCTTTTGGGGATTTGGGATTTGGGGATTTGGGATTTGGGGATTTGGGATTTGGTGCTTTGGGGATTTGGGATTTGGGGATTTGGGATTTGGTGCTTTGGGGATTTGGGATTTGGGTTCTGGGGATTTTGGGGTTTTGGGGATTTGGGGTTTTGGGGATTTGGGGATTTGGGGATTTGGGATTTGGGATTTTGGGGATTTGGGATTTGGGGATTTGGGATTTGGTGCTTTGGGGATTTGGGATTTGGGGATTTGGGATTTGGTGCTTTGGGGATTTGGGATTTGGGTTCTGGGGATTTGGGGTTTTGGGGATTTGGGGTTTTGGGGATTTGGGGATTTGGGGATTTGGGGATTTGGGATTTGGGATTTTGGGGATTTGGGGATTTGGGGATTTGGGATTTGGTGTTTTAGGGATTTGGAATTTGGGGATTTGGGATTTGGGGTTTTGGGGATTTGGGGTTTGGGGGTTTGGTATTTGGTGTTTTGGGGATTTGGGATTTGGGGATTTGGGATTTGGGGTTTGGGAATTGGTGCTTTGGGGATTTGGGGATTTGGGATTTTGGGATTTGGGATTTGGGACTGGGGTTCTGGGGATTTGGGGTGGCTGCTAGGCTCCCATCAGCATCCCCATGAAATCCGAGCCCGTCTGGACGGTGATGGCGGCGCCCGGCGCTGTTGTCCACGAAGATGGAGGTGTACTGGCCAGCCTGGGGATGGATCATGGGTTATTGATTAGGGGATTGATCATGGGGTATTGATTAGGGGGTATTGATCATGGGGGGATTGATTATGGGGGATTGATTATGGGGATTGATCATCGGGTATTGATTAGGGGCTATTGATAAGATGGAGGTGTACTGGCCAGCCTGGGGATGGATCATGGGGGATTGATTATGGGGTATTGATTATGGGTTATTGATCATGGGGGATTGATAAGATGGAGGTGTACTGGCCAGCCTGGGGATTGATCATGGGGTATTGATCATGGGGGATTGATTATGGGGTATTGATTATGGGGTATTGATTATGGGTTATTGATCATGGGGTATTGATCATGGAGGATTGATCATGGGGTATTGATAAGATGGAGGTGTACTGGCCAGCCTGGGGACACAGGGGGATTGATTATGGGATTATTGATCATGGGGGACTGATCATGGGGGATTGATAAAATGGAGGTGGACTGGCCAGCCTGGGGATTGATCATGGAGGACTGATCATGGGGTTATTGATTATGGGGTATTGATTATGGGGTATTGATTATGGGATATTGATTATGGGGTATTGATTATGGGATATCGATTATGGGGTTATTGATAACAAGGTATTGATCATGGGGGATTGATAAAATGGAGGTGTACTGGCCAGCCTGGGGATGGATCATGGGGTATTGATTATGGGGTGTTGATCATAGGCTATTGATAAGATGGAGGAGTACTGGCCAGCCTGGGGACACAGGGGTATTGATTATGGGGTTATTGATTATGGGGTATTGGTTATGGGGTTATTGATAAGATGGAGGTGGACTGGCCAGCCTGGGGACACAGGGACAGAGGGATTGGGATTCCTGATCATGGGGTATTGACAATGGGGGATTGATCAGGGGGTTATTGATTATGGGATTATTGATATGGTGCAGTCTGTAATTGCTTTACCTGCTTTAATCTTGTGTGGAACTGGGCTATATATTATATATAGTGTATATATACATTTTATACATTATAGTATATGTATAATGTATTAATATAGTATGGAACTGTGGTATATGTGTAATATATAGTGTATATTATATATAGTATAAATATATATAATATAGTATTATAACACAGTATAATATATATTACAGTATATATATCATATATAAAATAATATATATATTTCTATATCTAATCTATATATAATATTATATATCTGTAATAACATATTGATATATAATATATAAAATATAGTATGTATAATATATATAATATATTAGTATAGAATATAACTACAGTATATATAATACATAGTTTATAAATATAGTGTATATATTAATATAGTATTAAACTATAGTATATATAATATACTATATATAGTATATGTAATACAATATAGCATATAATATATATTATAATATATATTATAAATAATATATTAATACAGGATATAACTACAGTTTATATAATATATTATATAATATATATTATATATTATACATTATATATATATATATATTATCCATTATCCACTATATATTCTATTCTATTCTATTCTATTCTATTCTATTCTATTCTATTCTATTCTATTCTATTCTATTCTATTCTATTCTATTCTATTCTATTCTATTCTTATAGTATCTAAGTATAGTAGGGGTTATTGATCACAGGGGTGTTGATGTGGCACAGTCTATAATTGATTTTTTATAGCAATTCCAGAATACAATGGGCAGAATTTGGGCAGAATTCCCAATTTTCAGGGCCTCACCTGCAGCTGCAGCAGCCCATGGACATAAACTGTGAAGATTTTGCTGTTGCTTTCCAGCCCAGCAATGACTTCCAAGGACCTAAAATGAGAAATAAACAGATTAATCCCCACAGTTGTGAGTGGAAGGACAATTATCCCTCAGTTTCCCTGGAAATCAGAGCAGTTGGACCAAAAATGTGAATTTTGAGCGGGTTTGGGATGTTTGGGAGGCTTTAAAGCCAGGCTGGAGCAAGATGGGGTGGTGGAAGGTGGGAATGAGATCTTTAAGGTCCATAATTCCAGGATTCCATAATTCTATAATTCCATAATTCTATAATTCCATCATTCTATAATTCCATAATTCTATAATTCAATTATTCCATAATTTCATATGTCCATAGTCCATAATTATATAATTCAATAATTCAATGATTTCATAATTCCATATTTCCATATTTCAACAGTCCATAATTCTATAATTCAATAATTTCATTATTCCATGATTCAATAATTCCTTAATTGAATAATTCCAGGATTCCATAATTCCATCATTCAATAATTCAATTATTCCATAATTCCATATTTCCATATTTCAAAAGTCCATAATTCTATAATTCAATAATTCTATTATTTCAGAATTCCATAATTCCAAATTCCATAACTCCATAATTCAATTATTCCATTATTCCATAATTCCATATTTCCAAAGTCCATAATTCTATAATTCAATAATTCCATGATTCTATAATTCAATAATTCCATTATTCCATGATTCCATGATTCAATAATTCCATACTTCAATATTTCCATACTTCCATGCTTCATTTTATTTTTTTTTTTATTATTACTTTTTTCATTTTTTTTTTTTTATTTCAAATTTCTTTTTGCTCTGTTTTAGACCTTTCCACCTCTATTTATGAACTTTTCCACACAAATTTCCTGAGTTCAGGTGAATCCATAAAGGGACAAGAGGTTCGTTTCACCTGAACTGTAAATCTCTGGGTGAGAAAGAACAAATTTTACAAATTTCTGAGTAAGAAAGGACAAATTTTGAAATTTTGGGGAGGATTTTTAAATTTTTAGATACAAACAAAAAAATTTAAATAAACCATTCCATATTTTTGCAGCAGCTCAAAATCCTCCACAAGCTCCACATCACCCCCCAGTGCTGTTCTTTGGGAATTCCCAAGAAAAATTCACCTTTTTGGGCCAAATCCAGATTTTTGGGACAAACCCAACCAGTTAAAGTCAGTTTTCAGCTCCCAAATCCTGGTTCATCCCTCCCTTGTTTTCCCAAATAAATTCCTCTTTTTTTTTTTTTTTTTTTTTTTTTATTCCTACAAGTTCCAACGTGTTTTTCCCCAGGAGAAAAAAAAAAAGGGAATTGGGAGCTGCTGAGCTGAGGCTGTGTCAGATCCTGCCCAAATCCTGCTGGGTGGGGCCTTCCCCCTCCTCTGCTCCAAACCGAATTTCCACGGCTCATCCCAAAAAAAAAAAACAAAAAAAGCCCCGGGGGTTTTTCCAGGCCGGTGCGGGGATGGCTGGTGAGAGGTGCTGGCGTTCCGGAAATTCCACAGGGAGAGCCCGGGCAGGTCCTGCTGCTGCTGCCAGCTCTGAATCCATCCCAGCCACGATGGCACTGGGTCTGTGCTAAAGCTGTCCTGAAAACTCTGGGACAGATCCCAAATCCGTCCTGAAAATGCTGGGACAGATCCCAAATCTGTCCTGAAAACTCTGGGACAGATCCCAAATCCATTCTGAAAATTCAGGGATGTGTCCCAAATCCGTCCTGAAAACTCTGGAAGGGATCCCAAATCCATCCTGAAAATTCTGGGATCTCCCAAATCCGTCCTGAAAACTCTGGGATCTGTCCCAAATCCATCCTGAAAATTCTGGGATCTCTCCCAAATCCGTCCTGAAAATTTTGGGATCAGTCCCAAATCCATCCTGAAAACTCTGGGACAGATCCCTACTCCATCCTGAAAATACTGGGTGAGATCTCTCTCAAATTCGTCCTGATCTCTGGGATCTCTCCCAAATCCATCCTGATCATTGTGAGATCGGTCCCAAATCTGTTCTGAAAATTCTGGGTGGGATCAGTCCCAAATCCATCCTGAAAATTCTGGAATCTCTCCCAAATCCATCCTGAAAATTCTGGAATCTCTCCCAAATCTGTCCTGAAAACTCTGGGTGGGATCTCTCCCAAATCCATCCTGAAGATTCTGGGATCTGTCCCAAATCCATCCTGAAAATACTGGATGAGATCTCTCCCAAATTCGTCCTGATCTCTGGGATCTCTCCCAAATCCATCCTGATCATTGTGAGATCTGTCCCAAATCTGTCCTGAAAATTCTGGGTGGGATCAGTCCCAAATCCATCCTGAAAATTCAGGAATCTCTCCCAAATTAATCCTGAAAATTCAGGGATCTGTCCCAGATCTGTTCTGAAAACTCTGGGATCTCCCAAATCCATCCAGATCTCTCTGGAATCTCTCCCAAATCCATCCAGATCTCTCTGGAATCTCTCCCAAATCCATCCAGATCTCTCTGGAATCTCTCCCAAATCAATTCTGATCTCTGGGATCTTTCCCAAATCCATCCTGAAAAATTCAGGGATCTGTCCCAGATCTTCTCTCTGAAATCTCTCCCAAATCCATCCTGATCACTCTGGAATCTGTCCCAAATCTGTCCTGAAAACTCTGGGTGGGATCTCTCCCAAATCCATCCTGAAAATACTGGGATGGATCCCAAATCCATCCTGAAAATTCAGGGATCTGTCCCAGATCTGATCTGAAAACTCTGGGATTTCTCCCAAATCCATCCAGATCTCTCTGGAATCTCTCCCAAATCAATTCTGATCTCTGGGATTTTTCCCAAATCCATCCTGAAAATTCAGGGATCTGTCCCAGATCCTCTCTCTGAAATCTCTCCCAAATCCATCCTGATCACTCTGGAATCTCTCCCAAATCTGTCCTGAAAACTCTGGGTGGGATCTCTCCCAAATCCATCCTGAAAATACTGGGATGGATCCCAAATCCATCCTGAAGATTCTGGGACAGATCCCTACTCCATCCTGAAAATACTGGGTGAGATCTCTCTCAAATTCGTCCTGATCTCTGGGATCCCTCCCAAATCCATCCTGATCATTGTGAGATCGGTCCCAAATCTGTCCTGAAAACTCTGGGTGGGATCAGTCCCAAATCCATCCTGAAAATTCTGGAATCAGTCCCAAATTAATCCTGAAAATTCAGGAATCTCTCCCAAATTAATACTGAAAATTCAGGGATCTGTCCCAGATCTGATCTGAAAACTCTGGGATCTCCCAAATCCATCCCAAAAACTCTGGGATTTCTCCCAAATCCATCCAGATCTCTCTGGAATCTCTCCCAAATAAATTCTGATCTCTGGGATCTTTCCCAAATCCATCCTGAAAATTCAGGGATCTGTCCCAGATCCTCTCTCTGAAATCTCTCCCAAATCCATACTGATCACTCTGGAATCTGTCCTGAAAACTCTGGGTGGGATCTCTCCCAAATCCATCCTGAAAATACTGGGATGGATCCCAAATTCATCCTGAAAATTCAGGGATCTGTCCCAGATCTGTTCTGAAAACTCTGGGATTTCTCCCAAATCCATCCTGATCACTCTGGGTGGGACCTGTCCCAATCCCAACCAGAATGTTCTGGGATTTGTCCCGAATTCATTGTGCTTGTTCTGGGATCTGTCCCAAATCCATCCTGAAATACTGAAAATCTGAGGAAAGGAATTGCCAAAATTGGGTGAAATATTAGGAAATATTGAAAATTTGAGGAAAATAATTGCTAAAATTGGGTGAAATATTAGGAAGTTTTAGGAAAGATTAGGAAATACTGAAAAATTGAGGAAAAGAATTGTTAAAATTGGGTGAAATATTTGGAAATATTGATAATTTGAGAAGAAGAATTGCTAAAATTGGACGAAATATTTGGAAATACTGAAAATAGGAGGAAAATAATTGCTAAAATTGGGTGGAATATTAGGAACTATTAGAAAAGATTAGGAAATATTGGAAATGTGAGGAGAAGAATTGTTAAAATTGGGTGGAATATTAGGAAAGATTGAAAATGTGAGGAGAGGAATTGTTAAAATTGGGTGAAATATTTGGAAATATTGAGGATTTCAGGAAAAGAATTGCCAAAATTGGGTGAAATATTAAGAAGTATTAGGAAAGATTAGGAAATACTGAAAATTTGAGGAAAAGAATTGCTAAAATTGGGTGAAATATACGGAACTATTAGGAAAGATAAGGAAATACTGAAAATGTGAGGAGAGGAGTCGCCAGAATTGGGTGGAATATTTGGAAATACTGAAAATATGAGGAAAAGAATTGCTGAAATTGAGTGAAACATTTGGAACTACTGAACATTTGAGGAAAAGAATTGCTAAAATTGGGTGGAATATTAGGAAATATTGAAAATTTGAGGAAAAGAATTGCTAAAATTGGGTGAAATATTATGAAATATAGAAAATTTGAGGAAAAAAATTGTTAAAATTAGGTGAAATATTAGGAACTATTAGGAAAGATTAGGAAATATTGAAAATTTGAGGAAAAGAATTGCTAAAATTGGGTGAAATATTAGGAACTATTAGGAAAGATAAGGAAATATTGAAAATTTGAGGAGAGGAGTCGCCAGAATTGGGTGGAATATTTGGTAATATTGAAAATATGAGGAAAAGAATTGCTGAAATTGAGTGAAACATTTGGAACTACTGAACATTTGAGGAAAACAATTGCTAAAATTGGGTGAAATATTAGGAAATATAGAAAATTGGAGGGAAAAAATTGTTAAAATTAGGTGAAATATTAGGAAATATTAGGAAAGATTGGGAAATATTGAAAATTTGAGGAGAAGGATTGTTAAAATTGGGTGGAATATTAGGAAATATTAGGAAAGATTGGGAAATATTGAAAATGTGAGGAGAAGGATTGTTAAAATTGGGTGGAATATTAGGAAATATTAGGAAAGATTAGGAAATATTGAAAATTTGAGGAAAAGAATTGCTGAAATTGGGTGAAATATTCGGAACTATTAGGAAAGATTCGGAAATATTGAAACTTTGAGGAAAAGAATTGCTAAAATTGGCTGAAATATTAGGAAATATTAGGAAAGATTGGGAAATATTGAAAATTTGAGGAATAGTATTGTTAAAATTGGGTGAAATATTAGGAAATATTAGGAAAGATTATGAAATATTGAAAATGTGAGGAGAGGAGCTGCCAGATTTGGGTGGAATATTTGGAAATATTAGGAAAGACTAGTAAATAGTGAAAAATTGAGGAAAAGAATTGCTAAAATTGGGTGAAATATTAGGAAATATTGAAAATTTCAGGAAAAGAATTGCTAAAATTGGGTGAAATATTACGAAATATAGAAAATTTGAGGAAAAGAATTGCTAAAATTGGGTGAAATATTACGAAATATAGAAAATTGGAGGAAAAAAATTGTTAAAATTAGGTGAAATATTAGGAACTATTAGGAAAGAGTAGGAAATATTGAAAATTTGAGGAGAAGGATTGTTAAAATTGTGTGGAATATTAGGAAATATTAGGAAAGATTAGGAAATATTGAAAATTTGAGGAAAAGAAGATAAGGAAATACTGAAAATGTGAGGAGAGGAGTCGCCAGAATTGGGTGGAATATTTGGAAATATTGAAAATATGAGGAAAAGAATTGCTGAAATTGAGTGAAACATTTGGAACTACTGAACATTTGAGGAAAAGAATTGCTAAAATTGGGTGAAATATTAGGAAATATAGAAAATTTGAGGAAAAGAATTGCTAAAATTGGGTGAAATATTACGAAATATAGAAAATTGGAGGAAAAAAATTGTTAAAATTGGGTGAAATATTAGGAACTATTAGGAAAGAGTAGGAAATATTGAAAATTTGAGGAGAAGGATTGTTAAAATTGTGTGGAATATTAGGAAATATTAGGAAAGATTAGGAAATATTGAAAATTTGAGGAAAAGAAGATAAGGAAATACTGAAAATGTGAGGAGAGGAGTCGCCAGAATTGGGTGGAATATTTGGAAATATTGAAAATATGAGGAAAAGAATTGCTGAAATTGAGTGAAACATTTGGAACTACTGAACATTTGAGGAAAAGAATTGCTAAAATTGGGTGAAATATTAGGAAATATAGAAAACTTGAGGAAAAGAATTGCTAAAATTGGGTGAAATATTACGAAATATAGAAAATTGGAGGAAAAAAATTGTTAAAATTAGGTGAAATATTAGGAAGTATTAGGAAATATTAGGAAATATTGAAAATTTGAGGAGAAGGATTGTTAAAATTGGGTGGAATGCTCACGTGTGTCTGTGGCACAGGGACTCGATGCACAGCAGCACCCGCACGTGGTCCCGCGCTCGCAGCTGCACTTTGCTCTTCAGCTCGCTGTGGTCTGGGGAAACAGCAGGAAAATGTCAGAGTTCCCAAAAATCCTGGGATTTGGGATCTGCAGGGACAGCAGCAGCTTTGGGGCTGCCAGAAGGTTCCTCCAAATCTCAAAAGTAAAAACGGATCCAGGGTGGATCCATCAGGGCAGAACATCTGGGAAAATGGATTTAGAAAAGGATTCCAGGTGGATCCATCAGGGGTGGAACTTGTGGAATATCAGATTTAAAAAGGGGATCCAAGGAGAATCCATCAGTGGTGGAAGCTCTGGGAAAATGGAATTAAAAACGAGATCCAAGGGGGATCCATCAGTGACAGAACCTTTGGAAAAATGGATTCAAAAATGGGATCCAAGGTGGATCCATCAGTGATGGAAGCGCTGGAATATTTGATTTAAAAATGGGATCCAAGATGGATGCATCAGGGCAGAACCTTTTGGAAAAATGGATTAAAAAATGGGATCCAAGGTGGATATATCAGTGTTGGAAGCTCTGGAATATTGGATTTAAAAGGAGATCCAAGGGGGATCCATCAGGGCAGAACTTTTTGGAAGATGGATTCAAAAATGGGATCCAAGGTGGATCCATCAGGGAAGAACTTTTTGGAAAATGGATTCAAAAATGGGAACCAAGGTGGATCCATCAGTGGCCATCAGGGCAGAACATCTGGGAAAATGGATTTAGAAAAGGGTTCCAGGTGGATCCATCAGGGATGGAACTTGTGGAATATCAGATTTAAAAAGGGGATCCAAGGTGGATCCATCAGTGATGGAAGCTCTGGAAAAATGGAATTAAAACGAGATCCAAGGGGATCCATCAGTGACAGAACCTTTGGAAAATGGATTCAAAAATGGGATCCAAGGTGGATCCATCAGTGATGGAAGCGCTGGAATATTTGATTTAAAAATGGGATCCAAGGTGGATCCATCAGGGCAGAACCTTTTGGAAAAATGGATTAAAAAATGGGATCCAAGGTGGATATATCAGTGTTGGAAGCTCTGGAATATTGGATTTAAAAAGGAGATCCAAGGGGGATCCATCAAGGCAGAACTTTTTGGAAGATGGATTCAAAAATGGGGTCCAAGGTGGATCCATCAGGGAAGAACTTTTTGGAAAATGGATTCAAAAATGGGAACCAAGGTGGATCCATCAGGGCAGAACCTTTTGGAAAATGGATTTAAAAATGGGAACCAAGGTGGATCCATCAGTGGCCATCAGGGCAGAACATCTGGGAAAATGGATTTAGAAAAAGATTCCAGGTGAATCCATCAGGGATGGAACTTGTGGAATATCAGAATTTAAAAGGGGATCCAAGGGGGATCCATCAGGGATGGAAGCTCTGGAATATTGGATTTAAAAGGAGATCCAAGGGGATCCATCAGTGACAGAACCTTTGGAAAAATGGATTCAAAAATGGGAACCAAGGTGGATCCATCAGGGCAGAACCTTTTGGAAAATGGATTCAAAAATGGGAACCAAGGTGGATCCATCAGTGGCCATCAGGGCAGAACATCTAGGAAAATGGATTTAGAAAAGGATTCCAGGTGGATCCATCAGGGATGGAACTTGTGGAATATCAGATTTAAAAAGGGGATCCAAGGTGGATCCATCAGTGATGGAAGCTCTGGAATATTGGATTTAAAAAGGAGATCCAAGGGGGATCCATCAGTGGTGGAAGATCTGGGAAAATGGAATTAAAAAGGAGATCCAAGGTGGATCCATCAGTGACAGAACCTTTGGAAAAATGGATTCAAAAATGGGATCCAAGGTGGATCCATCAGTGATGGAAGCGCTGGAATATTTGATTTAAAAATGGGATCCAAGGTGGATCCATCAGGGCAGAACCTTTTGGAAAATGGATGCAAAAATGGGAACCAAGGGGGATCCATCAGTGGCCATCAGGTCAGAACATCTAGGAAAATGGATTTAGAAAAGGATTCCAGGTGGATCCATCAGGGATGGAACTTGTGGAATATCAGATTTAAAAAGGGGATCCAAGGTGGATCCATCAGTGATGGAAGCTCTGGAATATTGGATTTAAAAAGGAGATCCAAGGGGGATCCATCAGTGACAGAACCTTTGGAAAAATGGATTCAAAAATGGGAACCAAGGTGGATCCATCAGGGCAGAACCTTTTGGAAAATGGATTCAAAAATGGGAACCAAGGTGGATCCATCAGTGGCCATCAGGGCAGAACATCTGGAAAAATGGATTTAGAAAAAGATTCCAGGTGGATCCATCAGGGATGGAACTTGTGGAATGTCAGATTTAAAAAGGGGATCCAAGGGGGATCCATCTGTGATGGAAGCTCTGGAATATTGGATTTAAAAATGGGATCCAAGGTGGATCCATCAAGGAAGAACTTTTTGGAAAATGGATTAAAAAATGGGATCCAAGGTGGATCCATCAAGGAAGAACTTTTTGGAAAATGGATTAAAAAATGGGAACCAAGGTGGATCCATCAGTGATGGAAGTGCTGGAATATTTGATTTAAAAATGGGATCCAAGGTGGATCCATCAGGGCAGAACTTTTTGGAAAATGGATGCAAAAATGGGAACCAAGGTGGATCCATCAGGGCAGAACCTTTTGGAAAATGGATTCAAAAATGGGAACCAAGGTGGATCCATCAGTGGCCATCAGGGCAGAACATCTGGAAAAATGGATTTAGAAAAAGATTCCAGGTGGATCCATCAGGGATGGAACTTGTGGAATGTCAGATTTAAAAATGGGATCCAAGGGGGATCCATCAGGGCAGAACCTGTGGAAAATGGAATTTAAAAGGGTAACCAAGGGGGATCCATCAGTGGCAGAACATGTTGAAAATCAGATTCTAAAAGAGAATCCAAGGTGGATTTGCCAGTGGCAGAACCTCTGAAATATCAGATTTAAAAAGGGGATACAAGGTGGATCCATCAGTGGCAGAACCTGTGGAAAATCAGATTTTAAAAGAGGATCCAAGGTGGATCCATCAGGACAGAACCTCTGGGATAATGGATTTTAAAAGGAGATCAATCTCTGGCCATGAGTGACAGAACCTCTGGAATATCAGCTTTTAAAAGGGGCAAAAAAACCCCAAAAACCATTGTGCAGCTCTGAAGAGAGGAGTGAAAATGTGTGGGGGAAGAGCTGCTCCAGCAGGGAAAACCCACGGAGAGCCTGCCTGGCTGGGGTTCCACAGCAAAGTTTGGGTTTTCTCTGGAGATTTTTTGTGGAAGGCAGGAGTCCATGGACAAATGTCATCCATGGGGGAGGAGGATTTGGGATTTTGGGAGCCTGTTGGGGCTGTGGAAGGAGGTGATGGTTCCCCAGGGCCAAATCCAGGTTTTCCCAGGTTTTCCCAGGGATTCTCCAGATTTGCCCAGGGGTTCCCCAGAGGTTCTCCAGTTTTTCCCAGGGTTCTCCAGGTTTTCCCAGGGGTTTCCAAAGTTTTCCCAGGTTTTCCCAGATTTGCCCAGGGTTCCCCAGGGCCAAATCCAGGTTTTCCCAGGTTTTCCCAGGGATTCTCAGGTTTGCCCAGGTTTTCCCAGGGTTTCCCAGGTTTTCCCAGGTTTTTCCAGGTTTCTCAGGTTTCCCCAGGTTTTCCCAGGGGTTTCCCAGGTTTTCCCAGGTTTCCCCAGGTTTTCCCAGGGGTTTCCCAGGTTTTCCCAGGTTTCCCAGGTTTTCCCAGGGCTCTCCAGGTTTCCCCAGATTTGCCCAGGGGTTCCCCAGGGCCATATCCAGGTTTTCCCTGGGATTCCCTAGACCCATATCCAGGTTCTCCAGGGGTTCTCCAGATTTTCCCAGGGGTTTCCCAGGTTCTCCAGGTTTCTCCAGATTTTCCCAAGGTTCTCCAGGTTTTCCCAGGGGTTCTCCAGGTTTTCCCAGATTTTCCCAAGGGTTTCCAACGTTTCCAGGTTTTCCCAGGGGTTCTCCAGATTTGCCCAGGGGTTCCCAGGGGTTCTCCAGGTTTTCCCAGGTGTTCCCAGGGTTCTCCAGGTTTTCCCATGGGTTTCCCAGGTTTTCCCACGTTTTCCCAGGTTTTCTCACGTTTTCCCAGGGTTCTCCAGGTTTTCCAGGGGTTTCCCAGGTTTTCCCAGATTTGCCCAGGGGTTCCCCCAGGGCCAAATCCAGGTTCTCCAGGGGTTCTCCAGGGTTTCCCAGGCTTCCCAGGCTCTTCCCAGGGTTCTCCAGATTTGCCCAGGGTTCCCAGGGGTTCTCCAGGGCTCTCAGGTTTTCCCAGGTTTTCCCAGGTTTTCCCAGGTTTTCCCAGGGGTTTCCCAGGTTTTCCCAGGTTTCCCCAGGTTTTCCCAGGGGTTTCCAGGTTTTCCCAGGTTTCCCAGGTTTTCCCAGGGCTCTCCAGGTTTCCCAGATTTGTCAAAGGGTTCCTCAGGGCCATATCCAGGTTTTCCTGGGATTCCCCAGACCCATATCCAGGTTCTCCAGGGGTTCTCCAGGGTTCTCCAGGTTTTCCCAGATTTTCCCAAGGGTTTCCAATGTTTTCCCAGGTTTTCCCAGGGGTTCTCCAGATTTGCCCAGGGGTTCCCCAGGGTTCTCCAGGTTTTCCCAGGTTTTCCCAGGGTTCTCCAGGTTTTCCCAGGGTTTCCCAGGTTTTCCCACGTTTTCCCAGGTTTTCTCACGTTTTCCCAGGGTTCTCCAGGTTTTCCCAGGGTTTCCCAGGTTTTCCAGGTTTTCCCAGATTTGCCCAGAGGTTCCCCAGACCCATATCCAGGTTCTCCAGGGGTTCTCAGGTTTTCCCGGGTTTTCCCAGGTTTTCCAAGGTTTTCCCAGGGGTTTCCCAAGGTTCTCCAGGTTTTCCCAGATTTTCCCAGGGGTTCTTCAGATTTGCCCAGGGGTTCTCCAGGGGTTCTCCAGGTTTTCCCAGGTTTTCCCAGGTTTTCCAAGGTTTTCCCAGGGTTTCCCAAGGTTCTCCAGGTTTTCCCAGATTTTCCAGGGTTCTCCAGATTTGCCCAGGGGTTCTCCAGGGTTCTCCAGGTTTTCCCAGGTTTCCCAGGTTTTCCAAGGTTTTCCAGGGTTTCCCAAGGTTCTCCAGGTTTTCCCAGATTTTCCCAGGGGTTCTTCAGATTTGCCCAGGGGTTCCCCAGAGCCATATCCAGGTTCTCCAGGGGTTCTCCAGGTTTTCCCAGGTTTTCCCAGGGGTTTCCCAAGGTTCTCCAGGTTTTCCCAGGTTTTCCCAGGGTTCTCCAGGTTTGCCCAGGTTTTCCCAGGGGTTCCCTAGGGTTTCCCAGGTTTTCCCACGTTTTCCCAGGGTTCTCCAGATTTGCCCAGGGTTTCCCAGGGCCATATCCAGGTTCTCCAGGGGTTCTCCAGGTTTTTCCCAGGGGTTTCCCAAGTTTCCCAGGTTTCCCCAGGTTTTCCCAGGTTTTCCCAGTTTTCCCAGGGGTTTCCCAAGTTTCCCAGGTTTCCCAGGTTTTCCCCTAGGTTTTCCCAGGTTTTCCCAGGGTTCTCCAGATTTGCCCAGGGTTCCCCAGGGCCATATCCAGGTTCTCCAGGTTTCCAGGTTTTCCCAGGGGTCTCCCAGGCTTTCCCAGGGCCTCCCAGGGCTCTCCCAGGTTCCCAGGTCTCCTCAGGCTTTCCCAGGTTTTCCCAGGTAAGTCTCCCAGGCTTCCCAGGTGTTTTCCCAGGTTTCCCAGGTAAGTTTTCCCAGGTTTCCCAGGTTTCCCCAGGTTTCCCAGGTTCCCCAGCAGGAGCAGGTCCCTGCACTCACCGATGTGGACGTTGGCTGAGAACTGGTAGATGCCGCCCACGGGGGCGGTGAAGCGGCCGCTGGCCAGGTCCAGCCCCGTGCCCCGCAGGAAGGCGCCCTTGGCCAGGGGCTGGGAGAGAGCAGAGCTGCAGCTGGCCCCACAGCCCGGGGGTGACCCCACACCCCTGGGGTGATCCCAGTGCCATCCCCGGGCTGATCCCAAATCCCTGTGCTGATCCCAAATCCCTGGGTGACCCCAGATCCCTGTGCTGACCCCAGTTCCATCCCCGGCTGATCCCAAATCCCTGGGCTGATCCCAAATCCCTGGGTGACCCCCGATCCCTGGGCTGACCCCAGATCCATCCCTGGGCTGACCCCAGATCCATCCCTGGGCTGATCCCAAATCCCTGGGGTGATCCTGAATCCTGACTCCTGTGCTGACTCCAAATCCCTGTGCTGACTCCAAATCCCCAAGCTGATCCCAAATCCCTGTGCTGATCCCAAACCCATCCCTGTACTGATCCCAAACCCATCCCTGTGCTGATCCCAAATCCCTGTGCTGATCCCAAACCCATCCCTGTGCTGATCCCAAATCCATCCCTGTGCTGATCCCAAATCCATCCCTGGGCTGATCCCATATCCCTGGCCATCCCCCATATCCCCAGCTGATGCCAAACCCATCCCTGTGCTGATCCCAAATCCATCCCTGGCCTGATCCCAAATCCATCCCTGTGCTGATCCCAAACCCATCCCTGTGCTGATCCCAAATCCCTGTGCTGATCCCAAATCCCTGGGCTGATCCCAAATCCCTGGGCTGAACCCAAATCCATCCCTGTGCTGATCCCAAATCCATCCCTGGCCTGATCCCAAATCCATCCTGTGCTGATCCCAAATCCATCCCTGTGCTGATCCCAAACCCATCCCTGTGCTGATCCCACACCCATCCGTGGGCTGATCCCAAATCCCCGTGCTGATCCCATATCCCCGTGGCTGATCCCAAACCCATCCCTGTGCTGATCCCAAATCCCCCGTGCTGATCCCAAATCGCTGTGCTGATCCCCAAATCCCCCGTTGCTGATCCCAAATCCCCGTGCTGATCCCAAATCCCTGTGCTGAACCCCAAATCCCTGTGCTGATCCCCCAATCCCTGTGCTGATCCCCAATCCCCAGGCTGATCCCAAATCCCTGTGCTGATCCCAAATCCCGTGCTGATCCCAAATCCCTGTGCTGATCCCAAATCCCCGTGCTGATCCCAAATCCCCGTGCTGATCCCAAATCCCTGTGCAGCTCCTGACTGAATTCCCTTTTCCAGGGGCACAAGCCAGACCAGCCCTGTCTTGTCCCGGGCTCCAGTCCCAGCTCAGCTTCCAGAGCTCCGAGCCAGGAACAATTCGGAAGGAGCTGGGAGGGCCCTGAGGCATGGGAAGCACGGATGCCTTAATTAGTGCCATTTTCTGCTAATTAATGAGGCAGCAGCTCTGCCTCCAGCCCTGCCCACGCCCCAGGGCTGATCCTGCCTGGCTGCCAAAAAGTTTGGGAAAAATCCAGGAATGTGTTTTCTTTAGGGAATAAACACTGCAGCTGCCAGGAGTGCCGAGGAGAGGATTGTCCCTGCCACGTTCCCAATTCAAACCCTTCCCAAAACGCCCCTGAGGGCCTTTGGTGACCCCAAAATCCAGATTAAGCAAATCATTATTTGGGTTTAATTCTTGGTTTCGTGCTGAGAAGCGTGAAAAATATGTCTGGAAAAATGGATTTTAAAAGGGGATTCAAGGTGGATCCATCAGTGATAGAACCTCTGAAAAATTTGATTTAAAAAGGGAATCCAGGGTGGATCCATCAGTGGCAGAACCTCTGGAATATCAGATTTAAAAAGGAAGTTCAAGGTGGATCCATCAGTGATAGAACATCTGGAAAAATGAATTTTAAAAAGGAAATCCAAGAGGGATCCATCAGTGATGGAAAATCTGGAAAAATAGATTTTAAAAGGTGGATCCATCAGTGACAGAACCTCTGGAATATCAGATTTTAAAAGAGATCTCAGGTGGATCCATCAGTGAAAAATATCTCTGGAAAAATGGATTTTAAAAGGGGATCCAAGGTGAATCCATCACTGATAGAACATCTGGAATATCAGATTTTAAAAAAGGATCCAAGATGGATTCATCAGTGATGGAACCACTGGAAAAACGGATTTTGGAAAGGAATCCAAGAGGGATCCATCAATGATGGAACCTAGGGAAAAATGGATTTAAAAAGGGAATCCAGGGTGGATCCATCAGTGATAGAATATCTGGAATATCAGATTTCAAAAAGGGATCCAAGACGGATCCATCAGTGATAGAAACACTGGAAAAATGGATTGTAAAAGGGGATTCAAGGAGGATCCATTAGTGACAGAACTTCTGGAATATCAGATTTTAAAAGAGATCCAAGGTGGATCCATCAGTGATAGAACCACTGGAAAAATGGATTTTAAAAAGGAACCCAAGAGGGATCCATCAATGATGGAACCTAGGGAAAAATGGATTCGAAAAGGTGGATCCATCAGTGACAGAGCCTCTGGAATATCAGATTTCAAAAAGGGATCCAAGGTGGATCCATCAGTGATAGAACATCTGGAAAAATGGAATTTAAAAGGTGGATCCATCAGTGATGGAACCTAGGGAAAAATGGATTTTAAAAGGTGGATCCATCAGTGACAGAGCCTCTGGAATATCAGATTTCAAAAAGAGATTCAAGATGGATCCATCAATGATGGAACCTAGGGAAAAATCGATTTTAAAAAGGAACCCAAGAGGGATCCATCAATGATGGAACCTAGGGAAAAACGGATTTGAAAAGGGAATCCAGGGTGGATCCATCAGTGATGGAACATTTGGAATATCAGATTTGAAAAGGGAATCCAAGAGGGATCCATCAGTGACAGAACCGCTGGAATATCAGATTTCATAAAGGGATCCAAGCTGGCTCCAGCAGGACAATCTCTGGAATTCCCCTCTCACCGACTGGAAGTTCTGCAGCTCCACCAGGGTTTTCTTGTCCACCAGCACCGGGGCCTTGAGCCGGCAGTGGAAGGCCTGGTCCAGGCGCCGCTGGGCCGCGGGCAGCGGCTCCAGGGCCAGCAGCAGCGGCGGCAGCGGGCTGGGCGGGCCGGGGAGCGGCAGGGAGGCTCGCTGCTCCATGGCTTCTGAGGGAAAAATAAAATTAAATTAAATTAAAACTTCATTTAGGGTCTGCCCTGTGAATGGAACCTGCTGCAGGGCCAGCAACAGCAGCGGCGGCAGCGGGCTGGGCGGGCGGGAGCGGCAGGGAGGCTCGCTGCTCCATGGCTTCTGAGGGGAAAAATAACATAAAATGGAATAAAATGGAATAAAATTAAATAAAGTTAAATAAAATTAAATAAAAACTTCATTTAGGAGTCTGCCCCATGAATGGAACCTGCTCCAGGGCCAGCAGCAGAGGGGGCAGCGGGATGGGCGGGGCTGGCAGCGGCAGGGAGGCTCCCTGCTCCATGGCTTCTGAGGGGAAAAATGGAATAAAATGGAATAAAATGGAATAAAATGAAATAAAATGAAATAAAATTAAATAAAAACTTCATTTAGGGGTCTGCCCCATGAATGGAACCTGCTGCAGGGCCAGCAGCAGAGGGGGCAGCGGGCTGGGCGGGAAGCGGCAGGGAGGCTCGCTGCTCCATGGCTTCTGAGGGGAAAAATAAAATAAAATGGAATAAAATGGAATAAAATGAAATAAAATGAAATAAAATTAAATAAAAACTTCATTTAGGGGTCTGCCCCATGAATGGAACCTGCTCCAGGGACAGCAGCAAAGGGGCAGCGGGCTGGGGGGGGCGGGGAGCGGCAGGGAGGCTCGCTGCTCCATGGCTTCTGAGGGAAAAATAAAATAAAATGGAATAAAATGGAATAAAATGAAATAAAATAAAATAAAACTTCATTTAGGGGTCTGCCCCATGAATGGAACCTGCAGGGCCAGCAACAGCGGCGGCAGCGGGCTGGGCGGGGCGGGGAGCGGCAGGGAGGCTCGCTGCTCCATGGCTTCTGAGGGAAAATGAAAAAATGGAATAAAATAAAATAAAATAACATAAAAACTTCATTTAGGGGTCTGCCCCATGAATGGAACCTCCTGCAGGGCAGGGCCAGCAGCAGCGGCGGCAGCGGGCTGGGCGGGGCGGGGAGAGGCAGGGAGGCTCGCTGCTCCATGACTTCTGAGGGGAAAAATGGAATAAAATGGAATAAAATGGAATAAAATGAAATAAAATAAAATAAAAACTTCATTTAGGGGTCTGCCCCATGAATGGAACCTGCTGCAGGGACAGCAGCAGCGGCGGCAGCGGGCTGGGCGGGGCGGGGAGCGGCAGGGAGGCTCGCTGCTCCATGGCTTCTGAGGGGAAAAATAAAATAAAATGGAATAAAATGGAATAAAATGAAATAAAATAAAATAAAAACTTCATTTAGGGTCTGCCCCATGAATGGAACCTGCTCAGGGACAGCAGCAGCGGCGGCAGCGGGCTGGGGTGGTGGGAAAGGCCAGGGAGGCTTGCTGCTCCATGGCTTCTGGGGGGAAAATAAAATAAAATAAAATAAAATAAAATAAAATAAAATAAAATCTTAATTTAGGGGCATGGATTAACAGGGGTTGGGCTGGCGCTGCTAGGGAGGCTCGCTGCTTCTGAGGGAAAAGGGAATAAAATAAAATAAAATAAAAATAAAAATAAAAATAATAAAATAAAATAAATAAAAATTAAAATAAAATAAAATAAAATAAAATCTTAATTTTAGGGGTGCAGCTGTCTGGGGTGGGCTGAAATGGCCGGGGCTTCTTGGTGCTCAATGGCTTCTGAGGGAAAAGGGCAAAAAAATGAAATAAAATTAAATAATATGAAATAAAATGAAATAAAATCTCCATTTAAAGGCTGGCCTCTGAATCCTGAAGGTTTGCTCAGAATTCCACTCTTGGATCTCCAGTTTTAAGCCCGGCAGCACCAGGGGAACATTTCTGGTTTAGGGTGAGGATTTCTCCTGGTGCTTCACCAAACCAAAGCTCTTCCAGCCTTTAAGATCCTTCAAAAACCTTCGAAAATCTTTGACTTTTTACATTTTTTTACCTTTTAAGATCTCCTTGAACTCCTGCAGAAGAATTTCCCGGGTGATTTCAGCCCCAGGAGCTCCCGGAGGCCCCTGAGGCCCAGGAGGCCCCGGAGGCCCCACCAGGCCTCGCTGAGGGAACAAATCAAAGAAAAAATTGGGATTAAAACCCGAAAATTGCACTGACATCAGCAAAAGTGAGGGGTTGTGATCCCAAAAAAATCCCTGGAATTCCTCAAATTATCTTTGAGGAGGGAAAAATCAAAGAATTCAAGGTTGGCCAAGCCAGCGTCACTCCGCTCGTTAATTTAAAATAAATTTAATTTGAAATGAACCACTTGTCCACACCTTGATTGATTTATCCTTTGGGATATTTGGACTTTATCTCTTAGAAGGATAAAAAAGATGGGTTTTATTTTTGCTGAGTGGGAAAATAACCCAAAAAAAAAAAAAAAAAAAACAAAGGCCCAACCTGAGAGCAGCTGGTTCAAAATTTCTCACTTCCCAAAACAAGAAGGCTCAAACTTCTCCAAAAAATGGAGGAATTAAACACAAAAATTTGGGAAATCAGCTGGAGTTGGGATACTTGGACTTTATCTTTTAGAAGGATAAAAAAGATGAGTTTTATTTTGCTGAGTGGAATAATAACCCAAAAGAAAAAAAAAAAATAAAAATCTAGCCTGAGAGCGGCCAGTTCAGAATTTCTCATTTCCCAAAACAAGAACACTCAAACTTCTCCAAAAAATGGAGAAATTAAACAAGAAAAAATTGGGAAATCAGCTGGGGAAAGCTGATTTTTCTTTTGGGATACTTGGACTTTATCTCTTAGAAAGATAAATAAGATGGGTTTTATTTTGCTGAGTGGAAAAATAACCCAAAAAAAAAAAAAAGCTCAGCCTGAGAGTGGCCAGTTCAAAATTTTTCATTTCTCAAAACAAGAGGTTCAAACTTCTCCAAAAAATGGAGGAATTAAACACAAAAATTTGGGAAATCAGCTGGGGTTGGGATACTTGGACTTTATCTCTTAGAAGGATAAAAAGATGAGTTTTATTTTTGCTGAGTGGGAAAATAACCAAAAAAAAACCCAAAAAAAGGCCCAACCTGGGAGCAGCTGGTTCAAAATTTCTCATTTCCCAAAACAAGAAGGTTCAAACTTCTCCAAAAATGGAGGAATTAAACAACAAAAATTGGGAAATCAGCTGGGGAAAGCTGATGGATGGGCAGCAGGAAGGGAAACCACAGGAGTTTTACCAATTTCTTGTCTTTGCCTTTGCATCTCCTCTTGGAATTGTTGCCGTCGTCGGGTCGGTGCACGAAGGAGATCCAGGTCCTGCGGGGGTCGGCGATCCGGGGCTCCGGGGACTGCAGCAGCTGAGGAGAGAGCAGCGCTGGAAATTCCATGGAAGTGCCATGGCAAACATCCCCAGATCTGAAAATCCTGCAAATCGCTTTTTTCAGCTTCTGGGATTCTGAAATTCCATGGAAATTCCATGGAAAACCTATCCAGATCCTCAAAGGATGCAAATCTAAAAATCCTTCAGATGACTTTATTCAGCTTCTGGGATTCTGAAATTCCATGGAAATTCCATGGAAAACATCCCCAGATCTGAAAATCCTGCAAATCGCTTTTTTCAGCTTCTGGGATTCTGAAATTCCATGGAAATTCCATGGAAAACCTATCCAGATCCTCAAAGGATGCAAATCTAAAAATCTTTCGGATCACTTTTTCCAGCTTCTGGGATTCTGAAATTCCATGGAAATTCCATGGAAATTCCATGGAAAACCCACCCAGATCTTCAGAGGATGCCAATCTAAAATCCTTCAGATCACTTTATTCAGCTTCTGAGATTCCATGGAAAAATTCTATGGAAATTCCATGGAAATTCCATGGAAAACATCCCCAGATCTGAAAATCCTTCAAATCGCTTTTTTCAGCTTCTGGGATTCTGAAATTCCATGGAAATTCCATGGAAAACATTCCCAGATCCTCAGAGGATTCCAGTCTAAAATCCTTCAGATCATTTTATTTAGCTTCTGAGATTCCATGGAAAAATTCCGTGGAAAATCTCCATGGAAATTCCACGGAAAACATCCCCAGATCCTTGGAGGAGGCCAATCTAAAAATCCTTCAAATTGCTTTTTCCAGTTTCTAGGACTCCATGGAAAAATTCCATGGAAATTCCATGGAAAACATCCCCAGATCCTCTGAGAATGTAAATCTGAAAATCCTTCAAATCGCTTTTTCCAGCTTCTGAGACTCTGAAATTCCATGGAAATTCCATGGAAAACCCACCCAGATCCTCAAAGGATGCAAATCTGAAAATCCTTCAAATTGCTTTTTCCAGCTTCTGAGATTCCATGGAAAAATTCTATGGAAATTCCATGGAAAACATCCCCAGATCCTCAAAGGATGCAAATCTAAAAATCCTTCAAATTGCTTTTTCCAGCTTCTGGGAAATTCCATGGAAAAACTCTGTGGAAATTCCATGGAAATTCCATGGAAAACATTATCAGATCCTCCGAGGGCGTGAATCTGAAAATCCTTCACATTGCTTTTTTCAGCTTCTGAGACTCTGAAATTCCATGGAAATTCCATGGAAATCATACCCAGATCCTCAGAGGATGCAAATCTAAAAATCCTTCAGATCAGTTTATTTAGCTTGTGAGACTCTGAAATTCCATGGAAATTCCATGGAAAACATCCCCAGATCTGAAAATCCTTCAAATCACTTTTTTCAGCTTCTGGGATTCTGAAATTCCATGGAAATTCCATAGAAATTCCATGGAAATTCCATGGAAATTCCATGGAAATTCCATGGAAAACATTCCCAGATCCTCAGAGGATTCCAGTCTAAAATCCTTCAGATCATTTTATTTAGCTTCTGAGATTCCATGGAAAAATTCCGTGGAAAATCTCCATGGAAATTCCACGGAAAACATCCCCAGATCCTTGGAGGAGGCCAATCTAAAAATCCTTCAAATTGCTTTTTCCAGTTTCTAGGACTCTATGGAAAAATTCCGTGGAAATTCCATGGAAAACATCCCCAGATCCTCTGAGAATGTAAATCTGAAAATCCTTCAAATCGCTTTTTCCATCTTCTGGGACTCTGAAATTCCATGGAAATTCCATGGAAAACCCACCCAGATCCTCAAGGGATGCCAATCTAAAAATCCTTCGGATCACTTTATTCTAGCTTCTGAGATTCCATGGAAAAATTCTATGGAAATTCCATGGAAAACATCCCCAGATCCTCACAGGATGCAAATCTGAAAATCCTTCTTATTGCTTTTTTCCAGCTTCTGAGATTCCATGGAAAAATTCCATGGAAAACCCACCCAGATGTTCAGAGGATGCAAAAATCCAGCCCAGGCTGATCCTGCTGCTTTGGGAGGACACTGAGGGATCAGGAAAAGTCAAAAATCTCTAAAAATCCCTCAAATCTCATTTTTTCCAACTGCTGGGACTCTCATTCCTCTGAAATTCCATGGAAAACCCACCCAGATGTTCAGAGGATGCAAAATTCCTTTTTTGATAATTTCTGAATAAATTCTGGAATTGGATCCTTTCTGGATAAATTCTGGATTTGGACCCCTTCAAAATAAATTTTGGATTTGGATCCTTTCTAAATAAATTTTGGATTTGCATCCTTTCTAAAGAAATTCTGGATTTGGATCCCATCTGGATAAATTCTGGATTTGAATACCTTCTAAATAAATTCTGGATTTGGATAATTTCTGAATAAATTCTGGATTTGGATCCTTTCTGGATAAAATTCTGTCTTTCTGTTATTTCTGGATAAATTTTGGATTCTGATAATTTCTTAATAAATTCTGGGTCTGGATCTCTTTTGAATGAATTCTGGAATTAGATCCTTTCTGGATAAAGTTCTGAGTTTTGATTCTTTCTGGATACATTCTGGATTTTGATAATTTCTGGATAAATTCTGGGGTTTGACCCTTTCTAAATAAATTCTGGATTTGGATCCTCTCAAAATAAATATTTTATTTGAATCCCTTCTGGATAAATTCTGGATAGAAGAGATTTTTTAATTAAGGGAATTAAGTTCAATCACTCAGCTCCCAGAGCAGCCAAATTAATTCCAGGATAAAGTGGGAGAACCTCAAAAATTCAATGTGGCCACAGAATCTTGCAGCACATAAAGAAAAAAAAAACAGCAGGAAAAAAAAGGATTTTTTTTAGGGAGAATTAATGGGAAATGGGAATTTTATGGGAAATTTAGTTTTTAATGGGGATTTTCGTGGAGCAGAAAGGTTTTGGAGCCCCAGGGCTGCCCAAGCTGAACCAATTACAGCACAATTGTTCCCAAATTTGTGGCTGGTTGGTGGCCAGGCCCCAATTGTCCCCTGGTTGCCATGGCAACTGGCAGGGCTGATGGCCCCGAGGTCACCCCGTGGGGACAGGGGACATTTCTGTGTGTCCCATGGGGACAGGGGGCGTTTCTCACCCGAGAGGATTCTCAACAAATCCCTGGAAGTTTTCTGCTCTTCCCACATTCCCTTCCCACTCCCAATCCCAAAATTTGCTGTGAAATCCCAAACCCTCTGGGATTCCCAAAAATCCCATGGAAATATCCTCAAGGATTCTGAACAATTCCTTGGAATTTAATTCACTGCCCTTCCCAATCCCAAAATTTACTCTGAAATCCCCAAATCCCTCTGGGATCCCCAAAATCCCATAAAAATGTTCATCCCAAAGGATCCTGAGGGGTCTGAAAACTCCCTGGGAGTTTTCTCATTCACCCTTCCCGTTCCCAATCCCAAAACTTGCTCTGAATTCCCCAAACCCCTCTGGGATCCCCAAAAATCCCATAAAAATATTCATCATAAAGGATTCTGAAGGGTCTGAAAACTCCTTGGGATTTTCTCACTCACCCTTCCCATTCCCAATCCCAAAATTTGCTGTGAATTCCCCAAACCCCTCTGGCATTCCCAAAAATCCCATGGAAATATCCCAAAGGATTCTGAACAACTCCCTGGAATTTTTCTCTCACCCTTCTCACTCCCAATCCCAAAATTTGCTCTGAATTCCCCAAATCCCTCTGGGATTCCCAAAAACTCCATGGAAATATCCCAAATTATTCTGAACAACTCCCTGGACTTTTCTTCACTGCCCTTCCCACTCCTAAAATTTGCTCTGAAATTCCCCAAACCCCTCCGGGATTCCCAAAATCCCATGGAAATATCCCAAAGGATTCTGAACAACTCCCTGGAATTTTATTCACTGCCCTTCCCAATCCCAATCCCAAAATTTGCTGTGAAATCCCCAAACCCCTCTGGGATCCCAAAAATCCCATAAAAATGTTCATCCCAAAGGATCCTGAGGGGTGTGAAAACTCCCTGGGAGTTTTCTCATTCACCCTCCCCATTCCCAATCCCAAAAGTTGCTCTGAATTCCCCAAACCCCTCTGGGATTCCCAAAAACTCCATGGAAATATTCTCAAGGATTCTGAACAACTCCCTGGAATTTTCTCACTGCCCTTCGCACTCCCAATCCCAAAATTTGCTCTGAAATCCCCAAACCCCTCTGGGATCCCCAAAAATCCCATTAAAATGTTCATGCCAAAGGATCCTGAGGGGTCTGAAAACTCCCTGGGAGTTTTCTCATTCACCCTCCCCATTCCCAATCCCAAAATTTGCTCTGAATTCCCCAAATCCCTCTGGGATTCCCAAAAATCCCATGGAAATATCCCAAAGGATTCTGAACAACTCCCTGGAATTTTCTTCACTGCCCTTCCCACTCCCAATCCCAAAAACTGCTCTGAATTCCCTATTCCCAAAAATCCCATAAGAATGTTCCTCCCAAAGGATTCTCAACAACTCCCTGGATGTTTTCTGCTCTTCCCACATTCCCTCTCCACTCCCAATCCCAAAATTTGCTCTGAATTCTCCAAACCGCTCTGGGATTCCCAAAAATCCCATGGAAATATCCTCAAGGATTCTGAACAACTCCTTGGAATTTTATTCACTGCCCTTCCCACTCCCAAACCCAAAATTTGCTCTGAATTCCCCAAATCCGTCTGGGACTCCCAAAAAATCCCAAGACTCATCCTAAAAAATTCTGAACAACTCCCTGGACGTTTTCTGCTCTTCTCACATTCCCTTCCCGTTCCCAATCCCAAAATTTGCTGTGAATTCCCCAATTCCCTCTGGGATGCCCAAAATCCCATGGAAATATCCCAAAGGATTCTGAACAACTCCTTGGAATTTTATTCACTGCCCTTCCCATTCCCAATCCCAAAATTTGCTTTGAATTCCCCAAATCCCCTTTGGGATTCCCAAAAATCCCATGGAAATATCCCAAAGGATCCTGAGGGGTCTGAAAACTCCCTGGGAGTTTTCTCATTCACCCTTCCCACTCCCAATCCCAAAATTTGCTTTGAATTCTCCAAACCCCTCTGGGATCCCCAAAAATCCCATAAAAATATTCATCATAAAGGATTCTGAAGGGTCTGAAACTCCTTGGGATTTTCTCACTCACCCTTCCCGTTCCCAATCCCAAAATTTGCTGTGAAATCTCCAAACCCCTCTGAGATTCCCAAAAATCCCATGGAAATTTCCTATAAGATTCTGAACAACTCCCTGGAATTTTATTCACTGCCCTTCCCACTCCCAATCCCAAAATTTGCTGTGAATTCCCCAAATCCCTCTGGGATTCCCAAAAATCCCATGGAAATATCCTCAAGGATCCTGAACGACTCCTTGGAATTTTATTCACTGCCCTTCCCAGTCCCAATCCCAAAATTTGCTGTGAAATCTCCAAACCCCTCTGGGATTCCCAAAAATCCCATGGAAATATCCCAAAGGATTCTGAACAACTCCCTGGAATTTTCTGATTCACCCTTCCCACTCCCAATCCTAAAATTTGCTCTGAAATCCCCAAACCCCTCTGGGATTCCCAAAAATCCCATGGAAATATCCCAAAGGATTCTGAACAACTCCCTGGAATTTTCTTCACTGCCCTTCGCACTCCCAATCCCAAAATTTACTCTGAATTCCCCAAACCCCTCTGGGACTCCCCAAAAATCCCAAGACTCATCCCAAAAAATTCCGAACACCTCCCTGGAAGTTCTATGCTATTCCCAGCCTGTCGAAATGAAAAATTAACACAAAAATTAATCCCAAAATTGCTAAAAATCCCCCAGATAAAGCCGAGGGAATGCCATTCCGGGATTTTGCAGCCGGACGCACCTGGGGCTGCTCCTCGCTGTTGGCCAGGGAGGCGCTCGGGGGCTCCGGGGGCTCCCTCCGGCCCTGGCTGTCCCTGCGGGCCGCGGCCGCGGGGCGCGGGCACAGCTGCAGGCACAGCTGGAGGCACAGCTGGAGCAGCAGCAGCAGCCCCAGCCCGCGGCGGGGCGGCATGGCGGGGCGGCGGCACCAATCCGGATTTGTGGAAAAAAAGCTGAATTTGGGGCTGAAAAATCCGGATTTGTGTCCCAAAAATCCGAATTTGTGTAAAAAAATCTGAATTTGGGGCTGAAAAATCTGAATTTTTGTCCGAAAAATCCGAATTTGTGTCCCAAAAATCCGAATTTGTGTCCGAAAAATCCGGATTTGTGTCCGAAAACTCCGAATTTGTGTCCGAAAAATCCAAATTTGTGTCTGAAAAATCCGGATTAGTGTCCGAAAAATCCGGATTTGTGTCCGAAAAATCCGGATTTGTGTTAAAAAATCCGGATTTGTGTCTGAAAAATCAGAATTTGTGGCTGAAAAATCAGAATTTGTGTCCGAAAAATCCGGATTTGTGTCCCAAAAATCCGGATTTGTGTAAATAAATCCGGATTTGTGTCCCAAAAATCCGGATTTGTGTAAAAAAATCCGGATTTGTGTCTGAAAAATCAGAATTTGTGTCTGAAAAATCCGAATTTGTGTAAAAAAATCCGGATTTGTGTCCGAAAAATCAGAATTTGTGTCCGAAAAATCCGAATTTGTGTCCCAAAAATCCGGATTTGTGTAAAAAAATCTGAATTTGTGTCCCAAAAATCCGGATTTGTGTAAAAAAATCCGGATTTGTGTCTGAAAAAACTGAATTTGTGTCTGAAAAATCCGGATTTGTGTCCAAAAATCCGAATTTGTATCCGAAAAATCCGGATTTGTGTAAAAAAATCTGAATTTGTGGCTGAAAAATCTGAATTTGTGTCCGAAAAATCCGAATTTGTGTCTGAAAAATCCGGATTTGTGTCCAAAAAATCCGGATTTGTGTCTGAAAAATCCGAATATTAAAAAAAAATATCAGAATTTATGTAAAAAAATCTGAATTTGTGTCCGAAAAATCAGAATTTGTGTAAAAAAAAATCTGAATTTGTGTCCGAAAAATCCGATTTTGTGTCCGAAAAATCCGGATTTGTGTAAAAAAATCTGAATTTGTGTCCGAAAAATCCAAATTTGTGTAAAAAAATCCGGATTTGTGTCCGAAAAATCTGAATTTGTGTAAAAAAATCCGGATTTGTGTCCCAAAAATCTGAATTTGTGTCCCAAAAATCCAAATTTGTGTCTGAAAAATCCGGATTTGTGTAAAAAAATCTGAATTTGTGGCTGAAAAATCCGGATTTGTGTCCCAAAAATCCGGATTTGTATCCGAAAAATCCGAATTTGTGTAAAAAAATCCGGATTTGTGTCTGAAAGATCCGGATTTGTGTCCGAAAAATCAGAATTTGTGTCTGAAAAATCAGAATTTGTGTCCCAAAAATCCGGATTTGTGTAAAAAAATCAGAATTTGTGTCTGAAAAAATCAGAATTTGTGTCCAAAAAATCCAAATTTGTGTCCCAAAAATCTGAATTTGTGTCCCAAAAATCCGAATTTGTGTCCGAAAAAACCGAATATTAAAAAAAAAAAATCTGAATTTGTGTAAAAAAATCCGAATTTTTGTAAAAAAAATCTGAATTTGTGTAAAAAGAAAATCTGAATTTGTGTCCGAAAAATCCGAATTTGTGTCCGAAAAATCCAAATTTGTGTAAAAAAATCCGGATTTGTGTCTGAAAAATCTGAATTTGTGTCCCAAAAATCTGAATTTGTGTAAAAAAAATCCGAATTTGTGTCTGAAAAATCCGAATTTGTGTCCCAAAAATCCAAATTTGTGTAAAAAAATCCGGATTTGTGTCCCAAAAATCCAAATTTGTGTCCCAAAAATCCGGATTTGTGTCCGAAAAATCAGAATTTGTGTCCCAAAAATCCGGATTTGTGTCTGAAAAATCCGGATTTGTGTCTGAAAAATCCGGATTTGTGTCTGAAAATCAGAATTTGTGTCCAAAAAATCCGAATATTTAAAAAAAAAAATCTGAATTTGTGTAGAAAAATCTGAATTTATGTAAAAAAAATCTGAATTTGTGTCGGAAAAATCTGAATTTGTATTAAAAAAAATCTAAATTTGTGTCCGAAAAATCAGAATTCGTGTAAAAAAAATCTGAATTTGTGTCGGAAAAATCTGAATTTGTATTAAAAAAAATCTAAATTTGTGTCCGAAAAATCAGAATTTGTGTAAAAAAAATCTGAATTTATGTAAAAAAAATCCGAATTTGTGTCCGAAAAATCCGAATTTGTGTCCGAAAAATCTGAATTTGTGTCCCAAAAAATCTGAATTTGTGTCCGAAAAATCCGAATTCGTGTAAAAACTCTGAATTTATGTAAAAAAAAATCGGAATTTGTGTCCGAAAAATCTGAATTTGTGTCCGAAAAATCTGAATTTGTGTCCGAAAAATCTGAATTTGTGTCCGAAAAATCCGAATTTATGTAAAAAAATCTGAATTTGTGTCCGAAAAATCTGAATTTAGAAGGTCAGGATCAAGGAGCCAGGTGTAAAATCCTTCAGGAGAAAAATCCAGATTTGTGTCCAAAAAATCTGAATTTGTGTCCGAAAAATCCGAATTTAGCAGGTCAGGATCAAGGAGCCAGATGTAAAATCCTTCAGGAGAGAGAAAAATTTGGGTTGGTGTCCAAAAAATTCTGATTTCTGTCCGAAAAATCTGAATTTAGCAGGTCAGGATCAAGGATTCAGGTGCAAAATCCTTCAGGAACGGGAAAAATCCAGATTGGTGTCCAAAAAAAAATCTGAATTTGTATAAAAAAATCCGAAATTGTCAGGTCAGGATCAAGGAGCCAAGGGGATGCTCCAGGAGAGAGAGAAAAAAATCTGTCCTAAAAAATCTGAATTTGTGTCCCAAAAAATCTGAATTTGCGTCCCAAAAAATCTGAATTTGTGTTCCAAAAAATCTGAATTTGCGTCCCAAAAAATCTGAATTTGTGTTCCAAAAAATCTGAATTTGCGTCCCAAAAAATCTGAATTTGCGTCCCAAAAATTCTGAATTTGTGCCCTAAAAAATCTGAATTTTTGTTCCAAAAAATCTGAATTTGTGCTCCAAAAAATCTGAATTTGTGTCCCAAAAAATCTGAATTTGTGTCCCAAAAAATCTGAATTTGTGTCCTAAAAAATCTGAATTTTTGTCCTAAAAAATCTGAATTTGTGTCCCAAAAAATCTGAATTTGTGTCCCAAAAAATCTGAATTTGCGTCCCAAAAAATCTGAATTTGTGTCCAAAATAATCCAAATTTAGCAGGTCAAGATCAAGGAGCCAGATGTAAAATGCTCCAGGAGAGAAAATCCAGATGTGTGTCCCAAAAAATCCGAATTAAGCAAATCAGGATCGAGCCAGGTGCAAAACGCTCTAGAACCAAGAAAAATCTGGATTGGTGTCCAAAAAAAATCCAAATTAACCGGGTGAGAGGGATCCAAGCAGTCACCAAAAAAAAATAGATTTCTTTCAAAAAAAAAACCAAAATGAAGCAGGTGAGGATCAAGGAGCCAGGTGTGAAATCCTGCAGTGCCAAGGAAATCAGATTTGTGTCCAAAGAAAATCCAGATTTCAGAAGGATCCAAGTGGATTTGTCTGGAAAAAAATCCAAATTTCAGAAGGATCCAAGTGGATTTGTCTCTTAAAAAATCCAAATTTTAGAAGGATCCAACCAGATTTGTCTGGAAAAAATTTCGAATTTCAGAAGGATCCAAGTGAATTTGGCTCTTAAAAAATCCAAAATTTCAGAAGGATCCAACCAGATTTGTCTCCAAAGAAAATCCAAATTTCAGAAGGATCCAACTGGATTTGTCTGGAAAAAAATCCAAATTTCAGAAGGAGCCAAGTGGATTTGTCTGGAAAAAAAATTCCAAATTTCAGAAGGAGCCAAGTGTATTTGTCTGGAAAAAATTCCAAAATTCACAAGGATCCAATCAGATTTGTCTTGGAAAAAAATTTCCAAATTTCAGAAGGATCCAAGTGGATTTGTCTTGGAAAAAAATTTCCAAATTTCAGAAGGATCCAACCAGATTTGTCTCCAAAGAAAATTTCCAAATTTCAGAAGGATCCAAGTGGATTTGTCTGGAAAAAAATCCAAAATTTCAGAAGGATCCAAGTGGATTTGTCCCTTAAAAAATCCAAAATTTCAGAAGGAGCCAAACAGATTTGTCTCAAAATTTCAAATTTCAGATGAATCAAATCAGATTTGTCTCCAGAGAAAATCCAGATTTCAGAAGGATCCAACCAGATTTGTCTGGAAAAAAAATTGCCAAAATTTCAGAAGGATCCAAGTGGATTTGTCTCTTAAAAAATCCAAAATTTCAGAAGGATCCAACCAGATTTGTCTCCAAAGAAAATCCAGATTTCAGAAGGATCCAAGTGGATTTGTCTGGAAAAATTTCCAAATTTCAGAAGGATCCAAGTGGATTTGTCCCTTAAAAAATCCAAAATTCACAAGGATCCAATCAGATTTGTCTTGGAAAAAAAATTCCAAATTTCAGAAGGATCCAACCAGATTTGTCTCCAAAGAAAATCCAGATTTCAGAAGGATCCAAGTGGATTTGTCTGGAAAAAATCCAAATTTCAGGAGCCAAGTGGATCTGTCTCCAAAAAAAAAAAAAAAAAAAATCCAGATTTCAGAAGGATCCAATCACTCAGGTGCAAAATCCTCCAAGATGGAATAAAAGCGAGATTTGTGTCCAAAACAATCCGAATTTCCGAGGGATGCGAGCAGCTCAGGAGGAGAAGGCGGAGCTGGGTCGGGATTTGTTCGGAATTCTGGGAGGAGGAGCCGAGTCCATGGAGCGTCCCACAAACCCGGCCTAAAACTGGTTTTAACGGCACTCAGCACCTCCTAAATCCGGTTTGAAAGTGGTTTAATTCTGCTCCCAAAATCCGACTTGAAACTGGTTTTAAAGGCATCCAGGGCCCCCAAAATCCGGCTTGAAACTGGTTTTATTTTGCCATCAAAATCAGTCCTAAAACTGGTTTTAACGGCACTCAGCACCTCCTAAATCCAGTTTGAAAGTGGTTTAATTCTGCCCTAAATCCGGCTTGAAACTGGTTTTACTCTGCCACCCAAATCAGGTTTAAACTGGTTTTAAAGGCACTCGGCGCCTCCTAAATCTGGCTTGAAACTGGTTTTATTTTGCCATCAAAATCAGGCCTAAAACTGGTTTTAACGGCACTCAGCACCTCCTAAATTAGGATTGAAAGTGGTTTAATTCTGCCCTAAATCCGGCTTGAAACTGGTTTTACTCTGCCACCCAAATCAGGTTTAAACTGGTTTTAAACGCACTCGGTGCCTCCTAAATCTGGCTTGAAACTGGTTTTATTTTGCCATCAAAATCAGGCCTAAAACTGGTTTTAACGGCACTCAGCACCTCCTAAATTAGGATTGAAAGTGGTTTAATTCTGCCCTAAATCCGGCTTGAAACTGGTTTTACTCTGCCACCCAAATCAGGTTTAAACTGGTTTTAAAGGCACTCGGCGCCTCCTAAATCTGGCTTGAAACTGGTTTTATTTTGCCATCAAAATCAGGCCTAAAACTGGTTTTAAAGGCACTCAGCCCCCCCAAAATCCAGCTTGAAACTGGTTCCACTCTTCTGCCCTAAATCCGGTTTGAAACCGTTTTTATTCTGTCCCCAAATCCGGCTCGAAACGGGTTTTAAAGGCGCTCAGCCCCCCAGATCGGGTTTGAAACCGGTTTTACTCTGTCCCTCTGCTCCCCCCAAATCGGATTTAAAACTGGTTTCACGCTGCCTCCCTAAATCCGGTTTGAAACCGGTTTTAAAGGCGCTCAGCCCCCCAGATCGGATTTAAAACCGGTTTTAAAGGCACTCAGCCCCCCTGATCGGGTTTGAAACCAGTTTTAAAGGCTCTCAGCCCCCCTGATCGGGTTTGAAACCGGTTTTAAAGGCACTCAGTCCCCCAGATCGGGTTTGAACTGGTTTTAAAGGCGCTCAGCCCCCCAGATCGGGTTTGAATCCGGTTTTAAAGGCACTCAGCCCCCAGATCGGGTTTGAAACCGGTTTTAAAGGCACTCAGCCCCCAGATCGAATTTAAAACCGGTTTTAAAGGCACTCAGCCCCCTGATCGGGTTTGAAACCGGTTTTAAAGGCACTCAGCCCCCGGATCGGGTTTGAAACCGGTTTTAAAGGCACTCAGTCCCCCAGATCGGGTTTGAAACCGGTTTTAAAGGTACTCAGTCCCCCTGATCGGGTTTGAAACCGGTTTAAAGGCGCTCAGCCCCCCAGATCGGGTTTGAAACCGGTTTTAAAGGCACTCAGCCCCCCAGATCGGGTTTGAAACCGGTTTTAAAGGCACTCAGTCCCCCAGATCGGGTTTGAAACCGGTTTTAAAGGCACTCAGTCCCCCTGATCGGGTTTGAAACCGGTTTGAAAGGCGCTCAGCCCCCCAGATCGGGTTTGAAACCGGTTTTAAAGGCACTCAGTCCCCCAGATCGGGTTTGAAACCGGTTTTAAAGGCACTCAGCCCCCCGGATCGGGTTTGAAACCGGTTTTAAAGGCCCTGCAGGAAGGCAGCCAAGGGCTGAGCTCGGCTCAGAGCCCGGAGCCCGGCCCGTCCATCCCCTCCGGAATTCTGCGGCTCCGGGGATGAATCCTCATCCTTCCCTCCGGGCGTTCCAGGGATCCGCGGGCATCGCGCTCAGCCTTGGAGGGGGCAATCGGATCCCTCACAGCCCAAAAAAACAATCCCCCAAAAAAAATCCAATCCCCGAAAAAACAATCCTCCCAAAAAACCCCAATCCCAAAAACAAAATCGCCACAAAAAAACAATCCCCCCCCCCTCAAAAAGCCAATCCCAAAAAACAAATCACCCCCAAAAACAAATCACCCCCAAAAAACAATCCCAAAAAACAGATCCCAAAAACCAGATCCTTCACATTCCAGGAAATAAATCACTCACACCCCAAAAATCCAATCCCAAAAAACAAATCCTAAAAAACAAATTGCTTGTATCTCAAAAAAACAATCCAAATAGACAAATCAAAAAAATCCGGATCCCTCACACCCCAAAAACCAGACCTCCCCCCCCAAAAAAGTCCCTCAATCCCAAAAACCAATCCCTGACGTCCCAAAAAACAAATCCCATAAAAACAAAAACCCTCACAGTCCAAAAACCAAATCCCCCCAAAAAAGATCCCTCACACCCGAAAAACAAATCCCAAAAAATCCTCAAATCCCTCAAAACAAATCCCTCACATCCCAAAAAACAAATCCCAAAAAACCCCAAATCCCTCAAAACAAATCCCTCACATCCCAACAATTCCTTCGGGGGGAAGCGAAAACTCCGCGGAGTCCTTGAGGAGCAGGTGAAGTTTTTCCAAGGATATTTTTTCCTTCTTCCCGAGGATATTTTTTCCTCCTTTCCCGAGGATTTTTTCCTCCTTCCCGAGGATTTTTTCCTCCTTTCCCAAGGATTTTTTCCTCGTTTCCCAAGGATTTTTTTCCTCCTTTCCCTGTTTTTCCTCCCTTTTCCCTACGGACGATCCCGGAGCTGTCAGGGCTCAGAACCGCGTGGGTTTCGCATCCCAATCCCTCTGTCCGGGCACAATTCCAGGCACAATTCCAGGCACAATTCCAGGCTCCTCCCGCTTCTCCTTCCAGCGCTCCTTTCCCCAAGGAGTTTCCATCAACTCCAAGAAAAGGAGAAAAAAAAAAAAACCAGGAATAAAAAAAAAGCAGGAGGAGGGCTGGGCTGTAATGAGCTGTCACGCCGCCTCTCCTCACATTCCCATTAAATTCCCAGATAATGGAGCGTGCCGGGAAGATTGGGATCAGTGCCCGTGCCCTGCCCCCTCCCCTCCCTCATCCCAAAAAAATTCCCGGCTTTTTCTGGGAATGAGGCGCTGGAAATGCGTGGCTGGGGATGAATCCCCGGTATGGATCGGGCAGGATTGTGGATGGGCACAGAATTCTGATGGGCACAGAATTCCTGCTTGATTTCCCAGTTTGGATAGGACAGAATTCCTGATGGATTCAGAATTCCTGATGGGTTCTGAATTCCTGATGGATTCAGAATTCCTGCTGGATTCAGAATTCCTGCTGGATTCAGAATTCCTGATGGATGCAGAATTCCTGATGGATTCAGAATTCCTGCTGGATGCAGAATTCCTGCTGGATGCAGAATTCCTGCTGGATTCAGAATTCCTGCTGGATGCAGAATTCCTGCTGGATGCAGAATTCCTGCTTGATCCCAGTTTGAGGGGGTTCCCTGTCCAATCTTCCCTGTTTTTCCCAGTTTGGGGTGTTCCATGTGGAATTTTCCCGGCATGGACTGGGCAGAATTCCTGATGGACACAGAATTCCTGATGGATTCAGAATTCCTGCTTGGATAGGGCAGAATTCCTGATGGATACAGAATTAATTCCTGCTTGATTTCCCAGTTTGGATCGGGCAGAATTCCTGCTTTGATACAGGATTCCTGCTGGATTCAGAATTCCTGCTGGATGCAGAATTCCTGCTTGATCCCAGTTTGAGGGGGTTCCCTGTTCCATTTTCCCTGTTTTTCCCAGTCTGGGATGTTCCATGTGGAATTTTCCCAGTCTGGGATGGGAGCAGAGTTCCCATTTTATTTCCTGGTTGGAATACGGCAGAATTCCCATTTTATTTCCCAATTTGGAGTGCTCCATATCCAATTTTCTCGTTTTCCTCCCTGCTCTCATCAGCTGAATTCCTCCCAAAGAACAGAATTCCAAAATTTTCCCCCACCAGCACTTCCCAACAGATTAAAAAAAAAAAATAAAAAAATCCAGACCCAGACCCTGCTGCAAAGATTTATCCAGGAATGATAAAAGGTGGAAAATCCCAAGATCTGAAGGTTTTTTTCCTGCATTCAACGAGTGAAAAAATGCCTTTATTTTCCCCAATTCCTTTCCCATCAATTCTGCAATCCGAGGGAAAATTGGCAGCGTGGTTTTCCTTGGATTTTTACAGGGGGGTTGGTGAGGAGATTCCCATAAAGATTTATGGATCAGGAGGAAAAAATTGTGGAGCAGGAGGAAAAATTTATGAATCAGGAGGAAAAATTTGTGGAGCAGGAGAAAAATTTGTGGATCAGGAAGAAAAATCTGTGGATCAGGATGAAAAATTTATGGATCAGGAGGAAAAAATTGTGGAGCAGGAGGAAAAAATTATGAATCAGGAGAAAAATTTTATGGAGCAGGAGGAAAAGTTATGGATCAGGAGGAAAACCTCCAGATCTGCAACTCAGGGAAACCGAGACACAAAATTGAGGAAAAAATTACTTTTTTCCAGAGTTTTTCTGCAACACCTTCAGAAAAAATGTGGAATCTGGGAACAGGAAAAATCCCCAGCACGGCAAGGGTTAAGAGCAGCTCCCGCCTCCCGCCACATTCCACGGGCACGACGTGGCTCCCGCGATTTGTTCATAATATTTAACTTTATTTAACTTTATTTAACTTTCCCCGGCGCCTTCCCACACTCCAGGCTGGAATTCTTCAGGTCGGGCGCAGACGAGCCCGGGATTTGTGGGAGCGCCGCCGATGACAATTTAATGGGATCATCCGTCACAGCCGCGCTCCCGGCCAGAAATCGGGAAAAGGCGGCTCCAGGCTCGGCCCTGGGGCTCCAGAGCCAAACCCCAGCTGGGATCTGGGGAAAAAAAATCCAAAATAAATCCTTTTCCCAGTTCGGGGAATCCAGCCTGGTCTGGTTCTGGATTTAATGGGTTCATCCGTCACAGCCGCGCTCCCGGCCAGAAATCGGGAAGAGGCAGCTCCAGGCTTCGGCCCTGGGGCTCCAGAGCCAAACCCCAGCTGGGATCTGGGGAAAAAATCCCAAAAATCCTTTTCCCAGTTTGGGGAATCCAGCCTGGTCTGGTTCTGGATTTAATGGGATCATCTATCACAGCCGCACTCCCGGCCAGAAATCGGGAAGAGGCGGCTCCAGGCTCGGCCCTGGGGCTCCAGAGCCAAACCCCAGCTGGGATCTGGGGAAAATCCATCCTCATTTTATCCTGGATTCTTCCACAGAAATCCCAAAAATTTTTTTCACAATTTTGGGAAAATCCATCCTGGTTTTGTTCTGGATTTTCCCAGGAGGATCCCAAAAATTCTTTTCCCAATTTGAGGAATCCAGCCTGGTTTAGTTCTGGATGCTCCTGAAGGGATCCCAAAAATCCTTTTCCCAGTTTGGGGAATCCAGCCTGGTTTGGTTCTGGATTTAATGGGATCATCCGTCACAGCCGCTCCGGCCAGAAATCGGGAAAAGGCGGCTCCAGCCTCGGCCCTGGGGCTCCACAGCCAAACCCCAGCTGGGATCTGGGAAAAAATCCCAAAAAATCCTTTTCCCGGTTTGGGGAATCCAGCCTGGTCTGGTTCTGGATTTAATGGGTTCATCCGTCACAGCCGCGCTCCCGGCCAGAAATCGGGAAGAGGCGGCTCCAGGCTCAGCCCTGGGGCTCCAGAGCCAAATCCCAGCTGGGATCTGGGGAAAAAAAATCCAAAAGAAATCCTTTTCCCAATTTGGGGAATTCATTCTGATTTGGTTCTGGATTTAATGGGATCATCCGTCACAGCCGCGCTCCCGGCCAGAAATCGGGAAGAGGCGGCTCCAGGCTCAGCCCTGGGGCTCCAGAGCCAAACCCCAGCTGGGATCTGGGCAAAATCCATCCTCGTTTTATTCTGGATTCTTCCACAGAAATCCCAAAATTTTTTTCACCATTTTGGGAAAATCCATCCTAGTTTGGTTCTGGAGGGGTTGTAAATAACCCCAAAAATCCTTTTCGCAATTTTGGGAAATCCATTCTGGATTTTGTGCTGGATTCTTCCGGAGGGATCCTGAAAATAATTTCCCCAACTTTAGGAAAATATATCCTGGTTTTGTTCTGGATTTTCCCAAAAGGATCCCAAAAATCCTTTTTTCCAGTTTTGGGATATCCGACCCTGGTTTTGTTCTGGATTTTCCCAAAAGGATCTCAAAAATTCTTTTCCCAGTTTGAGAAATCCAGCCTGGTTTGGTTCTGGATTCTTCCAAAACGGGATCCCAAAAATTCTCTGGGAAAATCCATCCTGGTTTGGTTCTGGAGGGGTGGGAAATCATCCCAAAAATCTTCCTCCCAATTTGGGAATTCCATCCTGGTTTTATCGTGGAGGGGTCGGAAATCATCCCAAAAATCCTTTTCACAATTCTGGAAATCCATCCTGGATTTTGTTCTGGATTCTCTCAGAAGGATCCCAAAAATCCTTTCCCCAATTTTGGGAAAATCCAGCCGGGTTTGGTTCCAAATTCTCCTGGAGGATTCCAAAAATCACTTTCCAAATTTTGGGAAAATCCATCCTGCTTTAGTTCTGGATTTTCCCAAAGGGATCCCAAAAATTCTTTTTGCAATTTCAGGCAAATCCATCCTAGTTTTGTTCTGGATTTTCCCAGAGGGATCCCAAAAATCCCTTTCCCAATTTTGGAAAAATCCATCCTGGATTTTGTTCTGGATTTTCCCAGAGGGATCCCAAAAATCCTTTTCCCAACTGGATATTTGGGAATTCGGGAATTTCTTCCCTCAGGAATGAAGATTTAAATTGGGGATTTGAGAATTCCTGCCCATGGATGGGGTGGGAATGGATGGGATTGAAATCCTTCCAACCCCAAACATTCCAGGAATTTTTATGTTAATCCCATAAAAAAATTATTAATTTATCATTAATCCCATAAAATTTATTGTATTTAAAAATGCTTTTTTTTTTTTTGGCAATTCCCACATTCCCAAAGCTCCAGGAATCTCAGGATCTCCCGTGATTTTAGGATCATTCCCAGCTGAGGAAATTCCAAGATTCCCTAAAAATTCCGTTCAATTCCCAAATTCCCGACACGGCTGCGCCACCTCGTGGTGGATCCCTAAAAATCACAAAAATTCCTGGAAAAACGGGAAAAAATTTTAAAATTCCCAAATTTCTCCCACTCTAAATTCAACAGGAAAGCTTCCAGTGTTAATTAAGAATTCCCAATTAATCTTAATGAGTCATCCTCATTCCTGGCTTGAATTTCCAGGAATTTGGGAATGTTTGGAGTTTTTGTGGAATTAATTATTTTTGTTTATTTATTTTTGTGTGGTTTTCCTGCTTTTAAAAAATCCAATTTCTTCCCCCATGAAAATGGCATCACCTCAGGATTGATCGATAAATTAATCATTAACTACTACTAATTATTAATTATTATTAGCAGGAATGATCCAAAGATATCCCAAAATTTAAAGGAATTATTGGAATTATGAATGATGAAGACACCAAGACATCAAAAGGAAGCTGGGAAAATGAAATAAAATCAGGAAAAAAGCATTTTTTAAAAAATCCTTTTATTCAGGAACTGAAATATTCCCAATTCTTCTTCCCAAGGAATTTTTCTTCCCCCCCCAAAAAAAAAACTTCACAAAATCGATTTTTCATGGATGTTTATTATGAATAAACCACGTTACAATGCAATTGCCACTCCTTGGAATCTCCAGGAAAAAAAGGGGGAAAAACTTCCCCCAAAATTCAGGAATTTTTTATTAAAAATTAAGATTTCTGTGGAAAAAAAAAAATCCCAACCTTTAAATTCTAAAATTTTCCAGAAATCCATGGAAATGCAGCTTGGAAAGTCAAGGATTTATTCCAAGGTTTTATCCTGGAAATTTTAATTTTTCCTCTTTTTTTTCTGGAAGAGGAAAATCAAACATGGAATTCCCAGGAAAACACAAACCAACCTCCCCCCTACCCCCCAAAAAAAAAACCAAACCAAAAACCCAGGAATAAAAATTCCCAAATTTCCTGGAAAATTCCCAACTCCTGGAATCCACAGGGATCCCACAAATGGCACCTGGAATGCTTCAAACCTTCCTCCAAATCCAGGGAATTTTGGGGTTTAAATACAAAATTTGGGGTTTTATTTCAGCAGGTGAATCCCAGAGGAATTCTGGGATTGGGATTTGGGGTTAGGGGCAAAATATTTCCAGAATTCCAGAGGAATTTTGGGGTTTTTTTCTCCAAGAATTTCAGCAAAACCTGAAGGAGGTTTTGAACCCCCACTGAATTTGGGGTTTTACCTCTGGCTCTGCAGCAGCTCCTTTGTTATTCCCACTCCAAAATTGGAATTTTTCCCTTCCCAGGCGCTGTTCCCTCCATCCCCAGAGCCCAAAACATTGATTTTTTGGAACACAAAACAAATTTTGGGACAATAAAACAATTTCTAGGATATAAAACCCATTTTGGGGACACAAAACCCCCATTTTTGGAACATAAATCCAATTTTTGGGACACACAAACCATTTGGGGACACAAAAATCCAATTTTGGGACACATAACCCAATTTTGGAACACAAAAACCCATTTTTGGAACATAAAACCCATTTTGGGGACACAAAAATCCAATTTTGGGACACAAAATCCATTTCTGGAACAAAAACACAAAAATGCTTTGGGTTCACAACCCAAAACCCAAAATCACGACCCAGAAAGAGCCAAAACCCCCAAATTTTCAACCTAAACTTCCCACTCATCTGGAACTGGAAACTCAACAGAATAAAAATTTACAATTTTCAATTGTGAAACCACAGATGGAGCTGAACTCTACAAATCAAAATGTGTCATCAATAACATTTTGAATTCTGAACCCAAAATCCCACCAGGACCCAGGAAGGGCAAAACCCCCATTTTTTGGACCCAAATTCCCCATTCATCCAGGACTGAAAACTCAACAAAATACAAATTTACTGAAGATTTTCCAATTTCAAACCACAGATGGAGCCCAACTCTACAAACCAAAGCAGTAAACTGAAGAGTCACCCCAACAACTTTGGGAAGCTTTGACTTCTGAACCCAAAATCCCACCACGACCCAGGAAAAGCCAAAACCCCAAATTCCAAAAAACTCAACAGAATAAAAATTTCCTGAAGATTTTTCAATTTCCAAACCACCGATGGAGCCCAACTCTACAAATCAAAATGTCTCCCCAACAACATTTTGAATTCTGAACCCAAAATCCCACCAGGACCCAGACAGGGCAAAACCCCAAATTCCCCATTTGTCCAGAACCGAAAACTCAACAGAATACAAATTTACTGAAGATTTTTCGATTGCCAAACCGCAGATGGAGCCCAACTCTACCAACCAAAGGACCTCCCCACCAACTCTTTGATTCTCAACCTAAAATCCCATGAAGGGCAAAACCCCCAATTTTTTGACCCAAATTCCCCATTCATCCAGGACTGAAAACTCAACGGAATACAAATTTACTGAAGATTTTCCAATTGCCAAACCACGGATGGAGCCCAACTCTACCGACCAAAGGAACTCTTTGCCTTGTGACCCCACAAACCCCCAACCTCCCTCCCTGGAGCCTCTGTCCCCCCAAGCCCTGGGGGGATTGGGTGTTCTGGGGCCGTGTCCCCTCACTCCTGGGCTATGCTCCTCAGCACGTACTTGACTGTGTAGGCGAAGGCGGCGAAGCCCACGATGACAAACAAGTTCGCCAGGGCTCCCCCCAAGAGTCCGTGGTTCCTGTGGGGCTGCTGCAGCCCCCCGGGGTGCCCCTGCAGCCCCCCGTGCCCGTTCAGCAGCGCGTGCCCGTTGTGCCCAAAGTGGGCGTCCCCGTCCGGAACCACGTCGGGCAGCGGCAGGGACGGGGGTCTGGAGCTCAGCTCCTCCTGGGCTTTCTGCTTTTGTTTCATTTCCTGCAAAAAGAGGAGAAAATTGGGTGATTCCAGTGGTTTGGTTTGGATTTCTGTGCAGGGCAGGGGAACATTGGGGTGCCCCTGCAGCCCCCCGTGCCCAAAGTGGGCGTCCCCATCTGGAACCATGTCAGGCAGGGGCAGGGACGGGGGTCTGGAGCTCAGCTCCTCCTGGGCTTTCTGCTTTTGTTTCATTTCCTGCAAAAAGAGGAGAAAATTGGGGTGATTTCAGTGGTTTGGTTTGACTTCCTACAAAAGAAAGTGGAATTTGGGGTGATTTGGGTGGTTTTGATTTGTTTTCCGTGAGGGGAAAAGAAAATGAAATGGGAAGGTGAGAGTTGGGGAAGGGCAGGGAGGGGGTCTGGAGCTCAGCTCCTCCTGGGCTTTTGGCTTTTGTTTCATTTCCTGCAAAAGGAGGAGAAAATGGGGTGATTCTGGTGGTTTGGTTTGGATTTCTGTGCAGGGCAGGAGAACATTGGGATGCCCCTGCAGCCCCCCGTGCCCAAAGTGGGCGTCCCCGTCCGGAACCACGTCGGGCAGCGGCAGGGACGGGGGTCTGGAGCTCAGCTCCTCCTGGGCTTTCTGCTTTTGTTTCATTTCCTGCAAAAAGAGGAGAAAATTGGGGTGATTCTGGTGGTTTGGTTTGATTTCCTACAAGAGAAAGTGGAATTTGGGGTGATTTGGGTGGTTTTGATTTGTTTTCCGTAGAGGGGAAAAAAAATGAAATGGGAAGGTGAGAGTTGGGGAAGGGCAGGGAGGGGGTCTGGAGCTCAGCTCCTCCTGGGCTTTCTGCTTTTGTTTCATTTCCTGCAAAAAGAGGAGAAAATTGGGGTGATTCTGGTGGTTTGGTTTGGTTTCCAGCACAGAAAAAGAGAAAATTCAATGGTGAGAAATTGGGATGGTTTGGGTTCTTTCCTTTGAGTTCCTGCATGGGAAACTGGAATTGTGGTGATTTGGGTGGATTGGTTTGATTTCCTGGGGAAGGGAGGGGAAACTGGGGTGATTTGGGTGGTTTTGATTTCCTGCATGGGAAAGAGAAAAAGAAATAGGAAAGTGGAATTTGGGGTCATTTGGGTGGTTTTGATTTGTTTTTCGTAGAGGGGAAGAGAAAATGAAATGGGAAAATGAGAGTTGGGGAAGGGCAGGGAGGGGGTCTGGAGCTCAGCTCCTGCTGGGCTTTCTGCTTTTGTTTCATTTCCTGCAAAAGGAGGAGAAAATTGGGGTGATTTGGGTGGTTTGTTTGATTTCCTGCATGACAAAGTAGAATTTAGGATGATTTGGATCACTTTGATTGGTTTTCTGTAGAGTGGAAGAGAAAAGTCAATGCTGAAAAGTGGAATTTGTGATTTGGGTGGTTTTGTTTGATTTTCTGCATGGGAAATTGGATTTGGGGTGGTTTGGGTGTTTTTATTTCCTGCACAGAGAAAGAGAAAATTCAATGATGAGAAATCAGGATGGTTTGGGTTCTTTTGATTTCCTGCATAGGAAACTGGAATTGGGATGATTTGGGTGGTTTTGATTGGTTTCCTGCACAGAGAAAGAAAAAATTCAATGGTGAGAACTGGAAATTTGGATTGTTTGGGTGTTTTTGTTTGATTTCCTCCATGGAAATGAGAAAACAGAATGGGAAAGTGAAATTTTGGTGATTTGGGTGTTTTTTTGGATTGCCTGCACAGAGAAACAGAAAATTCAATGATGAGAAGTGGAAATTTGGATCGTTTGGGTGTTTTTGTTTAAGCTCCTGAAGAGGGAAAGAGAAAATTCAATATTGAGAAATTGGGATGGTTTGGGTTCTTTTGATTTCCTGCATAGGAAACTGGAATTGGGGTGATTTGGGTAATTTTGATTTGAGTTCCTGGAAAAGGGAGGAGAAAATTCAGTGGGAAAGTGGAATTTGTGGTGATTTGGGTGTTTTTGTTTGCAGAGCTGAAAAGAAAATTGAATGGAAGAGAAAATTGGGGTGATTTGGGTGTTTTTGGTTGAGTTCCCACATGGGGAAACAGAAAATCCAATGGAATTTGTGGTGATTTGGGGGCTTTTGTTTCATTTTTGGGAAAGTGGAGAGAATTCAAAGAGAGAATTCCAAGATGAGAAGGAAAAATGGGTCCTAAAGCAGAATTCCTTTAAGAACAGGAATTCTGAAATCCCACACAGCTCATGGAAAAAATCTCTTTCTTCCCATATTCCTGAAGTTTTTACTCTGTGTGAAAGAATTAAAACCTTTCCAAAGGTTTTACAAAATGAACAAATCAAATCCAATCTGGGAAAATCCTGAACAGGAGAAGCTGAGTTGAATTTTTTTTTTGAATAATGAATAAATAATGCATAAATAAAAAGTATTTCCTTACCTCCACCACTTCAGGAAAGAGCTCACAGAAGACTTTATCTTTTAAATTAAATGCTAAGCTCTGTGCAGCCAGCTGCCTTTTCTGGGAAAAAAAAACCAACAAAAACCCAAACAGATTTCTCAGTAATTTCATGAAAAGTCAATTAATTTATTTCAATTCCACACTTGATTTCCCACAAGAATGGTGCAAATCTCAGCCAAGTGGTTTTTAACATTTCAGACATCAAATTTGTAAGGATCATTGATCAAAATTGATGTTTATAGGCATGAATTATGTTAATTTATGATTCTGTGGGATCATAATCGAGGAAAAAGGGCTGGAAAAGGGAAACAAATCCCAACTAGGTTTATCCCTGAAATATCCCAAATTCCCAAATTTTCCTAAGAAGTTTCTAACACTTCAAACACCAAACCTGTGATTGTTACTCACTAAAATTCATGTTTTTGTTGATTCTCTGGGATCAGGATCAAGATAAAAGGGATGGAAAAAGGAACCCAACCCCAGCCAGCCTCCATCCCTGAATCCCCTGAATTCCCTCAATCCCCTGAACCCCCTGAATTCCTTGAACCCCCTCAATCCCCTGAATTCCTTGAATCCCCTCAATTCCTTGAATCCCCTCAATTCCTTGAATCCCCTCAATTCCTTGAATCCCCTCAATTCCTTGAATCCCCTCAATTCCTTGAATCCCCTCAATTCCTTGAATCCCCTCAATTCCTTGAATCCCCTCAATTCCTTGAATCCCCTGAATTCCTTGAATCCCCTGAACTCCCCTCCCTGAATTCCCCTGAATTCCCTCAATTCTCTGAACCCCCTGAATTCCCTAAATCCCCTAAATTCCCTAAATCCCCTGAACTCCCTGAATTCCCTGAATCCTCTGAACCCCCTGAATCCCCTGAATTACCTGAATCCTCTAAACCCCCTGAATTCCTTGAATCTCCTGAATTCCCTAAATCCCCTGAATCCACCTGAACTCCCTGAATTCCCTCAATCCCCTGAATTCCTTGAACCCCCTGAACCCCCTCAATCCCTTGAATCCCCTGAATTACTTGAATCCACCTGAACCCCTGAGTCCCCATCAATCCCCTGAATTCCTTGAATCCCCTGAATTCCCTAAATCCCCTGAATCTCCTGAATTCCCTAAATCCCCTGAATCCACCTGAACTCCCTGAATTCCCTCATTCCTCTGAATCCCCTGAATTTCCATGAACCCCCTCAATCCCCTGAATTCCTTGAATCTCCTGAATCCACCTGAACCCCCTGAATCCCCCTCAATCCCCTGAATTCCTTGAATCCCCTGAATTCCCTAAATTTCCTGAACTCCCTGAATTCTCTCAATCCTCTGAACCCCCTGAATCCCCCTCATTCCCTGAACTCCCTGAATTCCCTGAATTCCTCAATCCTCTGAACCCCCTGAATTCCCTAAATCCCCTGAATCCACCTGAACTCCCTGAATTCCCTCAATCCTCTGAACCCCTGAATTCCCTAAATCCCCTGAATCCACCTGAACTCCCTGAATTCCCTCAATCCTCTGAATCCCCTGAATTTCCATGAACCCCTCAATCCCCTGAATTCCTTGAATCTCCTGAATCCACCTGAACCCCCTGAATCCCCTCAATCCCCTGAATTCCTTGAATCCCCTGAATTCCCTAAATCTCCTGAACTCCCTGAATTCTCTCCAATCCTCGAACCCCCTGAATTCTCTAAATCCTCTGAACCCCTGAATTCCCTAAATCCCCTGAACCCCCTGAATCTCCCTGAATCCCCTGAATCCTCTGAATCCTCTAAACCCTCTGAATTCCCTTGAATCCCCTGAATTCCCTAAATCCCCTGAATCCCCTGAATTCCCTAAATCCCCTGAATCCACCTGAACTCCCTGAATTCCCTCAATCCTCTGAATCCCCTGAATTCCCCTGAACCCCCTCAATCCCCTGAATTCCTTGAATCCCCTGAATTCCCTAAATCTCCTGAACTCCCTGAATTCTCTCAATCCTCTGAACCCCCTGAATCCCCCTCATTCCCTGAACTCCCTGAATTCCCTCAATCCTCTGAAACTCCTTAATTCCCTGAATCCCCCTGAACCCCTTGAATTCCCCTGACTCCCCTGAACCCCCAATCCCTGCAGCCTGCACTCACAGTGAACTCAGAGGTCTCAATGCTGCCCAGGGTGGGTCCTTTCTCCACCATGAAGCTCAGCAGCCCTGTCAGGATGGTGGAGACTGACCAGGCCGGGTTCCAGGTGTCAGGGTGGAAATCCGTGATGGACAGACACAGCCTGGCCAAAAAAAAGGGAAAAAAAGGGAAAAAAAATCCCAGGAGCAGAGAATTGGGATGGGACAGACACAGCCTGGCCAAAAAAAAGGGAAAAAAAATCCCAGGAGCAGAGATTTGGGATGGGACAGACACAGCCTGGACAGAAAAAAAGGAAAAAAATCCCAGGAGTAAAGATTTGGGATGGGAAAGACACAGTCTGGGAAAAAAAAGGGAAAAAAAATCCCAGGAGCAGAGAATTGGGATGGGACAGACACAGCCTGGCCAAAAAAAAGGGAAAAAAGGAAAAAAATCCCAGGAGGAGAGAATTGGGATGGGAAAGACACAGCCTGGCCAAAAAAAGGGAAAAAGGGAAAAAAAATCCCAGGAACAGAGATTTTGGGATGGGACAGACACAGCCTGGGCAAAAAAAAGGAAAAAAAAATCCCAGGAGCAGAGATTTGGGGACAGACATAGCCTGGCCAAAAAAAAGGGAAAAAAAGGGAAAAAAAATCCCAGGAGGAGAGATCTGGGATGGGAAAGACACAACCTGGGCGGGAAAAAAAAGGAAAAAAAATCCCAGGAGCAGAGATTTGGGATGGGAAAGACACAGTCTGGGCAAAAAAAGGGAAAAAAATCCCAGGAGCAGAGATTTGGGATGGGACAGACACAGCCTGGCCAAAAAAAAGGGAAAAAAAATCCCAGGAGGAGAGAATTGGGATTGGACAGACACAGCCTGGGCAAAAAAAAGGGAAAGAAGGGGAAAAAAATCCCAGGAGTAGAGTTTTGGGATGAGACAGACACAGCCTGGGCAAAAAAAGGGAAAAAAAATCCCAGGAGCAGAGATTTGGGGACAGACATAGCCTGGCCAAAAAAAGGGAAAAAAGGGAAAAAAATCCCAGGAGCAGAGATTTGGGATGGGAATGACACAGCCTGGGCGGGAAAAAAAGGAAAAAAATTCCAGGAGCAGAGATTTGGGATGGGACAGACACAGCCTGGTCAAAAAAGGGAAAAAAAGAGGAAAAAATAATCACAGGAACAGACATTTGGGATAGGACAGACATAGCCTGGGTAAAAAAAAAGAAAAAAAATCCCAAGAGTAGAGATTTGAGATGGGACAGACACAGCCTGGGCAAAAAAAGGAAAAAAAGGAAAAAAATCCCAGGAGTAAAGATTTGGGATGGGACAGACACAGCCTGGCCAAAAAAAGGCAAAAAAGAGAAAAAAAATTCCCAGAAGAGGAGTATTGGGATGGGAAAGACACAGCCTGGCCAAAAAAAGGGAAAGAAGGGGAAAAAAATCCCAGGAGTAGAGTTTTGGGATGGGACAGACACAGCCTGGACAAAAAAAAAGAGAAAAAAGGAAAAAAAATCCCAGGAGCAGAGATTTGGGATGGGACAGACACAGCCTGGGCAAAAAAAGGGAAAAAAAAATCCCAGGAGCAGGAATTTGGGATGGGACGGACACAGCCTGGGCATTAAAAAAAGGAAAAAAAATCCCAGGAGCAGAGATTTGGGATGGGACAGACACAGCCTGGGCAAAAAAACAGGGAACAAAGGGAAAAAAACCTCCCAAAAATCTGGGTGGAATCTGTGATGGACACACAACCTGGCCAAAAATAAAGGGGAAAAAGGGAAAAAGGGAAAAAAAAAGCCCCAGGAGCAGGGATTTGGGATGGGACAGACACAACTTGGCCAAAAAAAAGGGAAAAAAGGAAAAAAAAAACCACCAGGAATCTGGGTGGAGATCTGTGATGGACAGACAGAACCTGGCCAAAAATAATGGGAAAAAGGGAAAAAAATCCCCAGGAATTTAGGTGGAAATCTATGAAGGATAGATACAACCTGGCCAAAAAAAAGAAGAAAAATGGAAAAAAAACCAAACAGGAATCCAGGAGGAAATCTGTGATGGACTGACAGAACCTGGCCAAAAAAAAAGGGAGAAAAGGAAAAAAAAACCAGGAATCTGGATGGAAATTCAAGATAGACAGACACAACCTGGCCAAAAAATGGAAAGAAGGAAAAAAAATCCCAGAACAGGATTTGGGATGGGACAGACAGAACCTGGCCAAAAAAAAAAAGGGAGAAAAGGAAAAAAACCAGGAATCTGGATGGAAATTCAAGATAGACAGACACAACCTGGCCAAAAAATGGAAAAAGGAAAAAAAATCCCAGAACAGGATTTGGGATGGGACAGACAGAACCTGGCCAAAAAAAAAAAGGGAGAAAAGAAAAAAAAACCAGGAATCTGGATGGAAATTCAAGATAGACAGACACAACCTGGCCAAAAAATGGAAAAAGGAAAAAAAATCCCAGAACAGGATTTGGGAGGGACAGAGGGGCCATGGGAAGGGTTGGGGTGTTTTGGGGTCCTTACCTTGTGTTGCACTTGAATCTTCCATTGGGTGTGATCATATAAATACTGGGAGGTTTGAAAGGGAATTCTCGAGGGAATATTAATTTTCCATGGTAATATCCACCTGCAAACCAGCCCAGAATGGGTTAAATTCATGATATCAAATTAGATTTAATAAGTATAGTAATAAATAAATATAACTCTTGATGCATAAGCATATATAATTTAAATTACATAATATATTAAGCACAGAATAATATAAACTATACATAAGTATATAAATGTAACATATATAAATATAAATTTCTATTTTATAAAAGTAAATTCTCACTCCAATTTCAATCCCCAATTCCAACATTTTTTTCCTTCTCCTAAACTACTAAAAATGAGTTAAATTTTATTTAATAAATATATCCATCCTAATTCCAATGCCTTTTTCCTTCAAAAATTCCCAAAAGGGGTTAAATATGTGATATTAGAGATATAAAATAAATATATTAAATTATATTTAATATTTCCCACTCCAATTCCCATCCTCAATTCTTCTGCTTTTTTCCTTCTCCTAAACTTCCCAAAAATGGGTTAAATAAATTTTAATCTCAGTTCACTGAGAACATTTCTGCTGTAAAAATGGGAATTTTTGGCATTATCTGTCAGAAATTAAAAAAGATTTGCTGTAAAACATTAAAATTATTAAAAAGAATATTTGCTTTCAGTTTAAGCTAAATTTTATTTTATTAAAGCTGTTGAGAAGAGAAGAATGATTCCCTGTTTTTTCTCCTCTTTCCCATTTTTGGAGCTGGTTTCAGTGGAATTCCTGGATTTCCCTGCAAAGCCCAGCAGGATTTACCTTCATAGGGGGTCAGCTCTGGCCCTCGCACCACGTAGTGCCTGGAACAGGGAATGAACAGAAATCCCAAAATTCAGGGTTCACCCAGCCAAAGGTTCATCTCCACCCCCCAGAGAGCAGGAGAGGCAATCAGAGCTGAGAGCCTGGGCAGTGCTCTTCTGCCAGGAGTGAAACCATCCAGCCCAACTCCCATCCCCAATTCCCTCCCCAATTCCCTCCCCAATTCCCATCCCATCCCAACTCCCTCCCCAATTCCCATCCCACCCCAATTCCCACTCCAATTCTCCATCCCAACTCCCAACCCAGTCTCCTCCCCAACTCCCATCCCATCCCCAATTCCCATCCCATCCCCAATTCCCTCCCCAATTCCCATCCCATCACCAGTTCCCTCCCCAATTCCCATCCCCCATCCCCAATTCCCATCCCATCCCCACCCCATCCCCCCATCCCCAATTCCCATCCCATCCCCAATTCCCACTCCAACTCCCATCCCATCCCCAACTCCCACCCCAATTCCTCCCCAATTCCCATCCCATCCCCAATTCCCACCCCAATTCCTCCCCATCCCCAATTCCCATCCCATCCCCAACTCCCACCCCAATTCCCATCCCATCCCCAATTCCCACTCCAATTCTCCATCCCAACTCCCAACCCAATCTCCTCCCCAATTCCCTCCCCAATTCCCATCCCATCCCAGTTCCCTCCCCAATTCCCATTTCATCCCCAATTCCCACTCCAATTCCATCCCCAATTCCCACTCCAATTCCCATTCCCAATTCCCACTCCAATTCCCCACCTCCAATTCTCCATCCCAACTCCCACCCCAACTCCAATTCCAACCCTGATTTCTACCCCAATTCCATTCCCATCACATCCCATCCCCAATTCCCACTCCCAACTCCCATCCCAATTCTCCTCCCCAATTCCCCAACTCCTACCCCAGTTCCCACCTCAATTCCCAGTCCCATCCCCACTCCCAATTCCCTCCCCATTCCCATCCCCAGTTTTCCATTTCCAACTCCTCCCCTCCATTTCCCATTCCCACCTCCAATCCCCAATTCCCATCCCCAATTCCCATTCCCAATTCCACCCCCATTCCCAACTCCCCCCTCCATTTCCAATCCCCATCCCCAATTCCCCACTTCAGTTCCCCACCCCAGTTCCCAATTCCCCACCCCAGTTCCCCATTCCCCACCCCAGTTCCCCATTCCCCACCCCAATCCCCATCTCCCACCCCAATCCCCAGTCCCCACCCCAATCCCCAGTCCCCCACCCCAAATCCCAATCCCCCCACCCCAATCCCCAGTCCCCCACCCCAATCCCCAGTTCCCCACCCCAAATCCCCAACTCCCCACCCCAAATCCCAATCCCCCACCCCAATTCCCAGTCCCCCCACCCCAATTCCCAATCCCCCACCCCAATCCCCAGCTCCCCACCCCAATTCCCAGCCCCCACCCCAATCCCCAGCTCCCCACCCCAATCCCAATCCCCCACCCCAATCCCCAGCCCCCACCCCAATCCCAATCCCCCACCCCAATTCCCAGCTCCCCACCCCAAATCCCAATCCCCCCACCCCAGTTCCCCACTCCCCACCCCACTCCCAGTCCCCACCCCAATTCCCCAGTCCCCCACCCCAGTTCCCCATTCCCCACCCCAATCCCCATTCCCCACCCCAATCCCCAGCTCCCCAGCCCAATCCCAATCCCCCACCCCAAATCCCAATCCCCCACCCCAATCCCCAGTCCCCACCCCCAATCCCCAGTCCCCCACCCCAGTTCCCAGTCCCCACCCCAGTTCCCCATTCCCCACCCCAATCCCCAGTCCCCACCCCAAATCCCAATCCCCCACCCCAATCCCCAGTCCCCACCCCAATCCCCAGTCCCCCACCCCAATCCCCAGTCCCCACCCCAGTTCCCCAGTTCCCCACCCCAATTCCCCATTCCCCAGCCCCCCACCCCAATCCCCCAGTCCCCACCATTCCAGGATGTTGGAGGGCAGGGGCTCAGCACAGATGTAAGGCACTGGATCCTTTTTGATCCTCAGGTAATCCTGCTTCAGCCTCTGTGTGGCCGTGGTCGGGGCTCTCTTATTGCTGCTGCTGCTCATCTGATCAACAAAATCATTAATTCATTTATTATTATTAATAATAATTAATCAGTGTGAGAAAGGGGGGAGAAAAAAAGGGAGGGACTAAAAGTAACAGGAGAAAACAGAGAAAAAAGGGACTGAAAGACAGAGGAGAAAACGGGGAAAATAAGGAAAAAAGGAGGAGGGAAAAGGGATAAATAGGGGATTAAAAGGAGGGGGAACTAAGAGGAGAGGAAGAAAAAGAGGAAATGGAGAGAGGGAGGGAAAAAGGGAAAGAGAAAGGCAAGGACTGAAAAGGAGCAAAAGGGGAAGAACACGGGTAAAAAAGGGGAGAGGTAATGAGGGAGTGAAAGGAAAAGGGGAGAGAGAGAAAAGGAAGGGAGGGAATGAAAGGGAGAGGGAGGAAAGAGGAATCAGAGGGGGGAAAGAAGGGAAAGGGGAAGGGAGAGACTGAAACGGAGAGGAAAGGTGGAAAGGAGAGGGGAAGGGAAGAAGGAGGGAAGGAGAGGGAGAAGCAGAAGGAGATGGGGAAAGGAGGAAAAGAGAAGGAGGAGAAGGGCAGAGAGGGGGGAGACAGCAAGGCAGCCCAAGGAAAGGAGGGACGGAAAGAGAGACGGGAAAGGTGGAAAAGGGAGGGAGGGAGAGAAATAGAGGGAAATGGGAAAAGAGGAGGGGGAGAAGGGCAGAGGAGGGGAGGCAGCAGGGCAGCCCGCCCGTCCCTCCCCGCTCGCCGCCGCCGCAGGCCCCGCTCACCTCTCCGCGGCCGCCAAGCCCCGGGCGGCCCCTCCTGCCCGCGGCCGAGGGAGGGAGGAGGGAAGGAGGCGGGCGGGGAGCGGCGGCCGGGCCGCGATGGCGGCGCAGCGGGCGGGACGGGCGGCGGCGGCCGCGGCTCCCTCACGGCTCCTGCCAAGATGGCGGCGCGGGGCGGCGCTTCCGGGAAGGAGCGGGCGGCGCTTCCGGGGCTCGCGCTGGTTTCACTTCCGCTTCCGGCGCCGCCGTGGCGGGAGCGCTGAGGGGAGGGAGGGGAGCGCGCGGCTTGTCGCGACATAAAGCGGTAAAAAGTCGGGATGGCGGCACATCCCGAGCGGGAAGGGAGCGCAGGATGGTCCAGGACACGCCAACAATCCCAGCCTGGTGTTATAAATGAGAAACAAAACTCTCGATATTTAGCAAAATTTAGATTAGTTTATTTTATATAGACAGAGCAAGCTGGGGCGACGTGAGGGGTCACAGCGTGAACTGGATTTGCAGCTCCTTTTTATAGTTGGTTTTCCTTGCAGTAATCAATAATTGTTATTGTTTTGTTGTAGTAATTCTGCAAGGTAAGCAGTGGGGCTCAAAGAAACTTCCAAACTTCCGTGGGACAGCTCTTGGGACAATTGGCCATGTATAACCATCTGGTCTTGGGAGATAAAAAACAGGAGAAGTGGAAATTCTGATTTTTAGCAGATAGTTTGTGATTGATCACACAATGGCAGGAAATCTGATTCTCAGACTACAGAAAACCCCTTTTTTTTCTTTTACAAACTGATACACACAATATCCATAATGGGGATTTAACCAGAGTGGGTTTAACCATATATTTCCCTTTATTTAGGCCCGTGTTCTCTTATTTTAAGTATTCTGGTTTATACAAACTCCAAAACTTGTATGATTAACACGAATCATTTATCAATTATCACAGTGGGCACGGGAGCCGGTGTCTGAACTTTGGTTGTGACAGATCCTGAGGGGAAAGGGACAAAATATGTGAAAAAAAAAAAAGCACTGTGGGTTGGAGTGAGGCCTTGTGTGAGGAGCGAACTCGCCTCTCAAAAAAAATTCCAAATTTCAGGAAAAAACAGCAGGAAAAAAATCCCCTTCTGGAGGCCAATGGAATGGATCACACGGGAAATTCAAATTACAAATGAGCCAAGGGATCATTGGAGCCTGCAGGGGGTGACATCACCTGGAGCTGCAAAGGCTCTGCTGGGACATTCCAGAACTTTCCCTCCTCTCACGTCCTATCTCCAGTGGGATTTGATTTTTCCAACCTCCATTCCATATTTAATGATCAAATCATTAATTTATTAACTTGCAGCATTATTTATCTTCATTAATTTATCACCCCTGGATGTGCTCCTTCCAGTCCCGGTCGTTCCTTCATTCCCAAATTTCCTTTAAAGCCAGGAAATCTCTGCCTGGATCTTCCCAGAAAATCTTTTTTTTTGTGGATTTGGTTGGGATTCCACAGCGAATTTTTGGTGGCAAAATGTTGTGGATTGTTTAAAACAAAACAATAATTGGTATGTAAGGATAATAATTAGAATATATGGGGAATTTAGAAGATCCTTGCTGAGCTGGTGAAGAGGAAGACCAGGAAAAAAATATCAGGGAAAATGAAGAAAACCTGGAAAAAACGCCAGGGATAATGAGGAAAACCAATGAAAAAAATGCCCGGATAATGAAGAAAACCTAGAAAAAATGTCAGGGGCAATGAAGAAAAACAGAACAGGAAAATGCCAGAGATAAGAAAGAAAATCAGGAAAATAATCTCCATATCTGTGACAAAACTACCTAGACGTGAAAAATAATCTCCAGATCTGTGACAAACCTGTTTGGGAGTGAAAATAATCTCCAGATCTGTGATAAACATGACTGGGAGTGAAAATAATCTCCAGATCTGTGACAAAACTACCTGAGAGTGAAAATAATCTCCAGATCTGCCGTTCTGGAGCAGCTGGAGCAAGAGGAAACTCCTCAGCATCGAGCAATGGGTGCAAGCAGCTCCTGGAAAAGCTGGAAGCCGAAATATTTGGGATTTGGTGCCCCTTGGGAAGCAGGAAATAATCCAGGAGCCTCTTGGAATTGCAGCTGAGATCGAGGAATCTCCCATAAAATCAGATTTGGAGATTGAGGAATATCCCATGAAATCAGATTTGGAGATCGAGGAATCTCCCATAAAACCAGATTTGGAGATCGAGGAATCTCCCATCAAATCAGATTTTGAGATCGAGGAATCTCCCATCAAATCAGATTTGGAGATCGAGGAATCTCCCATGAAATCAGATTTGGAGATTGAGGAACATCCCATAAAATCAGATTTGGAGATCGAGGAATCTCCCATAAAACCAGATTTTGGAGCAGGCTGGGCTGAGTCCAGGCTGTGCTGGCGCAATCGCGGTGACGAAGCCGCCCCAGGGCCGGTGACTTCAGCGGGGCTCTGCACAAACACCAATTAACAATTCACTAATTAGCCCCCCTGTCATCAGGGCTACCTCGCAGTTGAGGCAACAGGGACGGGGTGTTGTGGTTAAATAGATGGGGCTTGGTGTTTTTAGGTAAAAAAGTTAATTTTTTATTTGTTTTTTATGTAGTTTATTATACCATATACGTGTATGTATACGTGTAGTGTAATAGAATGTAATGCAATAATTATATATAAATATTGTATATTTTACAATAAGATATTATGTTGTATTATGCTGTATTATATTAATCTACATTTTATATTGAATTATATTATATTATATTGATGATATAATTATATTACGTTATATTACATTACGTTACGTTACATTGCATTACAGGAAAGAGATTTTTTTGGGAATTCTCTGCCAGAACCTTCCAGGGATGAGATTTTTTGGGAATTCTCTGCCAGGGCCTTCCAGGGATGAGATTTTTTTTGGGAATTGTCAACCAGAGCCTTCCAGGGCTGAGATTTTTTGGGAATTCTCTGCCAAATATGGAAATAATGTTAATATACAGAGCCTAGGGGGTTTGGGCTCTCCAAAACAATTCCTGCAGGTGTGAGTGAATCTGGAATATTCCACCTGAGCCCTTGCATTACCCTGGGGTTGGATCCTGTTTTGGAATTGCCTTCAGCAGCACTGAAAGGTTTCCAAAGGATCTCTTGTTCCAAGCCACAGCTCTTCCCTGAGGCATTCCCTGCATCCAGAGGAACATTCCCGAATTTTTGAATCTTGCTCAGAGCTTCGTTTGCAGTTCCCAACTCCGCTGCCATGGGAGGAGATGGGGGAATCCTCCAGATGGAAAACACAGAGTCACAGCTGGATTTATCCCAAAAAAACCCTCTTTGTCAGGTCGGGAGAGGAATTGTGCAATCACAGTTTTAATTAGGATTTGCTAATGACAGCTTTGCCCTTGCGCACTCGGCTCCCGGTTTCTTCGTCCCCTCCTTCCCCCGGTGCCGTGCTGGAGCTCCTCTTCCTCGTGGAGTTCCTGGATTGATGAGCCCCTGGGAATCGCTGCCAAGCCTTGGGAATCACTTTTGGAGCCAGGAGCGCTTCCCTGCCTCGTTTTCCAGGAGTTGGATTCGCTGCCTGCGGGATTTTTGTGGCTTCAGGATGGTGTCTGGCCTTCCAGGATGGTTGCACCTTGCACGTCCACAGGGCAAGGAGCTCCTGGTGTTCTCCAAGCCCTGATCTCCCTGAAATTCCCACAGATCCTGCTGGATCTGATCACAAATCAGATAAAAACCCATCCAGGATCTCACCCTGGGAATATTCTGGATTCGAGGGGGTGACGGATCTGATGAAGAGCCGTGAGTAACAAAACAGGAACAGGAAGAGAATCCCAAAAAAAACCCCAAAACCCAGGAATTGTTATTCCAGAGGGATGCCAGGAGCAGCTCAGCCAGGTGAGTGAGCGGAAATGAATGCAGGATTTCGGTGCTGAGGCTGGATTTTAACCCTGTGCACCCAGGGCAGGGCTGACGTGGAGCCTGCGCATTCCAGAGCGGTAATTAAGGAATATTTCCACGCTGGTAATTAGCAGATTATTCATGTGCTGGTGGAGGATTTGCCAAGGAGCTTTATTTTGGAAAATTGGGGGAATAAAAGCGTGACCAGGGGAGCCCAGCATGGGTTAAGGGGTGTTCACCTCTGCCCTGAGCAGGTTTGGCAGCGTTGGGACACGCAGAGACATCCCAAATCTGCAGACACGGAATTCCAGAGAAATCCCCCAGCCAGGGCTCCAAGCAGCACAGAAAAAACAATTCTGGGATTCCCAGAGGAAAAAAACAACAAAAAAAAAGGAATTCAGGGATTCCCAGAGGAAATCTTGGTATGCAGAGCTGCACTGACATTCCAGGAGAGAAGGAAAACATCCAGAAATGGGAGGAATTCAGCATAAAAAGCAATTCAGGGATTCCCAGAGGAAAAAACAATTTCAGGGATTTCCAGTCATCCAGAAAATGCCGGAATTCAGCACAACAAGTAATTCAGGGATTCCCAGGGGAAAAAGGGGATTCAGGGATTCCCAGATGAAATTTGGGTGTGCAGAGCTCCACTGACATTCCAAGAGAGGAGGAAAACGTTCAGAAAATTCAGGAGTTCAGCACAAAAACGAGTTCAGGGATTCCCAGAAGAAAAAAAAAAAGCAGTTTAGGGACTCCCAGACATCCAGAAAATGCAGGAATTCAGCAGAAAAAGTAATTCAGGTATTCCCAGAGGAAAAAAAGCAATTCACAGATCCTCAGACTCCCAGAAAATGCAGGAATTCAGCAGAACAAGTAATTCAGGGATTCCCAGAGGGGGGAAAAAAGCAATTCAGGGATTCTCAAACACCCAGAAAATGCAGGAATTCAGCAGCACTTTTAGGATCAGGGAGAGGCTGTGAAGCAACATCTGGGAGCTCTCCAGGGCAGGCTCTGCCTCCTGAACCAACAGGAATTCGGAATTCTGCCCAACAGGAATTCTAAATTCTGCTTCCAGAGGTTTGGGAGAGCAGAGGGGGAGCCCCGGGAGTTCCTGTCCCTGGAGCTGCCCGCGGGATTTGGGGAGGCTGAGGAAGGAAAAAAAAGCAGAGGAGAGAAAATTCCCGAGAGGAAAACTGGGCTGGTGTGAGAGGGGAGAAAATCTGGGAAGGAGTGATGTGAGTAAAGCCCAGCTCTGCTAAAACCGAGATTAAAGCGGCTGCAGAAACCTCCCCAGGGCAGGATTTAATCCTCCTCCACATCCCCGCCTCTGCTGGAGCAAGGAGATGCCCAGAGCTGGATTTCTTCATTCCCAGTCCTGAGGAAACGTGGGAATCTCTTGGAAAATGCTGCAGTGGAAAGTCAGGAAACTGTGAGAGAGGAGGAGAATTTGGGACAGAGGCAGGAAATTCATCCCGAGGAAAGTTTGTGTGGTCAGTGGGCAGCAAATTCCCAGGAAAAGCTGCTGGAAAATTGGGATTTTCGGGTGTCCTTCCAGGTGAGATTTTCGTTTTATGTTCCAGCATAAAAAATTTGGTTTTATGTTCTCAGATTTTCTTGGGAAAATCTGCAGGAATGAGAGGTTGGGATGAGCTCAGGTGGGATTTTCACTCCTCTGCTCAGTCAGAGCCTGCTCTGTTCTTCTTTGGGGCATTTTCAGTAAAACTGCAATGTTTTCATATTTAAATATTTAATATTGGCAAAATATTTTAATATTTGAGTTCTAAAGGATGAGCCAGGCATGGAGAACATCCCTGAGCTTCTCCAGGTGAATCTTTTTCACTCAAGCCTCTCCAAAACATTTTTTATGCGTGAAGAATTATTGAAGAATTTTAAAAACTATTATTTGGCAGAAAATTTCCCTGATTTCATTTCTTGAGTGCATCTCACAAGGAATGTGAATTTACTGAGTCACTTTTAGGTGAAGGAGCTGAAATCTCCTTTATGCCTGCAGGGTAATCCTTGTGACTCTGTTCTATTCTGGCTGGCTGATTTTGGCATCTTTTCATAATTTAATATTTATTTCTGTTTCAGTAATTTATCAGATAGCTGAGAATAATTTTATCATCCAGCTGAGCTTGTAAAATAAATGTTTTAATATATAATAATAAAATAATAATCAGGTGTAGAGGCAAGGGTAGATTTTGCACCGTTCATGCGTGAAAACTTCCAAGTAAAATGGCAAAATTCCTTTTTTCCCCAAAAACTTTCCAAAATTTTCTTTACTTCTGCTGCCTTATCAATGAATTAGGATGTGATTTCATAAATATCAACAAATTAAAAGCACCCAGTGGGAAAAGGAACCTCCTGGACGTGTCCAGAGTTGCTGCTCCTCAGGACACACAAAACATTTCCTCCTTTCCTCCCTTGCAAGCCCTAATCAACATTTCCAGCCTTACTCAGAATTTTTAATTACAGCCCTGCGAACCCCATGGGACTTTCTCAGGGCTCTTATCTCCAAAATCTCTGCATTTAAAAAAAAAAACAACCAACCACATTTTTAAGCAGTGAAGGTTTTTTTTTTCCCCCTTTCTCTCCCAGTCAGGACCCACAAAAATGAACCAACAGAACTGTTTTGTTTTTTTTTTTTTGTGTTTTCTTTTTTTAAGTTATGCCTATCCAGTTTTTTTCCCTCTATTTCCTGCAGGAAAAAAAAATTCCTGGAGGAAATTCTGCTAGGAATTTTTCCGGGGTGCTGCTGCTGATGAGGCAACAGGAGCTCCTTGGGCAATAATTCCATTGTCAGCGGTTGATTGTTGCATTTTTCCATTGCACAACACGGGGTGAAGAGAGAAGGAAGGGTGGGGGACAGACGTGACAGAATGAGGTTCCCAGTGCTGGGAGGTTTTTAATGAGATTTTAGCTAATTAACTCGTCACATGGCTCTTTGTTCAGTTTGGTTTATTTTTTTAAAGTTACTAAAATAATGAAATAATTTAAAATTTGAATTTAGAAGTTTAAACCAGGTTCCAGGTATGTTCTGTGGAATTTCCTTTTAATGTTAAGGAGGGGTAGAACGGAGTGATAACGCTGGTTGATAGGATTTGAATATTTTCAATAATTATTTAAAAATTTAAGGGGAGCATTCTGCATGTTTTGGGGTTCCTGGAGCAAAATCCAGCATAAATCAAGTGTAAGTAGGATTGAAATCAGTCAGAATCAGGGAAGTTTGTTTTCCTTCACCCTTGTCCTTTCTCCCTTCTTTCTGTACCAAATTTCACAATAATTTAAAAAAAAAATAATTTAGAAAGGCATGCTCTGATTTGGGGCTCCAAACCTTCCTCTGGATCCCAAATATTCCTATTTTTACATTTAAAACCTCCTGCAAAGCTGTTTTCCACACAGGAAAGCATCAAAAAATAATTGAGGCTCTGAACTTCAGCTGGATCCCAAATATTTTCACATTAAAAACTTCCTGCAGAGCTGTTTTCCAGGTGGGAAAGTATCAAAAATAATAATGGGAATTCTCCAAGGTGCCCTGAATCAATTTCTCCATCACTTCTGCCACTTTTTAACCAAACCACATCCCCAAAATCTGATTTGAACAGGGTTGATTTTGGTTCGGTTTTCATCTCTGCACCTGAATCCTGGATTGGAATTGGGTATTCTTGGAGAAGCAGGAGGAAATCCACACTGAGGAATGAAATTCCTCAAGCACACTTCGATGGCTCAAATTCCCTGGGATCCTACCAGGCTCTGGAAAACAAGGAAAGAAGGCAGAAAAATCATCCCTAGATGGGAAAATCCAGAGTGGGAAGGACAGAGATCCTCCCTGGCTGGGAAAATCCAGAGTGAGAAGGAGAAGGATCCTCCCTGGCTGGGAAAATCCAGAGTGAGAAGGACAGAGATCCTCCCTAGGTGGGAAAATCCAGAGTGAGAAGGAGAAGGATCCTCCCTGGCTGGGAAAATCCAGAGTGAGAAGGAGAAGGATCCTCCCTAGGTAGGAAGGACAGAGATAATCTAAAGATGGGAAAATCCAGAGTGGAAAGGACAAAGATTCTCCCTAAATCGGAAAATCCAGAGTGAGAAGAAGAAAGATTGTCCCTAAATGTGAAAATCCAGAGTGGGAAGGACAAAGATCCTCCCTAGGTGGGAAAATTCAGAGGGGGAAGAAAAAGGATCATCCAAAGATGGAAAAATCGAGAGTGGGAAGGACAAAAATCCTCCCTAGGTGGGAAAATCCAGAGTGGGAAGGACAAAGATCCTTCCTGGATGGGAAAATCCAGAGTGAGAAGGACAGAGATCCTCCCTGGCTGGGAAAATCCAGAGGGAGAAGGAGAAGGATCCTCCTTAGGTTGAAAAATCCAGAGTGGGAAGAGGAAAGATCCTCCCTAGGTAGGAAGGACAGAGATAATCTAAAGATGGGAAAATCCAGAGTGGAAAAGGACAAAGATTCTCCCTAAATCAGAAAATCCAGAGTGAGAAGAAGAAAGATTGTCCCTAAATGTGAAAATCCAGAGTGAGAAGGACAAAAATCCTCCCTAGGTAGGAAAATCCAGAGGGAGAAGAAAAAGGATCATCTAAAGATGGGAAAATCAAGAGTGGGAAGGACAAAGATTGTCCCTAAATGTGAAAATCCAGAGTGGGGAGAACAGAGATCCTCTAAAAATGGGAAAATCCAGAGTGGGAAGAACATCCTGGACTCCGTGGTTATTTCCCTAAAAACTATGACTGATAACCAGGGCAAAAAAAGTCGAGGTGAACCAGCAGCGCTTAAACCCAGCTTAACTCCTGTAACCTCATGTGAACCCGTTTGTCCAGTTTCTTCACTTCCTATTATTCCCTGGACAATGCTTTGAATAATTTCCATGATCTCTTCCTCAAGTCCTGCCCCTTTTGATGTCATCGATTCCATCCATAAAGGCTGGACAGCTCCAGGGCTCTGCACTCCCAAATCCCCCAGCTCTGGGCCAGGACTTGGCTTCTGCTCAGGATTAAGCCCAGGGCTGGGTTTAGTGGCTCAGAGATCAGAGTTTCTGCCAAGGTACACTGGGGAAGGGGCTGTGATTTGGTTGGAATTCGATTTTTATGGAATTGTAAAATGTATTTTGATATTTGTTGCTGTAAATGTTGGGTTGTGCTGTTTTCCGGATTGTTTCTGAATTTTTTTGCTTCATTATATTTTTATTTTTTCATTGCAGATTTAAACAGGATGAATTAATCCTAAACTTAAAATCCCACTCAGAACACCCGAGAAATGAATTATCTCTGAAAACCAGGCTTGTCTGGGGATTTTTGGAGTCAAAATTAGAGATTAAAAAGATTCTGATAAATTCTTTAAGCATTCATTTTGAGTGATTACTAATTTTATTCCACATTTCCTCCTAAGCAAGAAGTAGATAATTCTGGTATTCATTTTGGGTAATTATTCCTTTTATTCCGCATTTCCTCATGAGGAAGTAATAGATTCTTTTAGCATTAATTTTGGGTAATAATTAATTTTATTCCACGATTTCCTCATGAGCAAGGAGATTATTTTAGCATTAATTTTGGGTAATTATTTATTTTATTCTACATTTCCTCATGAGCAAGGAGTAGATTATTTTAGCATCAACGTTGGGTAATTATTCCATTTATTCCGCGGGTAATTATTCCATTTATTCCACATTTCCTCATGGATAAAGACCCCAAGCTTTAATTCAATTATCACAGAACCTCTCCCAACAACTCTTTAGTTTCTTCTACTCTCCTCAATTTCAAACTCTATCCCTGTATCCATTTTTTTTTTTTTAATTTTTATTTGGAGCTAAGGTTATCCCAAAGTTTGGACTCAGCAAACTTCTCAGAATGTTGTAATGGGTCTGGTGATTCACGGGCTGCTGTCATGTTGGGAATTCACTCCTTCCTTCGTGTCACCTTCCGGACATGGAAATGTGCCAAAGTCACTCTGGTGTCCCAAACTGCCACCAGAGCAACTTCTCCACTCTCAAAAAGGCTGGAATTATCCCTGGAAGAAAAAAAAAATTTGGATTTTTATTTCTTTTTAAGCCTCTTTTTTTGAGTGATTTTCAATTTCTGTGCTGCCTTTTCACTGCTGTAAAATACAGACTTAAATTCCTATTTATGTGGCAAAGTTAATAACATTAATTAGTATTTTGGTGGTCTTCAGAACCACCCTGGGAGCATTTTATTTCCAGTGGTTTCTATGATTTTAGAATTAAATTCTGTATCCACTCGCTAATTTGGCTCATCCCCTCTGTGCTTCCAACTGAGGTGTTTTTCTCCATTTCCATTCCAAAATTCCTGTCTGCACCTCCTTTGTTTCCTCTTGGAGAAGAGTTCAGAGATAAATTCATTCTGTTTATTCTGCAGAATGAAATCCTACAGCAAAAATCAAACCCAGGTTCTAATCCAACTGTTGAAAATTGAATTTTTCCTAATTCTTTGACATAAGGATGAAACCATTGTGGTGGTTTTAAGCCAGTCTTGTTTTAGGTCCATAAAACAAGAATAAATCACAAATGGTAACAAATAATGATATTTAAATTAAGAATTTATTTTAAAATTAATTTATTAAATAAATTATTTCAATCAATAATAATATTTAAGAATATTCCACAAGAATTATTCCCCTAATCATGAATTATAAATCTCTTTGGATCCACAACAAGTTGATGCTTCAGGATTTTAAACCCTGCTCCTTGGAGTTCTTGGAAAGAAGAAAATTCCTGACTTTTTTTTGGCTTCAGACTTCCCAGCATTAATCCCAAATCCAAACTGGCAGAGAAATCCTATAGAAGTGTGGGATCACCTTGGAAGAGGCAACTTTGGAAAAGCCTCTTTGGAAAAAATCTCCTTGGAAGAGGTCGGTTTGGAAAAGCTTCTTTGGAGGAACGTCTTTGGAAAACATGCCTTTGGAAACGGCCTCTTTGGAAAAGGATTTTTTGGAAAAGCTTCAGAAAAAGCCCTTTTGGAAAAAGCCTCTTTGGGAAAGGCCTCTTGGAAAACGCTTCTTTGGAAAAGGCCCATTTGGGAAAAACCCGTTTGGAACTCGTCCCTTTGGAAAAGCCTCGTTTGGAAAAGACCATTTGGAAAAGGCCTCTATGGGAAAAGCATGCTTTTGGAAAAGGCTGTTTGGGAAAGGCCCATTTGGGAAAGGACTTGTTGGAAAAGGCGTTTTTGGAAAACGTTTCTTTGGAAAAGGCCTCCTTGGAAACGACTTGTTTGGAAAAGGCCCATTTGGGAAAATGCTTCTTTGGAAATGGTGTCTTTGGAAAAGCTTCTTTGGAAACGGTTTCTTGGGAAAAGGTTTCTTTGGAAAAGGCCCGTTTGGGAAAGCCCTTATTGGAAAAGGCATTTTCAGAAAACGTTTCTGTGGAAAACACCTCTTTGGGAAAGGCACATTTGAGAAAGGTTTCTTTGTAAATTCCTGTTTAGGAAAAATCGTTTTTGGAAAAGACCTCCTTGGAAAACTCTTCTTTGAAAAGCTCTTCTGATCAGCTTAACGAGCTTCTCCCATTTATTTTCCAGGAAATAAAATTAAAGAATGGAACTTCCACCAGAAGAAACGTAGAGGCAGGAAGGGCTGATTGAGTTCTACGGCTCCTTCAAGGAGATGTTTGAGTTTTTCTGCAAGAACACCACGATCCACGGCACCACCCGGCTGGTGTGCTCGGGCAGCACGCGGGGGAAGCGGGCGCTCTGGACCCTGCTGCTGCTGGCCAGCTTCGGGAAAGGATTCTTTGGGAAAGGATTCTTTGGAAAAGACTGAGAGGGAAAGGACCATTTGGGAAAGGCATTTTTGGAAAAGGCCCATTTGGGAAAATGCTTCTTTGGAAAAGATGTCTTTGGAACCATTCTTTGGAAATGGTTTCTTTGGAAAACATTTCTTTAAAAACGCTTCTTTGGAAAAGGTTTCTTTGGGAAAAACCCATTTGGGAAAGGCCCATTTGAGAAAGGCCCATTTGGGAAAGATTTCTTTGTGAAATCCTTTTTGGAAAACGCATTTTTGCAGAAGACCTCCTTGGAAAAGTCGTCTTTGAAAAACTCTTCCGCTCAGCTTAACAAGCTTTTCCCATTTATTTTCCAGGAAATAAAATTAGAGAATGGAACTTCCACCAGAAGAAACGTTGAGGCAGGAAGGGCTGATTGAGTTCTACGGCTCCTTCAAGGAGATGTTTGAGTTTTTCTGCAAGAACACCACGATCCACGGCACCATCCGGCTGGTGTGCTCGGGCAGCACGCGGGGGAAGCGGGCGCTCTGGACCCTGCTGCTGCTGGCCAGCTTCGGGATGCTCTACTGGCAGTTTGCCCTCATGTTCAGCCAGTTCTGGTCCTACCCCGTGGTTCTCACCATGTCCATGCACTCTGAGCCCAAAATGTTCCCGGCTGTCACCGTCTGCAACCGGGATCCATACAGGTAACGTGGGTGGGATGCTCAGCACAACTGCAGCACACCTAGCTCGAGTCGTTGTGAGAATTAATTGGTTTAATATTCACGTTTGTTATTAATTTTTAATTGTTTAATTAACAAATAATGTAATATTAAGTTGTTAATTATTTTTGGTAGTTAATATTTTGGGTTGAATCAATGCTTATGTAAAGAAATAAATAATGTATAAATAATGTGTAAAATATATAAATATCTAGTACATAGAAATATATAATATAATTAATATATAATCATACATTTATAAATTTTAATGAATTTATAATAAGTACATTATTAATATTAAATCACTGCTGTTTCCATAAGTAAAAACTCTAGCAATGCCAATATAATATTGAAATAATATATAAATGTAAATGTATATATATTATATACATTTATAATATATATTTATATATATACTTGTATATACATATATATATGCATTATTGTATAAAATATTAATAATTATATAAGTAATATGGAAATACATACAATATAGTTATAATAAAAATATTTAAATATATGGATATATAATGTAAAAGATATATTATATATAATATAATATATATTATATGCATGTTTATGATATAAATACAATTATATAATATAAATTTTATATGGAAACATAAACATGACATAAAATATATAAATATACACTTAGGTATATATATAAATATATATGTACAAATATATGTTTATATAATGTAAATCTTATATAAATATAAATTAATATATATTAATTACTTTATATTCAATACATTAATTAATATTAAATTAATGTTATTTCCATAAATAAGAACTAATAAACTGTGTGATGGAAGTGAACAAAATCACTGGGAAATCCAGAAAAAAAGATTTCTTACTTTCTAAGCACTTTGTGATTTTTTTTTTCCCCTAAATTGCTGCAGGTTTGAGCTGGTCAGGGAACATCTGGAGCAGCTGGACAGGATGGCAGAGGAGTCCCTGAGGTTCCTGTACGGCAGCAGCTTCTCCTCGGAGCGCGGGTTCCGCGGGAAGGAGCGGAACGGGGACGGGAACGGGAACAGGAACCTCAGCAGCTCCGGATTCCGGCTCAGCCACAACTTCTCCCTGGTCAGGATGGCCCAGATCAGGGCTGGGAGGAAACGTTCCAGTGTGGGATTCCAGCTGGTGAGGGGTCTGGGATGGGGGAATGGGGAAGGGAGGGAGTTCACACCAAAATTCCTGGGTGGGATTCAACCCAAAATGGGTGGGAATGGGGACTTGCCCCAAAATTCCTGGCTGGGGATTCACCCCAAAATGCTTGGGTGGGAATTCACTCCAAAATTCCGGGGATTTGAATTTGCCCCAAAATTCCTGGAATGGGATGATGTAATTTTATCAGTCATGCACTGGGACTCAGTGGCCATTAACAGGAGATATCTCCTGGAGGGAGGATGGGCTGTGGGAAAGATAAAGATGATTGCCCCAGCTGGTTTAAAGATGGCCCATGAGCAGGAGATATCCCCAGAGATAAAAATCACTGCCCCAGCTGGTTTTTTAACCCATGGTCCATTAACAGGAGATATCTTCCATGGAGATAAAAATCACTGCATCACCTGGTTTAACAAATGGCCCATTAACAGGAGATATCTCCTGGAGGGAGGAATGGGCTGTGGAAAGATAAAGATGATTGCCCCAGCTGGTTTAAAGATGGCCCATGAGCAGATAATATGTGCCAGGAGATCAGGGGCACTGCCCCACCCGGCTGCAGCAGATGGGACAGAATTCACATTGCTGCCCACATCCTATACTGCAACCCAAGACACCTGCCATTCTGAATTTTTTATTTTTTGTGTCCCAGTGCAATTCCACAGGTGGGAATTGCTTCTTCAAGACCTATTCCTCGGGGCTGGATGCCATCCTGGAGTGGTACAGGTTCCACTACATGAACATCATGGCCCAGCTGCCCCTGGCCATGAATGATTCCGAGCACGAGGAGCACCTCCAGGACATGGTTTATTCCTGCCAGTACGATGGGGAGCCCTGCAGGCCCAGGTGGGTGCAAATCCCAATTTCCAGGCAGTTAGCAGCTCATTCCCATTTTTCTAAACACATCCAGTTTTGGATTGAGGTGCTGTCAAGCTCAGAATTAAAACTCCATCAAATCTCTCTTGATTTTCTAGTGATTTTGTTCACTTCCATCATCCATCACCGATTTTTGGGAGCTGATACATTTTTACCAGCTCATTCCCAATTTTCTAAACACATCCAGTTTTGGATTGTTTTCAAGCTCAGAATTAAAATCTCTCCTGATTATCCAGTGATTTTTTTTCATTCCCACTACCCAGTTTTTGGGAGCTGTTGCACTTTCAGCATCTCATTCCCAGTTTCCCAAACACATCCCACTTTAAAGTAAATAATTTAAATTCAGACTCATAATTTCCACTCAAAATTAAAACCCAATCAAATCTCTCTTGACTTTCCAGTAATTATTCATCACCCAATTTTTGGGAGCTGCCACACTTTTAGCAGCTCATTCCCCTTTTCCCAGACACATCCCAGTTTAAATTACACTTAGAATTAAAATCCCATCAAATTTCTCTTGATTTTCCAGTGATTATTCATCACCCAGTTTTTGGGAGCTGCTACATTTTTAGCAGCTCATCCCCATTTTCCCAAACACATCCAGCTCTCAATTAAGGTAATAAATTAAATAATTTAAACTCCATCAAATCTCTTTTGATTTTCCAGTGATTATTCATCACCCAGTTTTTGGAAACTGCCACATTTTTAACAGCTCATTCCCATTTTCCCAAACACATCCTAAATTAAATTAAATTATTGAAATTAAATAATCTAAATTCATATTTATAATTCACACTCATAATTAAAACCCAATCAAATCTCTCTTGATTTTTCCAGTGATTTTGTTCACTTCCACCACCCAATTTTTGGGAGCTGCTACACTTTTAACAGCAAGGGGACAGATCCCTTCTGGACAGCCACAAAACCAGGAATTCCTTATGGTGAGTGAGCTGCCAAAATGGGCCCAAAGAGCTAAAATTATCTTAATTAATTAATTATGTCTTCAGTGCAGCATTTAGTGATTTTTGGTCTGGTGGCACAAATTTTTGGCAGCCATGCCAGCCACATCTGGGCTTCAAAAAGCTGAATTTTTGGGGGTTTTGAGAAGAATACTCTTACAGTCTTTATTGCAGAATATTAAGGTTTATTAGGTTTTATTTATGGGGTTACTATTGTTTATTATTTATTTATTATTTGTTATTTATTAATTGTTATTTTATTATTTATTATTTATTTATTACATATTATGGGAATATCTAAGGATTAAAAGTGGCTCCTCTGGGCTCCAAAATGAGAGATCCCAACATCTCAAATCTGGTTTTATTGGGATTTATTTATAGGGTTATTTTTATTTATTACTTATTATTTTTTATTTATTATGGGATTATCTAAGGATTATTAAAAGTGGCTCCTCTGTGCCCCAAAATGAGAGATCCCAGAATCCCAATCTGAGCTCCAATCCCAAAACCAAGGGCTTTGCCCAAGGCTGAGAGTTCCAGATGATCTCCTTGCACCCTGAGCTGTCCCCAAATCCCTGTTCCTGTCCCCAATCTCTCTGTCCCCAAATCCCTGTTCCTGTCCCCAGTCCTTGTCCCTGTCCTCAGTTCCCTGTCCCCAATTCCTGTCCATGTCCCTGTCCCAGGGCTGTGCCTGTCCCAAATTCCCTGTCCCCAATCCCTGTCCCTGTCCAAGGGCTGTCCCTGTCCCCAAATCCCTGTTTCTGTCCCCAATCTCTGTCTCTGTCCCCAAATCCCTGTTCTTGTCCCCAGTCCTTTTCCCTGTCCTCAGTTCCCTGTCCCAAATTCCCTGTCCCTGTCCCTGGCTCCTTTTCCCTGTCCCCAATTCCATGTCCATGTCCCCAGGGCTGTCCCTATTCCCTGCCCCTGTCCCCAATCCCTGTCTCTGTCCCCAATTCCCTGTCCCCTGTCCCGGTCCCCAGCTTCCTGTCCCTGTCCCCAACCCCTGTCCCTGTCCCCAATTCCTGTCCCAGTGCCTGTCCCCAACCCCTGTCCCTGTCCCCAGTTCCCTGTCCCAGTGCCTGTCCCCAACCCCTGTCCCTGTCCCCAAGTCCCTGTCCCCAGGGCTGTCCCTGTCCCCAGCCCGTGTCTCTGTCCTCAGTTCCCTGTCCCCAGTTCCCTGTCCCTGTCCCTGTCCCTGTCCCCAGCCCCTGTCCCTGTCCCCAATCCCTGTCCCCAGCTCCCTGTCCCTGTCCCCAGGGCTGTCCCTGTCCCCAACCCCTGTCCCTGTCCCAGGGCTGTCCCTGTCCCCAATTCCCTGTCCCCAATCCCTGTCCCCAGTTCCCTGTTCCTATCCCCAATCTCTGTCTCTGTCCCCAAGTCCCTGTCCCTGTCCCTGGCTCCTTTTCCCTGTACCCAATTCCTGTCCCTGTCCCCAATTCCATGTCCGTGTCCCCAGGGCTGCCTCTGTCCCCTGTCTCTGTCCCCAATTCCTGTCTCTGTCCCCAATTCCCTGTCCCCTGTCCCGGTCCCCAATTCCCTGTCCCTGTCCCCAATGCCTGTCCCTGTCCCCAATTCCCTGTCCCAGTGTCTGTCCCCAACCCCTGTCCCTGTCCCAAATTCCCTGTCCCAGTGTCTGTCCCCAGCCCCTGTCCCTGTCCCCAGTTCCTGTCCTTGTCCCCAGGGCTGTCCCTGTCCCCAGTTCCCTATCCCTGTCCCCAGGGCTGTCCCTGTCCCCAGTTCCCTATCCCTGTCCCCAGGGCTGTCGCTGCTGCTGAGGGCCCAGCAGAGGGGGCAGCTCCCGCTGCTGTCCCCAATTCCCTGTCCCTGTCCCTGTCCCCAGGGCTGTCGCTGCTGCTGAGGGCCCAGCAGAGGGGGCAGCTCCCGCTGCTGTCCCCAATTCCCTGTCCCTGTCCCTGTCCCCAGGGCTGTCGCTGCTGCTGAGGGCCCAGCAGAGGGGGCAGCTCCCGCTGCTGTCCCCAATTCCCTGTCCCTGTCCCCAGGGCTGTCGCTGCTGCTGAGGGCCCAGCAGAGGGGGCAGCTCCCGCTGCTGTCCCCCGTGGCCGGGGTTCGGGTGCTGATCCACCGACACAACCAGAGCCCCTTCCTGGAGCACGAGGGCTTCGACATCCGCCCGGGCATCGCCACCACCATCGGCATCCGCCAGGTGGGCGCTGCCGGGGGCACGGGGACACCCGCGGGGCTGGGAGTGTCCCCTGGGGTGTCCATGGGGCTGAGAGTGTCCCCTCTGGGGGCACAGGGACACCCGCGGGGCTGGGAGTGTCACCTGGGGTGTCCCACGGGGCTGGGAGTGACCCCTGGGGTGTCCCACCGGGCTGGGAGTGTCCCCTCTGGGGGCATGGGGACACCCGTGGGGCTGGGAGTGTCACCTGGGGTGTCCATGGGGCTGAGAGTGTCCCCTCTGGGGGCACAGGGACACCCGCGGGGCTGGGAGTGTCCCCTCTGGGGGCACGGGGACACCCGCCGGGCTGGGAGTGTCACCTGGGTGTCCCACCGGGCTGGAAGTGTCCCCTCTGGGGGCACGGGGACACCCGCGGGGCTGGGAGTGTCACCTGGGGTGTCCCACGGGGCTGGGAGTGTCACCTGGGGTGTCCATGGGGCTGGGAGTGTCACCTCTGGGGCACAGGGACACCCGAGGGCTGGGGGTGTCACCTGGGGTGTCCCACGGGGCTGGGAGTGTCTTACGGGACTGGGAGTGTCCCTCTGGGGATACAGGGACACCACAGTGCAGGGAGTGTCACCTGGGGTGTCCCACGGGGCTGGGAGTGTCCCCTGGGGTGTCCATGGGGCTGGGAGTGTCCCCTCTGGGGGCACGGGACACCCGAGGGGCTGGGGGTGTCACCTGGGGTGTCCCACGGGGCTGGGAGTGTCCCCTCTGGGGCCACAGGGACACCCGCGGGCTGGGAGTGTCACCTGGGGTGTCCCACGGGCTGGGAGTGACCCTGGGGTGTCCCACCGGGCTGGGAGTGTCCCCTCTGGGGGCATGGGGACACCCGTGGGGCTGGGAGTGTCACCTGGGGTGTCCATGGGGCTGAGAGTGTCCCTCTGGGGGCACAGGGACACCAGCGGGCTGGGAGTGTCCCCTCTGGGGCACGGGGACACCTGCCGGGCTGGGAGTGTCACCTGGGGTGTCCCACCGGGCTGGAAGTGTCCCTCTGGGGGCACGGGGACACCCGCGGGGCTGGGAGTGTCACCTGGGGTGTCCCACGGGGCTGGGAGTGTCACCTGGGGTGTCCATGGGGCTGGGAGTGTCACCTCTGGGGGCACAGGGACACCCGAGGGGCTGGGGGTGTCACCTGGGGTGTCCCACGGGGCTGGGAGTGTCTTACGGGACTGGGAGTGTCCCCTCTGGGGATACAGGGACACCACAGTGCAGGGAGTGTCCCCTGGGGTGTCCCACGGGGCTGGGAGTGTCCCTTCTGGGGGTACAGGGACAGCCAGCAGGTGGGCACCACCCCAGGGCTGGCAGTGTCACCTCAGTGGGGACAGGGACACCCAGCAGCTTTGGCACTGCCCCAGGGGTGGCAATGTCCCCTCAGATGGCACAGGGACACCCAGCAGGTTTGGCACTGCCCCAGGGGTGACAATGTCCCCGTGGGTGGCACAGGGACACCCAGCAGCTTTGACAATGTCCTCAGGGGTGGCACCAGGACACCCAGCAGCTCTGGCACTGCCCCAGGGGTGACAATGTCCCCTTGGGTGGCACCGGGACACCCAGCAGCTCTGGCACAGCCCCAGGGGTGACAATGTCCCCAGGGGTGGCACCAGGACACCCAGCAGCTCTGGCACTGCCCCAGGGGTGACAATGTCCCCTTGGGTGGCACAGGGACACCCAGCAGCTCTGGCACTGCCCCAGGGGTGACAATGTCCCCTTGGGTGGCACAGGGACACCCAGCAGGTTTGGCACTGCCCCAGGGGTGACAATGTCCCCTTGGGTGGCACCGGGACACCCAGCAGCTCTGGCACTGCCCCAGGGGTGGCACAGGGACACACAGCAGCTCTGGCACTGCCCCAGGGGTGACAATGTCCCCTTGGGTGGCACAGGGACACCCAGCAGCTTTGGCACTGTCCTGAGGGGTGGCACAGGGACACCCAGAAGCTCTGGCACTGCCCCAGGGGTGGCACAGGGACACCCTGCAGCTCTGGCACTGCCCCAGGGGTGGCACAGGGACACCCAGAAGCTCTGGCACTGCCCCAGGGGTGACAATGTCCCCTTGGGTGGCACAGGGACACCCAGCAGCTCTGGCACTGCCCCAGGGGTGGCACAGGGACACCCTGCAGCTCTGGCACTGCCCCAGGGGTGGCACAGGGACACCCTGCAGCTCTGGCACTGCCCCAGGGGTGACAGTGTCCCCAGGGGTGGCCCAGGCACAGCTTTCCCTGCTGTTAATTATCAGTTCCCAAGGCCCTCATTCATTCCCTGCCCTTCCTGCTGCCTGCAGTGAAGTCCAGGCGCTGATGGCTGCCTCTAATTAACCCTGCTAATTAATCACTCACAGCTCCAATTAATTAACCCTGGTATTTAATGGCTAGGGGCTGTAATTAACTAACCCTGCTAATTAATGGCTGTAATTAATTAGCGCTGCTAATTAACCCCTCGTGGCTCCTGGCTGTGCCCTCAGGACGAGGTGAATCGCCTGGGCGGCAACTACGGCAGGTGCACCACGGACGGGGCCGACGTGGCCGTGGAGCTGCTCTACAACAACTCCTACACCCTGCAGGTACAGACCTGGCCTAGCCAGACCCAGCTTAGCTGAGCCTGGCTCAACCAAACCTGGCTTAGCCAAACCCAGCTCAGTCAAACCCAGCTCAGCCAAACCTGGTTCAACCAAACCCAGCTCAGCCAGGCTGGAGCTGTGCTACAACAACTCCTACACCCTGCAGGTACAGACCTGGCCTAGCCAGACCCAGCTTAGCCAGACCTGGCTTAGCCAAACCCGGCTCAGCCAAACCCAGCTCAGCCAAACCTGGTTCAACCAAACCCAGCTCAGCCAGGCTGGAGCTGCTCTACAACTCCTACACCCTGCAGGTACAGACCCAGCCTAGCCAGACCCAGTTTAGCCAGACCTGGCTTAGCCAAACCCAGCTTAACCGGGCTGGAGCTGTGCTACAACAACTCCTACACCCTGCAGGTACAGACCCGGCCTAGGCAGACTCAGCTTAGCTGAGCCTGGCTCAACCAAACCTGCCTCAACCAAACCCAGCCCAGCCAAACCCAGCTCAACCAGGCTGGAGCTGTGCTACAACAACTCCTACACCCTGCAGGTACAGACCCGGCCTAGCTGAGCCTGGCTCAGCCAAACCTGGCTTAGCCAAACCCAGCTCAGTCAAACCCAGCTCAGCCAAACCTGGTTCAACCAAACCCAGCTCAGCCAGGCTGGAGCTGCTCTACAACTCCTACACCCTGCAGGTACAGACCCGGCCTGGCTGAGCCTGGCTTAGCCAGACCCAGCTTAGCTGAGCCTGGCTCAACCAAACCCAGCTCAGTCAAACCTGGCTCAGCCACACCCAGCTCAACCGGGCTGGAGCTGTGCTACAACAACTCCTACACCCTGCAGGTACAGACCCGGCCTAGCCAGACCCAGCTTAGCCAGACCTGGCTCAACCAAACCTGCCTCAGTCAAACCTGGCTCAGCCAAACCCAGCTCAGCCAAACCTGGCTCAGCCAAACCCAGCTCAGCCAGGCTGGAGCTGTGCTACAACAACTCCTACACCCTGCAGGTACAGACCTGGCCTAACCAGACCCAGCTTAGCTGAGCCTAGCTCAGCCAAATCCGCTCAGCCAAACCCAGCTCAGCCAAACCTGGCTCAACCAAACCCAGCTCAGCCAGGCTGGAGCTGCTCTACAACAACTCCTACACCCTGCAGGTACAGACCCGGCCTAGCCGGACCCAGCTTAGATGAGCCTGGCTCAACCAAACCTGCCTCAGTCAAACCTGGCTCAGTCAAACCTGGCTCAGCCAAACCCAGCTCAGTCAAACCCAGCTCAGCCAGGCTGGAGCTGTGCTACAATAACTCCTACACCCTGCAGGTACAGACCTGGCTTAGCCAGACTCAGCTTAGCCAGACCTGGCTCAGTCAAACCCAGCTCAGTCAAACCCAGCTCAGCCAAACCTGGTTCAATCAAACCCAGCTCAACCAGGCTGGAGCTGCGCTACAACAACTCCTACACCCTGCAGGTACAGGCCCAGCCTGGCTGAGCCTGGCTTAGCCAGGCCTGGCTTTGCTGAGCCCAGTTCATCCAAACGCGGCTCAGCCAAACCCGACTCTGCCAAATGCGGCTCAGCCAAACCCAGTTCAGCCAATACCAGCTCAGCCAGACCCAGCTTAGCTGAGCCTAGCTCAGCCAAACGCAGCTCAGCCAAACCCGGCTCAGCCAAACCCGGCTCAGCCAAACCCGGCTCAGCCAAACCCAGCTCAACCAAACTCAGCTCAACCAAACTCAGCTCAGCCAAATCCAGCTCAGCCAAACCCGGCTCAGCCAAGTCCAGCTCAGCCAAACCCGGCTCAGCCAAACCCAGCTCAGCCAAACCCGGCTCAGCCAGGCTGGAGCTGCTCTACAACACCTCCTACACCCTGCAGGTACAGACCCGACTTAGCTGAGCCCATCTTAGCCAAACCTGGTTCAGATTTGGCTTTTTTTTTTTGGTTTATCCAATTTTTTTTGCCCTTGTCTCCTAAAATCTCCATCCTACAGATTCAGAATTTTTTTTTTATTGATCCAATTTTTTTCTGCCCTTGTCTCCTTAAGAGCTGTATCCTAAAGAGTTGGAATTTTTTTGATTTATCCAAATTTCCTTTTGCCCTTTTCTCCTAAGACCTGTACCCTACAAATTCAGAATTTTTATTGGGTTTATCCAAAATTTTTTGCCCTTTTCTTCTAAGACCTGTACCCAACAAATTCAGATTTTTTAAAATTATTTACCCAATTTTTTCCCCTTTTCTCCTAAAACCTGCATCCTAGAGATTCAGAATTTTTTTTGCTTTATCCAATTTATATTTTTTCCCATTTTGCCCCCCAGGCCTGCCTGCACTCGTGTTTCCAGCAGCTGATGCTCCAGGAGTGTGGCTGTGGGTATTATTATTACCCACTGCCCGTGGGGGCGCGGCCCTGCGACTACAGCCGGCACCCGGGCTGGGGTGAGCAGATCTGGGGGAAAAATCCATGGGATTCCTGGGAAATCCATGGGAATTCCTGGGGAAAAAATGCCTGGGAATTCCTGAAATCCCCTGGGGAAAATTCCTGAGAAGAAATCCCTGGGAATTCCTGAAATCCCCTGGGGAAAAATCAGTGGGAATTCCTGAAATACCCTAGGGAATAATCCCTGGGGATTCCTGAGAAAAAATCTCTGGGAATTCCTGATATCCCCTGGGGAAAATGCTTGAGAATTCCTGAGAAAAAATCTCTGGGAATTCCTGAAATCCACTGGGGAAAATCCCTGAGAATTCCCGAGAAGAAATCCCTAGGAATTCCTGAAATCCCCTGGGGAAAAATCAGTGGGAATTCCTGAAATCCCCTGGGGAAAATCCCTGAGAATTCCTGAGAAAAAATCTCTGGGAATTCCTGACATCCACTGGGGAAAATCCCTGAGAATTCCTGAGATGAAATCCCTGGGAATTCCTGAAATCCCCTGGGGAAAAATCAGTGGGAATTCCTGAAATACCCTAGGGAATAATCTCTGGGAATTCCTGACAAAAAATCTCTGGGAATTCCTGAAATCCCCTGGGGAAAATCCGTGGGAATTCCTGAAATCCTGGGGAAAAAAATCACCAGAAATTCCTGAAACCCAGGGGAAAATCTCTGGGAATTCCTGAGTCCCTGGGAAAAAAATAATCCCTGGGCATTCCTGAAATCCTGGGGGAAATTCCTGGGAAATAATTTCTGGGAATTCCTGAAATCCTGAGAAAAATTCTTGGAAATTCCTGAAACTCTGGGGGAAAAAATCCATGGAAATTCCTGAAACCCTGGGAAATAATTTTTTTTCATGGACTCGGGAATTCCTGGGGATTTTTCCCAGGAGATTTCAGGAATTCCCAGGATTTTTTCCCATGGATTCAGGAATTCCTGGGGATTTTTCCCAGGAGATTTCAGGAATTCCCAAGGATTTTTTTTTCCATGGATTCAGGAATTCCTGGGGATTTTTCCCAGGAGATTTCAGGAATTCCCAGGATTTTTTCCCCATGGATTCAGGAATTCCTGGGGATTTTTCCCAGGAGATTTCAGGAATTCCCAAGGATTTTTTTTTCCATGGATTCAGGAATTCCTGGGGATTTTTCCCAGGAGATTTCAGGAATTCCCAGGGATTTTCCCTAGGGTTACAGAGATTATTTCCTAAGCATTATTTCCCAGGATTTCAGGAATTCCTGGGCATTTTTTCCCATGGATTCAGGAATTCCTGGGGATTTTTCCTGGGAATTCCTGACTGTTCCTTTTCCCAGGTCACTGTTTTTACCAGCTCTACTCCCGGCTCAGGAATCACCGCCTGAACTGCTTTGAGCAGTGCCCCAAACCCTGCAGGTGAGCCCAAAACCCCTGGAAAAACCCTGGAAAACCTGGAATTCCCTGGGAAATTCAGGGATCACCTGGAATTTGGGAGCCTGAAATCTAAATGAAATTTTAATGTAATTTAAATGAAATTTTAATGTCATTTTAATGTAATTTAAATGAAATTTAATTGTCATTTTAATGAAATTTTAATGTCATTTTAATGTAATTTAAATATAATTTTAATGTAATTTAAATGCAATTTTAATATAATTTGAATATAATTTAACTGTAATTTTAATGCACTTTAAATTTAATTTTAATCTAATTTTAATTCAATTTTAATGTAGTTTTAATTTAATTGAAATGCAATGCTCCTGTGTTTTAATTTTAATTTAATTTATGATAAATTTAATTCTAATTTCATATAATTTAAATGTTATGCTCCCGTGTTTTACTTTAAATTTAATTAAAATTCCAATTTCATTCAGATTAAATTTTTGCTAAAAAAGAGATGGGAGCATAAAATAAAATAAATTAAATTAAATCAGGAATCCATGAAAGCAGAGAGAAGAAATTGCTTCGTTCACTCTGCAATGTTTAATTAGGAAAACCCTAATTGTGTCACTTTTCACACCTGAATTATTTCAGTTTTTTTTTTTTACTGTACGACAGTTTAAAAATAAAAATTTTAAAGCAAAACTCCTCAAAATTTCATTTTGGATGCATCCAGAATTTCCCAGGATTTTTAAATAGCTTTGATTTTTTTGATGCATCCAGAAATCCCCAGGATTTTGAAATTCTCTGATTTTTTGGATACATCCAGAATTTCCCAGGATTTTGAAATTGCTCTGATTTTTTTGATGCATCCAGAATTTCCTAGGATTTTGAAATTATTCTGATTTTTTGGGTGCATCCAGAATTTCCTAGGATTTTGAAATTGCTCTGATTTTTTGGGTGCTGCTGGTGAGAATTCCTGGATTTTCTCTCCTCAGGGAATCTCTGTACAAGGTCTCAGCTGGCACAGCCAAGTGGCCCTCGGCAAAATCCCAGGTACAAAATTCCAGGCATGGAATTCCAAGTGGGGAATATTCCAGGAACAAAGATTCCAATAGGGAATATTCCAAAAACACATTCCAATAACAAATATTCAAATGGAAACATTCCAGTAATAATTATTCCAATAACAAATATTCAATAACAAATATTCCAATGGAAACATTCCAATAATGAATATTCCAATAATAAATATTCCAGCAATGAATATTCAAATTACAAATATTCCAATAGAAATATTCCAATAATGAATATTCCATTAATGAATATTCCAATTACAAATAGTCCAATAGAAATATTCCAATTGAAATATTCCAATGGAAACATTTCAATAGAAATATTCCAATAATGGATATTCTATAAATAAATATTCCAACAACAAATATTCCAATGGAAACATTCCAATAATGAATATTCCAATAATAAATATTCCAGCCATTAATATTCCAATAATAAATATTCCAATAGAAATACTTCAATAGAAATATTCCAATAGCAGATATTCCATTAATGGATTTTCCAATAATGGATATTCCAATAAAGGATATTCCAATAACAAATACTCCAATAGAAATATTCCAATTGAAATATTCCAATGGAAACATTCCAATTAAAATTATTCCAATAACAAATATTCCAATAATGAATATTCCAATGGAATCATTCCAATAGAAATATTCCAGTAAAAAATATTCTATTAATGAATATTCCAATAACAAATATTCCAATAGAAATATTCCAATAATGGATAATCTATTAATGAATATTCCAATAACAAATATTCCAATAGAAATATTCCAATAATGGATAATCTATTAATGAATATTCCAATAACAAATATTCCAATGGAAACACTCCAATAGAAATATTCCAATAATGAATATTCCAATAAAAAATATTCCAATGGAAGCACTTCAGTAGAAATATTCCAATAATGAATATTCCAGCAATAAATATTCCAATGGAAACATCCCAATAATGAATAATCCAATAATAAATATTCCAGCAATTAATATTTCAATAACAAATATTGCAATATAAATATTCCAATAGAAATATTCCAATAATGGATATTCCAATAATGGATATTCCAATAATGGATATTCCAGTAACAAATACTCCAATAGAAATATTCCAATAGAAATATTCCAATGGAAGCATTCCAATAACAAATATTCCAATAATGAATATTCAAATGGAATCATTCCAATAGAAATATTCCAGTAAAGAATATTCTATTAATGAATATTCCAATAACAAATATTCCAATGGAAACATTCCAATAGAAATATTCCAATGATAAATTCCAATAACAAATATTCTAATAGAAACATTCCAATAGAATCTATGCCAATAATGAATATTCAAATAACAAATATTCCAATAGAAATATTCCAGTAATTAATATTCCAGTAATGAATATTCCAATAATAAATATTCTAATACAAATATTCCAATAATGAATGTTCCATTAATAAATATTCCATTAATGAATGTTCCAATAATGAATATCCAATAATGAGTATAGTGGGATCTCTAACAAATATTCCAATGGAAATATCCCACTACCGAATATCCCAGTAACAAATATCCCACTAATGAATATCCCAGTAATTACCACCCCACTAATTACTATCCCACTAATTACCACCCCACTAATCACCACCCCACTAACGAGGCTCCCACGCAGGACTGGGTGCGCCAGGCCCTGAGGCACCAGAATGGGTACAACTCCAGCAGCAGCAGGTGAGTCACAAAACCCCAAATAAACCCCAAAGAAATCCCCAATAAACTCCCAATAAATCCACAAAACCCCACAATAAATACCCAATAAATCCCCAATAATTTCCCAATAAACTCCCAATAGATCCTCAATAACCCCCAATAAACCTCCAATAAATCCCCAATAAACTCCCAATAAATCCCCAATAAACTCCCATTAAATCCCAAAAAACCCACAATAAATCTCCAATAAACCCCAATAGATCCCAAATAAATCCCCAATAATTTCCCAATAAAATCCCAATAGATCCTCAATAGCCCCAATAAACCCTAAATAATCCCAAATAAACTCCCAATAACCCCCAATAAACCTACAATAAATCCCAAAAAAGCCCTCAATAAACCTCCAATAAACTCCCAATAAATTCCCAATAAACCCTAAGTAAATAACCAATAACTCCTAAATAAATTCCCATTAAACCCTCAATAAACCCACAATAAATCCCCCAATAAACCCCTTATAAATCCCCAAATAAACCCCCAATAAACCCTCAATAAACACCAAATAAATCCACAATAAACCCCAATAAATCCCCAATAAACCCCAATAAACTCCAAATAAATCCATAATAAACCCCAATAAACTCCAAATAAATCCATAATAAACGCCAATAAATCCCCAATGAACCCCCAATAAATCCACAAAACCCACCAATCAACTCCCAATAAACCTCCAATAATTTCCCAATAAATCCACAATAAATCCTCAGTAAACCCCAAGTAAACTCCTATAAATCCCCCAATAAATTCCCAATAAACCCCAAGTAAACTCCTATAAATAAATCTCCAATAAACCCCAATAAATCCCCAATAATTTCCCAATAAACCCCCATAAACTCCAAATAATTTCCCAATAAATTACCAATAAACGCCCAATAACTTCCAATAAATTCCCCGAAAGAACTCCCAATAAACCCCTTATAAATCCCAAATAAACCCCAATAAATCCCAATAAACTCCCAATAAACCCCAACAAACCCCCAATAACTTCCAATAAATCCCCTGAAAAAAATCCCAATAAACCCCTTATAAATCCCCAATAAATCCTCAATAAACCCCGAGTAAACTCCTAAAATAAATTCGCCATAAACCCCAATAAATCCCCAATAATTTTCCAATTAAGCCCCAAGAAATCCCCAATAAACTCCAAATAATTTCCCAATAAATTACCAATAAATCCCAATAAACCCCAATAATTTCCCAATAAACCCCCAATAAACTCCAAATAATTTCCCAATAAATTACCAATAAACCCTCAATAAACCCCAATAATTTCCCAATAAACCCCCAATAAACTCCAAATAATTTCCTAATAAATTACCAATAAACCCTCAATAAACCCCAATAGCTTCCAATAAATTCCCTGAAAAAACTCCCAATAAACCCCTTAAAAATCCCCAATAAATCCCCTAAAAACTGCCAATAAACACCTTATAAATCCCTAATAGATCCCCAATAAACCCCAATAAATCCCTATAAACCCCCAGTAAACCCTCAATAAATCCCCAATAATTTCCCAATAAACTCCCCAATAAACTCCAAATAATTTCCCAATAAATTACCAATAAATCCCAATAAACCCCTAATAAACTCCCAAGAAATCCCCCAAAAAACTCCCAATAAACCCCATTATAAATCCCCAATAAATCCCCAATAAACCCCAATAAATCCCAATAAACTCCCAATAAACCCCAATAAACCTCCAATAACTTCCAATAAATCCCCCAAAAAAGCTCCCAATGAACCCCTTATAAATTCCCAGTAAATCCCCAATAAACCCACAATAAATCCACAATAAATCCTCAATAAACCCCCAGTAAACTCCAATAAATCCCCCCAATAAACCCCAATAGACCCTAAATAAATATCCAATAAATCCCCAATAATTTCCCAATAAACTCCCAATAAACTCCAAATAATTTCCCAATAAATTACCAGTAAACCCCAATAAACCCCATAATAAACCCCCAATAAACTTCTAATAAATCCCCTGAAAAAACTCCCAATAAATCCCAATAAACCCCAATAAATCCCAATAAACCCCAATAAACGCCCAATAACTTCCAATAAATCCCCCGAAAAAACTCCCAATAAACCCCTTATAAATCCCCAATAAATCCACAATAAATCCTCAATAAACCCCAAGTAAACTCCTAAAATAAATATGCCATAAACCCAAATAAATCCCCAATAATTTCCCAATTAAGCCCCAAGAAATCCCCAATAAACTCCAAATAATTTCCCAATAAATTACCAATAAATCCCAATAAACCCCAATAATTTCCCAATAAACCCCCAATAAACTCCAAATAATTTCCCAATAAATTACCAATAAATCCCAATAAACCCCTAATAAACTCCCAATAAATCCCCCAAAAAAACTCCCAATAAACCCCTTATAAATCCCCAATAAATCCCAATAAATCCCAATAAACTCCCAATAAACCCCAATAAACCCCCAATAAACCCCCAATAACTTCCAATAAATCCCCCAAAAAAACTCCCAATAAACCCCTTATAAATCCCCAATAAGCCCCAATAAATCCATAATAAACCCCCAGTAAACTCCAATAAATCCCCCCAATAAACCCCCAATAGACCCTAAATAAATTCCCAATAAATCCCCAATAAACCCCAATAAATCCTAAATAAATTGCCAATAAATCCCCAATGTGTCCCAGTCCCAGCTGGGCGTGTCCCCAGTCCCAAACTGGAGTGCCCAGTGTCCTGCTGTCCCCACACAGGGACATTGCCAAGGTCACCATCTTCTACCAGCAGCTGAACTCGCAGGCCGTGCACGAGGCCCCCCTGCTCTCAGTGAGTCCAGAAGGTTTTATTTCCTTTTCCATAAAATTCCTCTTCTAGGAATTCATCATTAAAATTTATAAATATAAATGTATTTATTTATATGTTTAAATATATAAATAACTATTTTTTATTCTAATATATTTATATGTGTAAGTATATTTATTCATATCTTTATTATATTTATGTAAGTGTATACATATCTATATGTATTTATTTAGATGATATTATAACATTTATTTCAATTTTAGATATATATATATTTATATGATAACATTACTATATTTCTATTTTATTTTATATGTAAATATTTATTTATTTATATGATAATGTTGATTAATTCATTGTTTTGGTTTGGGGTTTTGGTTTGGGTTTTTGGTATGGGATTGGTTTTGGGTTTTGGTTTTGCATTTTTGTTTGGGTTTTTGGGTTGGGATTTGTTCTGGGTTTTATTTTGGGATTGCTTTTGGGTTTTTGGTTTTGGTTTTTTTGTTTGGGTTTTTGGTTTGGGATTTGTTCTGGGTTTTTGGTATGGGATTGCTTTTGGGTTTTTGGGTTTGGGTTTTTTGTTTGGGTTTTTGCTTTGGGATTTGTTCTGGGTTTTTGGTTTGGGTTTTTTATTTGGGTTTTTGATCTTGGGTTTTTTATTTGGGTTTTTGCTTTGGGATTGGTTTTGGGTTCAGGGAAACTTCAAGGAAAACAATTGGGAAAATGAGCCATGATCTGATACACTCCAGATATGGGTGTGAAGAGAGAGCATAGAAAAGGGAAAACCTTGGAGTTTTGGGATTGGGTTTGGGGTTTTGTTTGGGGTTTTTGTTTTGGGATTGGTTTTGGGCTTTTGTTTAGGGAAAGACTGTGGAAAACGACTGGGAAAATGAGCCGTGATCCGATGGGCTCCAGACATGGGTGTGAAGAATAGAAGAGGGAAAAAAAACCCCAAATCCCAAACCATCCCAAAGTCTGAAACAGGGAAAAATTTGGAGTTGTGGGATTGGGTTTGGGTTTTTGTTTTGGGTTTTTCTTTAGGGAAAGACTGTGGAAAACAATTGGGGGTATGAGCCATGATTAAATGGGCTCCAGATATGGGTGTGAAGGATAGAGAGAGCGCAGAAAAGGGGAAACCTTGGAGTTTTGGGATTGGGTTTGGGTTTTTGATGTGGGTTTTTGGTTTAGGATTAGTTTTGGGTTTTTGCTCAGGGAAAGGTCATGGAGAATTATTGGCAAAATGAGCCATGATCCGATGGGCTCCAGACATGGGTGTGAAGAGCAGAAAAGGGAAAACCTTGGAGTTTTGGGATTGGTTTTGGGTTTGTTTTTTGGGAAAGGTCAAGGAAAATTATTGGGAAAATGAGCCATGATTAAATGGGTTCCAGATATGGGTGTGAAGAAGAGAAAAGGGAAGACCTTGGAGTTTTGGGATTTGTTTTGGGTTTTTTGTTTTGAGTTCTGGTTTAGGGAAGGTTCAAGGAAAACAACTTGCAAAATGTGCCATCATTAAATGGGCTCCAGACATGGGTGTGAAGAACAGAAAAGGGAAAAAAACCCAAACCCCAAAGGCCCCCAGAGTGTTCAGGAGAACTTGCTGCTTGGAGTTTTGGGATTGGTTTTAGGTTCTTGGTTTGGGAAAGGTCAAGGAAAATTATTGGAAAATGAGCCATGATTAAATGGGCTCCAGATACGGGTGTGAAGAATAGAGAGAGCAGAAGATGGGAAACCTTGGAGTTTTGGGCTTAGGTTTGGGGTTTTGGTTTGGGATTTGTTTGGGGTTTTTGGTTTGGGTTTTTGGTTTCGGGGGTTTTTTTTGGGTTTTGGCTTAGGGAAAGTTCAAGGAAAACAACTTGCAAAATGTGCCATGATTTAATGGGCTCCAGACATGGGTGTGAAGAATAAAAAAGGGAAAAAACCCAAACCCCAAAGGCCCCCAGAGCATGTCCCTGGCTGAATTTGGGATTTTTGCAGGAGAACCTGCTGCTTGGAGTTTTGGGATTGGTTTTGGGTTTTTGTTTTGAGTTCTGGTTTAGGGAAAGTTCAAGGAAAACAACTTGCAAAATGAGCCATGATTAAATGGGCTCCAGACATGGGTGTGAAGAACAGAAAAGGAAAAAACCCCCAAACCCCAAAGGCCCCCAGAGTGTTCAGGAGAACCTGCTGCTTGGAGTTTTGGGATTGGTTTTGGGTTCTTGGTTTGGGAAAGGTCAAGGAAAATTATTGGGAAAATGAGCCATGATTAAATGGGCTCTAGATATGAGTGTGAAGAATAGAGAGAGCACAGAAAATGGGAAACCTTGGAGCTTTGGGATTAGGTTTGGGGTTTTGGTTTGGGATTTGTTTGGGGTTTTTGGTTTGGGTTTTGATTTAGGGAAAGTTCAAGGAAAACAACTGGCAAAATGAGCCATGATTCAATGGGCTCCAGACATGGGTGTGAAGAACAGAAAAGGGAAAAAAACCCCCAAATCCCAAACCATCCCAAAGTCTGAAACTGGGAAAATTTGGAGTTGTGGGATTGGGCTTGGGTTTTTGTTTTGGGTTTTTCTTTAGGAAAAGACTGTGGAAAACAATTGGGGGAATGAGCCATGATTAAATGGGCTCCAGATATGGGTGTGAAGATTAGAGAGAGCACGGAAGATGGGAAACCTTGGAGTTTTGGGATTAGGTTTGGGGTTTTTGGTTTGGGTTTTGATTTAGGGAAAGTTCAAGGAAAACAACTTGCAAAATGTGCCATGATTAAATGGGCTCCAGACATGGGTGTGAAGAACAGAAAAGGGAAAAAACCCAAACCCCAAAAGGCCCCCAGAGCATGTCCCTGAATTTGGGATTTTTGCAGGAGAACTTGCTTGGAGTTTTGGGATTGGTTTTGGGTTTTTGTTTTGAGTTCTGGCTTAGGGAAAGTTCATGGAAAACAACTTGCAAAATGAGCCATGATTAAATGGGCTCCAGACATGGGTGTGAAGAATAGAGAGAGCACAGAAGATGGGAAACCTTGGAGTTTTGGGCTTAGGTTTGGGGTTTTGGTTTGGGATTTGTTTGGGGTTTTTGTTTGGGGTTTTTGGTTTCGGGGGTTTTTTTTGGGTTTTGGTTTAGGGAAAGTTCAAGGAAAACAACTTGCAAAATGTGCCATGATTCAATGGGCTCCAGACATGGGTATGAAGAACAAAAAAGGGAAAAAACCCCAAACCCCAAAGCCTCCAGAGCATGTCCCTGGCTGAATTTGGGGTTTTTGCAGGAGAACCTGCTGCTGTCCAGCATGGGCAGCCAGTGGAGTCTGTGGTTCGGCTCCTCGGTGCTGTCGGTGGTGGAGATGCTGGAGCTGCTGCTGGACACGCTGGTGCTGTCCCTGCTCTTCTGCCTGCAGAGATTCCGGGCCAGGAGCCACCCCGGGGGCCCAGCCCCCAGCCCAGAAACCCACCTGGAGCTGGGGAGCTGTGGGGAGGGGCAGCCAGGAGCGGGAATCCCGGGAATCCCGGGAATTCCGGGAATTCTGCAGCGCCGGGGGCTTGGGGGCGGCGAGGGGCTGGGTGTGGGACAGGAACTCAGAACTGAGGGGGTTTGAGCGTGGAGAGGATGGGAATTCCCAAAATTCTGTGGGAAGGGATTCCAGGGATGTCCTGGATCCACAGCTGAGCTTGGAAATGCTTGGAATTCCCAAAATTCTGTGGGAGAAAGGTACCAGGGATTTCCTGGATTCTCTCCTGGGGGCTCCCTAAGCATGGAATTATTTAGAATTCCCAAAATTCTGTGGGAAGGATTCCAGGGATTTCCTGGACCCTTTTCTAGGAGCTGTTTGAGCATGGAAATATTTGGAATTCCCAAAATTCTGTGGGAAGGATTCCAGGGATGTCCTGGATTCTCTCCTGGGAGCTCTCTAAGCATGGAAATATTTGGAATTCCCAAAATTCTGTGGGAAGGGATTCCAGGGATGTCCTGGATCCACAGCTGAGCTTGGAAATGCTTGGAATTCCCAAAATTCTGTGGGAAAGGTGTCAGGGATTTCCTGGATCCACAGCTGGGAGCTCCCTAAGCATAGAAATACTTGGAATTCCCAAAATTCTGTGGCAAGGATTCCAGGGATTTCCTGAATTCTCTCATGTGAGCTCTCTGAGTGTGGAAATGTTTGGAATTCCCAAAATTTTGTGGGAAAGGTACCAGGGATTTCCTGGATCCTCTCCTGGTGGCTCTCTAAGCATGGAATTATTTAGAATTCCCAAAATTCTGTGTGAAGGGATTCCAGAGATGTCCTGGATCCACAGCTGAGCTTGGAAATGTTTGGAATTCCCAAAATTCTGTGGGAAAGGTACCAGGGATTTCCTGGATTCCCTCCTGGTGGCTCCCTAAGCAAGGAAATATTTAGAATTCCCAAAATTCTGTGGGAAGGGATTCCAGGGATGTCCTGGATCCACAGGTGAGCTTGGAAATGTTTGGAATTCCCAAAATTCTGTGGGAAAGGTACCAGGGATTTCCTTGATCCCCAGCTGAGCCTGGAAATGTTTGGAATTTCCGAAATTCTGTGGAAAAGGTGCCAGGGGTGTCCTGGATCCACAGCTGAGCCTGAAAATGCTTGGAATTCCTGAAATTCTGTGGGAATATTACTCCTCCTTCCCTCTGCTGTGATCCCTGAAATTCCCAAACTCCTCCTTCCCTCTGATCCCCGGAATTCCCAAATTCCTCTCTGGGTTCTGCTCCCTGAAATTCCCAAATTCCTCCTTCCCTCTGATTCCTGGAATTCCCAAATTCCTCTCTGGGTTCTGCTCCCTGAAATTCCCAAACTCTCCCCAGAATTCCCAAATTCCTTTTCCTGCTGCATTTTGGGAATTCCAAGGCTCAGGGAGCTGCTGATTTTGGATTTCCCAGGAAATTCCCTCTGAGTCCGACTTTTCCAGAGGGAAATAAAGAGAAAAAAAATCGGGATTGGGAACATTTTAAAATCCCAGGAAAAGCACCTGGGAATTCCTGTGGAATGCTGAGTTTCTGCTGATAAACAGAAATAATGTTAATATTTGACATTAATTATCATAGTAAGTTAAATAATTTATCTGTACATAGGAAAAAAACCAGATTTATTTTTGATGGGGATTTTTTTGTTTTTGTTTTTGAGTTTTTGTTGTGTTGGAATCTTGCAAGGGACAAGAAACCCACGAGCTTTGGTTGTTTTTTGTTTTTTTTTTTAGTAATAAAAATATAATAAAGTGAGAATTTAATTAATAAAAAGACTTTGGATTTGTTTTGGTGATTTTTGGATTTATTTTTCTTTCCAGCCACGTGAAAGCTGAAATGCAAATCCAAAATTCAGGGATGGGAATTTGGGGATTCAGGGATGAGAATTTGGGGATTCAGGGATGAGAATTTGGGAACTCAGAGATGGGAATTTGGGGATTCAGGGAGGGGAATTTGGGAACTCAGGGATGGGAATTTGGGGATTCAGGGAGGGGAATTTGGGAATTTAGGGATGGGAATTGGGGATGGGAATTTGGGGACTCAGGGAGGGGATTTGAGGATTCAGGGATGGGAATTGGGAATCCAAGGATGCAAACATGGGAATTTGGGGATGGGAATTTGGGAATTGAGGGACAGGAATTGGGGATGGGAATTTGAGAAAGGAATTGGGAATTTGGGGATGGAAACTTGGGAATTCGGGGATGGGAATTGGGGATGGGAATTTGGGAATCCAGGGATGCAAAACTGGGAATTTGGGGATGGGAATTTGGGGATGGGAATTTGGGAATCCAGGGATGCAAAACTGGGAATTTGGGGATGGGAATTTGGGAATTCAGAGGATGGGAATTGGGGAATTCAGAGGATGGGAATTGGGGATGGGAATTTAGGAATTCAGAGATGGGGATTTGGGAATTCAGGAATGGGAATTGGGGACTCAGGGATGGGAATTGGGGATGGGAATTTGGGAATTCAGGGTTGGGAATTCGGGGATGGGAATTTGGGAATTGAGGGATGGGAATTTGGGGATGGGAATTTGGGAATTGAGGGATGGGAATTTGGGGATGGGAATTTGGGGAATTCAGGGATGGGAATCTGGGGAATTAAGGGATGGGAGTTGGGAATTCAGGGGATGAGAATTTGGGGATTCAGGGATGGGAATTTGGGGATTCAGGGATGGGAATTTGGGCACAAGGATGGGCGAAATCTGCAATTTTAGTGGGATGAAATGGATTTTGAGATGGTGGAAGCAGAAATAACCGATCAAGCCAAACCCCCCCGAGGTGGCCAAGAAGGGCTTTGGTCCCTGCCCCAGGTCCCTCCTTCTGTCACCTCTGGCACAGCAGAATTCCCACCCAGACCCCACCCTGGTGTCCCCGCCCTGCCCCGGAGCCACCTTGGCCACCCCTCCCTCCTTCCCTGGGAATTCCCCATCCTGGAATCGCCAAAATTCCCTTTGCCCCCGCCCCTCCCCCCGGGGCTGTCACCAGCTCTGCCAAAAACGGCTCTGAGGGACACGAAATCCTGAGGAAACTCCCAAAATTCCCATTTTTGACAGCGATTCCCCACGTTTTTCCCAGGCTCTCCTCACATCCATCCCGATGTTTTTGCTGTTCCTCATCTCAGGATCCCAAAAAATTCTCCCCCACTTCTCCCTTTATGATCCCAAAAGTTTTTTCCAACCTTGATAATTCCATTTGTCACAGCTCAAAAACAACCTGGGTTGATTTTTGCGGGTTTTTTTTTTGTTTTTGTTTTTGTTGGTTTTTTTTTTGTTTGTTTGTTTGTTTGTTTTGTGGTGTTTTTTTTTTTAATTTGGTTTTTTGTTTTGTTTTTGTGTTTGTTTTTTTTTTGTTAAAGGCATCAAATCTTCTCATCCCAATTTTCCCCCCTTTAAAACACTCCAAAATATTCCCCAGCTCAGAGGCAGCAACACCAAAATAATCTGAAATAAACCTGGATTATCTGAAAATCCAAGCTGAGCTCATCCCACCCAGAAATCCAAACCCAGAAATCCAAACCCAGGCTGGACCCAAGTCCAGGCACTTTAAGCCAAATAAAAATGAGAAAAAATTTCCCTTAGATCCCAAATTCCAAGGATTTGGAGGATCCCGGGTGGCTGAGGGGACTTTGGGCACTTTGATTTCTGGACAAAGATAATTTCCTCCTGTTAAATGTGGTTAAATCCTACACCCTTGGGAAAATAAAAGGGAGAATGAAAAAAAAAAAATCCCAAAAATACAATTTGAGGCATCCTATATTCCCATCACAAACCCAGCTGTGTTTGAGGCAGGACAAACAACAAAATCTTCATTTTTTTGTCTTCCTCAGAGCCTGGAAATGAAATTTCTTCACCAAAATTTAATTTTTTGTGCACCTTCCCCTTCCTCTGTGATGTTTAGAGTGCACACCCCCACCCCAAAATCCCCTCCCAAGGAGAAATAAAACCCAAAGAAACACAGAAAACAGGGAGAAGTGCATCTGAACGTGTTTTTCCTGGAGAAATTGTTGGTTTGGGACTGCAGGTGTTGGGTTAAATCTCAAATTCGAGGCATTTAACACCTCAGGAGTTGTGACATGAAAACAAAGGGAAAAGGGAGGTGAGGGAAGAAAGGAAAACGAGGAGGGGAAAGAAAAAAAAAAAAAGGCAGGTTTGGAAAAATATTCCTAAAAACACTACCCAAAAAAAAAAAAAAAAAAAAAAAAAAAAAAAGAAAATAAAATCCTGACATTAAATACAGACTGACTGTATTGAATAAAAATTGCACTAGTCCTCTGGGCACATCAATAATAAGAATAAATTAAATACTTAACAATTCCACGGATTAAAAAAGACAGCACAAAACCCATAACAAAAGAACATAAAACCCCCCAAAATACTGTCAGGTAGGAAAAGTGCACCAAGTTGCTTTTTACACTAAATAAAGTACCAAGAACATGTTAAATAGATCCATTGTCTGGCAAAACGCTGCTTTTTGCACCCATATTTACATTTTTTTTTGTGGTTTTTTTTCTTTTTTCTTCTCAACTTCATGTATTTCAGCAGTGAGTCTGAACTTCCAGGGTGCAACCCAGCCAGGATTTCTGGCCAGAATTCCCAGAAAAAGGAAAAAAAACCAAAAAAGTGAAATAAAACGACCCAAAAAAGCAGAAGCCGTGGTTCTCCTTGGCTCGCAGAAACGTTTTGAACTTCTCCTAAAAATCTGGGGAAACCAGAATGGGTTTGAAAACCGGTTTGAAGTGAAAAGGTTTTTTTTTAAAAAAACGCCAGAATTCTGATGGCTGTGCTGAAATCCATGAGCAGAGCAGGAGTGTGGCAGTGCTGGAAATTCTCCTTCGCTCCCGGGAGCTCTGGAGGACCCTGAAGAGATTTTGCAGCAGATTTTTGGGAAGGGCGAAGCTCGAGGGGAATCAGCACCAGAAAAATGCACAAACGGGGCTGGGACTGTAGAGAGAATTAATTAATTTATAAATGAATTAATTAATTCTGCTGCCAGCCCCGGATCAGAGCTGGGTTTTGGTTCCTGGAGCTCTCCAGGGCTGGGGGGTGCACAGGGGTCTGGGGAGGCAGACTCGGGTTTAGGGCTGGATTTAGGAGCAGGATCAGCTCCAACCCCATCCCAGCTGTGCCAGGATTCAGACTTAGGGCTGGATTTGGGAGCAGGATCAGCTCCAACCCCATCCCAGCTGTGCCAGGATTCAGATTTAGGGCTGGATTTGGGAGCAGGATCAGCACCAACTCCCAACCCCATCCCAGCTGTGCCAGGGTGCAGGATTCAGATTTAGGGCTGGATTTAGGAGCAGGATCAGCACCACAACTCCCAATCCCATCCCAGCTGTGCCAGGGGTGCAGGACTCGGATTTAGGGCTGGTTTAGGGCTGGATTTAGGAACAGGATCAGCACCAGAACTGCAAACCCCATCCCAGCTGTGCCAGGAGCAGCCAGGACTTGGATTTAGGGGGGGATTTGGGCCCAGGATCAACTCCCAACCCCACCCCAGCTGTGCCAGGGGTGCAGGACTCAGATTTAGGGCTGGTTTTAGGAGCAGGATCAGCACCACAACTTCCAATCCCATCCCAGCTGTGCCAGAGCTGCAGGACTCAGATTTAGGGGTGGATTTAGGAGCAGGATCAGGGTCAAAACTTCCAATCCCCATCCAGCTGTGCCAGGGCTGCAGGACACTGCTCAGCCCTGGCTTTGAAACCTTTAAACCCTGGCTTTTTAAAACCTTTAAACCTAGCTTTAAACTCTGAAATCCTGGCTTTTAAAATGTTTGAAGTGATGGGGATTCTGAGATTCTGTGATTCCAGGATTCCATGATTCTGGGATTCCAGGATTCTGGGATTTCATGTTTCGGTGATTCTGTGATTCTGAGATTCTGTGATTCCAAAATTCTGTGATTCTGGGATTCCATAATTTGGGGGTTCTGGGATTCAATTATTTGGGGATTCTGTGATTCCATAATTTGGGGATTCTGGGATTCAATTATTTGGGGATTCTGGGATTCAATTATTTGGAGATTCTGTGATTCTGGGATTCCATAATTTGGGGATTCTGGGATTCAATTATTTGGGGATTCTGAGGTTCTGTGATTCCGTGATTTGGGGATTCCATGATTTGGGGATTCTGAGATTCTGGAATTTCATTATTTTGGGATTCTGAGATTCCGGGATTTCAGGATTCTGTGATTCTGCGATTCCGTGATTTGGGGATTCTGAGATTCTGTGATTCCAAGATTCCAGGATTCCATGATTTGGGGATTCTGAGATTCTGGAATTCCATGATTTGGGGATTCTGAGATTCCGGGATTCCGTGATTCTGGGATTTCAAGGTTCTGTGATTTTGGGATTCCATGATTCTGTAGTTCTGGGATTCTCGGGTTCCGGGATTCTGAGATTCTGTGATTCCATTGTTTGGGGATTCTGGGATTCCGTGATTCTGGGATTCCATGATTCTGGGATTTCAGGACTCTGTGATTCTGAGATTCTGTGATTCCGGGGCTTCATGATTCTGTGATTCCATTATTTGGGGATTCTGGGATTCCATGGTTCTGGGATACCATGATTCCAGGATTCTGAGATTCTGGGATTCCGTGATTCTGGGATTCTGGGATTCCACGATTCAGGGACTCTGTGAGCCCATGATTCCGTGACTCTGGGACTCTGTGGAATTGCACCGAGCAGCTGGAGCTGGTTCCCCTCCCTGCCCCGAGCCCATCGCCAGCGACGAGCTTCTCCCAGGGATCAGCACTGCTGCTTCCAGGAATCCTGCAGGATGGGAATCCTGGGAATCCTGCAGGATGGGAATCCTGGGGATCCTGCAGGGATGGGAATACTGGGGATCCTGCAGGGATGGGAATACTGGGGATCCTGCAGGGATGGGAATCCCCCCAGGAATCTCCCTGGAATTCCAGCAGGGCTCTATGGCTTTGAGCACCCAGGGCAGCGAGCGAGGGGAGCATGGCTGGTTCAGTCCTGAGAGCAGCAAGAGGAGGAGCCTGAGCTCCCAATCCCAATCCCAATCCCAATCCCAATCCTGGTCCACTGGGCCTCTGGAGCATCCCAGCCCCAAATCCAGCCTGGGAGAGCACCTTGGATTCCTCCCAGGGGCAGAGCGACACCACAGTCCCTGCCAGAATTCCAGTTTGGGATGGGTTCAGGCCCAGCTTTGTCCACTCCTGGTGTTGGTGGCTCTCTCCTGGTCACAAAAGGTTTTTCCTTTTCTTCTCTTTTTTTCCCTTCTCTTTTTGTTTTTTCCTTTCTTTTTTTTTTTTTTTTAACTCTAAGCTCATCTCCCACACACTCCAGCCCACACTGTCACACCCTGGGGAGGCTCCTACCCAAAAAAAAAAAAAAAACCAAACCAAAACCAAAACCACCCCCCCAAAAAAAAAAAAATCAACCATCCAGTAGTCAAGCATGAGAACTCAAAACCCCACAGGAATGAAAAAAAACCCAAAAAAAACCCCTCAGCCTTCCTGCAGGCACAGCTCAGCCCTGGGGGTGCAGGCATGGACAGCAGCACAGCAAACTGCAGGAGCAGGGGCTGAAGCCCGGGGCTGTGGCTAGCACTCGTCGATGGTGAGGCTGATGAACTCCTGGATGCAGCGGCGGTACTGCAGCTCCGTGGGGCTGCTGCTGGGGAACGGGCCCGGCTGCCCCGGGCGGCCCTCGGCCTCGCGCGATCTCCTCGTTCATCCGCTGCCAGGCGCAGCCTGCGGCACCGGCAGGGGACAGGGGGACAGGGGGACAGGGGGACGGGGGGAACAGGGGGAACAGGGGCACGGGGGAACAGGGGAACAGGGGGTTCAGGGGGGCACAGGGGGATACAGAGGCACAGGGGATCGGGGGATCGGGGAGGAACAGGGTCAGGGGCACAGGGGGCCAGGGGGACAGGAGGTCGGGGAACAGGGGGACAGGGGGGTCAGGCACAGGGGATCGGGGGTCAGGGGATCAGGAACAGGGGTCGAACAGGGGGACAGGGGGTCAGCACAGGGGGATCGGGGTGGAACAGAGGTCAGGGGGTCAGGGGGAACAGGGGGTTCAGGGGGCACAGGGGGATACAGAGGCACAGCGGGCACAGGGGTCAGGGGGCACAGGGGGCAGGGGGAACAGGGTGCACAGGGGATTCGGGGGAACAGGGGGTCAGGGGGTCAGGGGGCACAGGGGGGATACAGAGGGAATAGGGGGGCACAGGGGGGAACAGGGGTGCACAGGGGGATCGGGGGAACAGGGGGTCAGGGGTCAGGGGAGCACAGGGGGATACAGAGGGGCACAGGGGGACAGGGGGTCAGGGGGTAAGGGGGAACAGGGGGATACAGAGGGCACAGGGGGACAGGGGGTCAGGGACACAGGGGGTAATAGGGTGGTCAGGAGGGGGACACAGGGGGTCAGAGGGGGTCAGGGGGGCACAGAGGGGATACAGAGGGGCACAGGGGGCATGGGGGTCACAGTGGGGGTCACAAGGGGTCAGAGGGGGCCAGGGGGACACAGGGGGTCAGGGGGACACGGGGGCCAGGGGCAGGGGGCACAGGGCGGTCAGGGGGGTGCAGGGGGCACGGGGGTCGGGGGAGCACGGGGAGTCAGGGGGTGAGGGGCAGGGGATCAGGGGCACAGGGGGACATGGGGGTCAGGGGGCACATTCCCAGTGTTTCCCAGTATTCCCCAGTACTTCCCAGTATTTCCCAGTGCCTCCCAGTATTTTCCAGCGTTTTCCCACTACTTCCCAGTATTTCCCAGTATTTCCCAGTATTCCCCAGTGTTTCCCACTATTTCCCAGTATTCCCCAGTGTTTCCCACTATTTCCCAGTGTTTCCCACTATTTCCCAGCGTTTCCCATTATTCCCCAGTGTTTCCCAAGGTTTCCCAGTTTCCATGAAGTATTTCCCAGGGTTTCCCAGCGTTTCCCAGTATTTCTCAATGTTTTCCAGTGTTTTCCAATTCCCAGCCAGTGTTTCCCAGTGCTTCCCAGCGTTTCCCAGGGATTCCCAGCGCGTTTCCCAGTGTTTCCTAGTATTTCCCAGTTTTCCAGTTCCCAGGCAGTGTTTGCCATTATTTCCCAGTGTTTCCCAGTCTTCCCACACAGTATTTCCCAGCATTTCCCAGCGTTTCCCAGTCTCCAGCCAGTGTTTCCCAGTATTTCCCAGCACTCCCCATCATTTCCCAACAATTCCCAGCATTTCCCAGTGTTCCCCAGTACTCCCCAGCATATCCCAGCGTTTTCCAGTATTTCTCAATGTTTCCCAGTGTTTCTCAATTCCCAGCCAGTGTTTCCCAGTGCTTCCCAGTGTTTCCCAGCACTCCCCAGCCTTTCCCACAGTTTCCCATCGTTCCCCAGCGTTCCCCAGCATATCCCCAGCGTTTCCCAGTATTTCTCAATGTTTCCCAGTTTTTCCCAATTCCCAGTCAGTGTTTCCCAGTGTTTCCCATTGTTCCCCATCATTCCCCACCGCTTCCACACTGCTCCCCACCGTTCCCCACCGTTCCCCAGCAGCTTTCCCAGTGTTTCCCAATTCCCAGCCACCGCTTCCTATCGCCTCCCCATCGTTCCCCAGTGCTCCCCAGCCTTTCCCACCGTTCCCCAACATTTCTCAATGTTTCCCAATTCCCAGCCAGCTTTTCCCATCGTTTCCCAGCACTCCCCATCGTTCCCCACCGTTCCCCATCCCTCCCCATTGTTCCCCAGTATTTCTCAATGTTTCCCAGTGTTTCCCACCCCAGCCACCGTTCCCCAGCACTCCCCACCGTTCCCCAGCCTTTCCCACCGCTTTCCCAGCATTTCTCAATGTTTCCCAATTCCCAGCCAGCGCTTCCCATCGCTTCCCCACCGCTCCCCATCCCTCCCCATTGTTCTCCAGTATTTCTCAATGTTTCCCAGTGTTTCCCAATTCCCAGCCACCGTTCCCCATCACTCCCCACTGTTCCCCATCGTTCCCCAGTGCTCCTCAGCCTTTCCCACCGTTCCCCAGCCTTTCCCACCATTCCCCATCATTCCCAGCCTTTTCCCACTGTTCCCCACCATTCCCTCAGCATTTCTCAATGTTTCACAATTCCCAGCCAGCGTTTCCCATCGTTTCCCAGCACTCCCCACCGTTCCCCAGCCTTTCCCACTGTTCCCCATCGCTCCCCATTGTTCCCCAGTGTTTCCCAGTATTTCTCAATGTTTCCCAGTGTTTCCCAATTCCCAGCCAGTGTTTCCCAGTGTTTCCCATCGTTCCCCAGCGTTCCCCAGCGTTTCTCAATGTTTCCCAGTGTTTCCCAATTCCCAGCAAGCCCCACCGTTCCCCACCGTTCCCCAGTGCTCCCCAGCCTTTCCCACCATTTCCCAGCGTTTCAATGTTTCCCAATTCCAGCCACTGCTCCCCATCGCTCCCCATTGTTCCCCAGCGCTTCCCAGTGTTTCTCAATGTTTCCCAGTGTTTCCCAATTCCCAGCCAGCGTTTCCCACCGTTCCCCAGCACTCCCCACCATTCCCCACCACTGTTCCCCATCGTTCCCCAGCCTTTCCCAGCGTTCCCCAGCGTTTCCCAGTATTTCTCAATGTTTCCCAATTCCCAGCCAGCGTTTCCCACTGCTCCCCATCATTCCCCATCGCTCCCCAGCGTTTCCCAGCATTTCTCAATATTTCCCAATTCCCAGCCAGCGTTTCCCATTGTTCCCCATCACTCCCCAGCCTTTCCCACCGTTCCCCACCACTCCACACTGTTCCCCACCGTTCCCCATCGCTCCCCAGCCTTTCCCACCATTCCCCCATCTCTCCCCATCGCTCCCCACTGTTCCCCAGCCTTTCCCACCATTCCCCAGCGTTTCCCAGCATTTCTCAATGTTTCCCAATTCCCAGTCAGTGTTTCCCATCGTTCCCCAGCACTCCCCACCGTTCCCCATCACTCCCCATTTTTCCCCACCGTTCCCCATCGCTCCCCAGCCTTTCCCCATCATTCCCCAGTGCTCCCCACCGTTCCCCAGTGCTCCCCACTGTTCCCCATCCCCCCCCAGCCTTCCCCCCGGCACTCCCGGCGCTCACAGGGTGACGATGTCGGCGTTGGCGGCGCTCACGGCGATGCTCAGCGGGTCCTGCCCGTCCCCGTCCAGCGCGTGCTGGGTGGCGCCGCGCTTCAGGAACAGGCACACCTGCCTGGGGGCACGCGGCTGCTCAGAGCCCCACGGCATTCCTCGGGATTCCTCGGCATTCCCCACAACTCCTCGGAATTCCTCACAATTCCTCACAATTCCTCACAACTCCTCGGAATTCCGGAGGCGCGGAATTCCGCCTCAGCATCCTAACCCCCGCGTGTTCCAACCTGCCCTGGGGCACTGCCAGGGACAGGACACGCACACAGGTTCTCTGGGCATTCAATCCCAGTGATAAATTCTCCAGGAATTCCACCCCAGACACAAATTGTCTGGGAATTCCATCCCAGCCACAAATTCTCTGGGAATTCCGTCCCAGCCACAAATTCTCCAGGAATTCCACCCCAGACAGAAATTCTCCGGGAATTCTGTCCTTTGGGAATTCCAACCCAGCCATAAATTCTCCAGGAATTCTGTCCCAGCCACAAATTCTCCGGAAATTCTGTCCTTTGGGAATTCCATCCCAGCCACAAATTCTCCGGGAATTCTGTCCTTTGGGAATTCCATCCCAGCCACAAATTCCTTGGGAATTCTGTCCCAGCCACAAATTCTTTGGGAATTCCGTCCCAGTCCCCCCTCCCCACCAAAAAATTCTTTGGGAATTCCATTCCAGCCACAAATCCTCTGGGAATTCTGTCCCAGCCACAAATGCTCCTGGAATTCCATGCCCACCATAAATTCTCTGGGAATTCCATCCCAACCCCTCCTCAGCCATAAATTCTCTGGGAATTCCATCCCAGCCACAAATTCTCCAGGAATTCCATCTCGCCCAGCTCCGAGCTGCTGACAGCGCTCAGAAATCCCCATTTCCCAAACCTTGTCCCCATTCCTTCCCAGCCTGGATCCCATTCCCCAGCCCAGATCCCATTCCCCAGCCCAGATCCCATTCCTCCCAGCCCAGATCCCATTCCTCAGCCCAGATCCCATTCTCCCAGCCCAGATCCCATTCTCCCAGCCCAGATCCCATTCTTCCAGCCCAGATCCCATTCCTCCCAGCCCCGACCCCGTTCCCCAGCCCGGATCCCATTCTTCCAGCCCAGATCCCATTCCCCAGCCCAAATCCTGCATGTTTCCCCAGAACCTACACTTCCCATTCCCCCAGGTCAGATCCCACTCCCCCAGCCTGGATCCCATTCCCTCAGGCCAGACCCCAGATTCCCCAGTCTGGATCCCATTCCCCCAGCCCGGATCCCATTCCCCCAGACCAGATCCTGCTCCCCCAGCCCAGATCCCATTCCCCCAGTTCAGATCCCATCCCCCAGCCCAGATCCTGTTCCCCCAGCCTGGATCCCATTCCCCTCCCAGCCCAGATCCTGCTCCCCCAGCCCAGATCCCATTCCCCCAGGTCAGATCCCATTCTCCCCAGCCCAGATCCATCCCCAGCTCCATCCCCAAGCCCCAGCCATCCCCAGCCTGATCCCCATCTCCCCAGCCCAGATCCCATTCCCCCAGCCCAGATCCCATTCCCCAGCCCCAGATCCCATTCCCCAGCCCAGATCCTGCTCCCCCCAGCCCCAGATCCCATTCCCCAGCCCAGATCCCATTCCCCAGGTCAGATCCCATTCCCCAGCCCCGGATCCCATTCCCCAGCCCAGACCCCATTCCCCCAGGCTCAGATCCCATTCCTCCCAGCCCGGATCCCATTCCCAGCCCAGATCCCATTCCCCCCAGCCCAGATCCCATTCCCCAGCCTAGATCCTGCTCCCCCAGCCCAGATCCCATTCCCCAGCCCAGATCCCGTTCCCCCAGCCCAGATCCTGCTCCCCCAGCCCGGATCCCCATTCCCTCCCCAGCCCGGATCCCCATTCCCCAGCCCATATCCCATTCCCCCCAGGTCAATCCCATTTCCCCATCCCATATCCCATTCCCCAGCCCTGATCCCATTCCCCCAGCCCCAGATCCCCGTTCCCCAGCTCCAGATCCTGCTTCCCCAGCCCCAGATCCCATTCCCCAGCCCAGATCCCATTCCCTCCCAGCCCGGATCCCACTCCCCCAGCCCAGATCCCATTCCCCCAGCCCGGACCCCACTCCCCCAGCCCGGGCCCCGCCCCGCTCTCACCCCGTGTGCCCCAGGGAGGTGGCGTGGTGCAGCGGCGCCCGGCCCCGCGCGTCCCGCTGGTTCACGTCGGCCCCGTTCTGCAGCAGGAACTCGCAGGCGATCAAGGAGCCCTGGGGAAACGGGGAAATGGGGAATGCCCGCTTCAGCTCTGGAATTCCCACATTTGTTCAGCCAGACAGGACAATTCCTGGGCTCCAAAAAGGGAATTTCCACATCAACTCTGGAATTTCCACGTCAATCCAGCCAGACCCGACAATTCCCTAAGGGAATTCCCTCATCAATTCAGCTGTATCCAACAATTCCCAAAAGGAATTCCCTCATCACTCCAGCCATACCTGACAATTCCCAAAGGGAATTCCCACATCAATCCAGCCAGACTGAGACTGGACAATTCCCGTGCTCCAAAAAGGGAATTTCCACTTTGGTTTGGGAATTCCCACATCACTCCAGCCAAACCTGACAATTCCCAAGGGGAATTCCCACACAACCCCATCCAGACCATACAATTCCCAAAGGGAATTCCCACATCACCGTATTCCCAGTGGGAATTCCCACATCACCCCATTCCCAGTGGGAATTCCCACATCACCACATCCGTACCTGATGAAATCCCAGACTGAATTCCCAGACCACCCCATCCACACTGGACAATTCCCAAAGAGAATTCCCACACCACCCCATTCCCAAAGGGAATTCCCACACCACCCCATCCGTAGCAGGCAATCCCTGCTCTCCACATCCCCAACCCCACTCCCACTCCCTCTCCCAATCCCACCCCCACTCCCACTCCCTCTCCCAATCCCACCCCCACTCCCACCCCCAATCCCACTCCCGCTCCCAAACCCACTCTCAATCCCATTCCCAATCCCAATCCCACTCCCAATCCCAGTTCCACTGGCAATCCCACCCCCAATCCCAATCCTACCCCCACTCCCATCCCCAATCCAAATCCCACTCCCAATTTCACTCCCACTCCCACTCCCCACTCCCCACTCCCACCCCCAATCCATCTATCCCGCTTCAATCTCGCTCCCAATCCCAATCCCACTCCCAATCCCAGTTCCACTGGCAATACACCCCTATTCCCAATCCCACTCCCTCCCCACTCTCACTCCCAATCCCACTCCCATCCTAATCCCAATCCACCAATCCCACTCCCAATCTCGTCCTCCCAATCCCAATCCCATCTCCCACTCCCAATCCCACTCTCAATCCACTCAATCTCACCTCCCTAACCAATCCACTACCAATCCCTCACCCCATCCCCACACTCCCCACTCCCCAATCCCACTCCCATCCCCAATCCAATCCACCCCAATCTCACCCCCAATCCCAATCCATCCCCAATCCAATCCACTCTCATCCCCAATCCCACTCCCACTCAATCCAAATCCCACTCCCAATCTCACTCCCACTCCCAATCCTACTCCCCACTCCCACCCCCAATCCAAATCTCACCCCCACCTCCCCCACTCCCCCGCCCCCGGCGCTCACCCCGGTCACCGCCTGCATCAGCGCCGTTTTGCCCTCGTCCTCCCCGTTGGCCCAGTTGGTGTCGGCGCCGTGGGCCAGCGCCGTGGCCATCAGCGGCACGTCCCGCGCCAGCGCCGCTTCGCGCCAGCAGCAGCCCTGGTGCAGCTCCCGCACATCCTCCGGCTCCAGCTCCGCCTCCCCGCTCGACTCCTCAGACACCTCGCACTCTGCGGGGACACGGACCGGGAATGCGGGGAGGATGGAGGGAAAGAGGGAAAAGGGAAGGGTGGGGGAAGGGAAATGGGAAAGGATGGAGGGAAAGAGGGGAAAAGGGAAGGGTGGGGGAAAGGGAAAATGAGGGAAAGGATTGAGGGAAAGAGGGAAAAGGGAAAAGGGAAGAGAAGGGGAAAGGGAAATGGGGAAAGGATTGAGGGAAAGAGGGGAAAGGGAAAAGGGAAAAGGGAAAAGGAAATGGGGAAAGGATTGAGGGAAAGAGGGGAAAGGGAAAAGGGAAAAGGGAAAAGGGAAATGGGAAAGGATGGAGGGGAAAGAGGGGAAAAGGGAAGGGTGGGGGAAAGGGAAAGGGGGAAAGATGGAGGGGAAAGAGGGAAAAGGGAAAAGGGAAAAGGGAAGAGAAGGGGAAAGGGGAATGGGGAAAGGATTGAGGGGAAAGAGGGAAAAGGGAAGGGTGGAGGAAAGGGAATGGGGGAAGGATGGAGGGGAAAAGAGGGAAAAGGAAAAGGGAAGAGAAGGGAAAGGGAAATGGGGAAAGGATTGAGGGGAAAGAGGGGAAAGGGAAAAGGGAAAAGGGAAAAGGAAAAGGAAAAGGGAAAAGGGAAGGGTGGAGGAAAGGAAATGGGGGAAAGGATGGAGGGAAAAGAGGGAAAAGGGAAAAGGAAGGGTGGGGGAATGGAAATGGGGAAGGATGGAGAGGAAAGGGAAAAGGAAAAGGGAAGGGTGGGGAAAGGGAAATGGAAACAAGGAAAGGGAAAAGGGAAAGAGAGAAGGGAAGGGTGGGGAAAGGATTGAGGGAAAGAGGGAAAAGGAAAAGGGAAAGGTGGGGAAAGGGAAAAGGGAAAAGGATTGAGGGAAAGGGGAAAAGGGATAGGGTGGGGAAAGGAAATGGGAACAAGGAAAGGGAAAAGGGAAAGAGAGAAGGGAAGGGTGGGGAAAGGAAAGGGGGAAAGGATTGAAGGGGAAAGAGGGAAAAGGGAAAAGGGAAGGGTGGAGGAAAGGGAAATGGGAACAAGGAAGGGGAAAAGGGAAAGAGAGAAGGGAAGGGTGGGGAAAGGGGGAAAGGATTGAGGGGAAAAGAGGGAGGAAAAGGAAGAAAAGAGGAAAAGGAGGAGAAAGAGGAAGGAAAAGGGAAAAGGGAAGGGTGGGGGAAAGGGAAATGGGAAACAAGGAAGGGGAAAAGGGAAAGAGAGAAGGGAAGGGTGGGGGAAAAGGATTGAGGGAAAAGAGGGAAAAGGGAAAAGGAAAAGGGAAGAAGGGTGGAGGAAAGGAAATGGGGAAAGGATTGAGGGGAAAGAAGGGAAAAGGGATATAGGTGGGGAAAGGGAAATGGAAACAAGGAAAGGGAAAAGGGAAAGAAGAGGAAAGGAAAGGGGATGAGGGGAAAGAGGGGAAAGCGAATGAGGGGAAAAGAGGGAAAAGGGAAAAGGAAAAGGGAAAAGGAAAAGAGAAAGAGGGAAAAGGGAAGGGTGGGGGAAAGGAAATGGGAACAAGGAAGGGGAAAAGGGAAAGAGAGAAGGGAAGGGTGAGGGAAAGGGAAAAAGGGAAGGGAGAGAGAAAAGAGGGAAAAGAGGGGAAAAGGGAAAAGGAAATAGGGATGGGTGGGGGAAAAGGGAAAAAGGAAGGGGGAAAAGGAAAGAGGGAAAAAGAGGAAAAATGGAAGGGTGGGGGAAACGGAAAGAGGGAAAGGTGGGGAAAAGGGAACAAGGGAAAGGGAAAAGGGAAAGAGGGAAAGGAAGGGTAGGGAAAAGAGAAGAAGGGAAAGGAAAAAGGGAAAGAGGGAAAAGGGAAAAGGAAAGAGGGAAGGGTGGGAAAAGGAGAAAGGGAAAGGGTAAAGAGAAGGGTGGGGAAAAGGGGAAAAGGAGAAAAGGAAAGCGGGAGAGAAGAAATTAAAAGGGAAAGAGGGGAAAGAAAGAGGGAAGGGCGGGGAAAAGGAAAAAGGAGAGGGAAGGGAATGGGAAAAGGAAAGGAAAAAAATGAAAGAGGAAAGGGAAAGGGGAAAGGGAAAAGGGGAAAAAGGAAAGGGAAAGGACATGTCCCGGCGCCACCCACCTTCCTCGGTGACGCTGTCCACCAGCGAGCCGAACACCAGCACGTCGCTGCTGCCGTCGGTGCTGCCGCCCAGGCCACTGTCACTGCTCAGACCTGCGGGGCCGGCAGGACACACGGCACGGACACGTCAGCACCGGGACAGCGACAGGGACAGCGACAGGGACACCGACAGGGACACCGACAGGGACACCGACAGGGGGACACAGGGACAGGGGACACAGGGACGGGGACAGGGGACACAAGGACGGGGGACATGAGGACATGGGGACATGGGGGACAGGACACGGCGGGGGATCACACACACACTGCTGGCACAGGGACAGGGCACTGTAGGATGTCACACACACAGCACAGGGATGTCACACACTGCTGGCACAGAATGTCACACACTGCTGGCACAGGGTGTCACACACAGCATAGGGTGTCACACACACACTGCTGGCACAGGGATGTCACACATACAGCACAGGGTGTCACACACTGGTGGCACAAGGATGTCACACACACAGAGCACAGGGATGTAACACACACAGCACAGGGTGTCACACACTGGTGGCACAGAGTGTCACACACACACTGCTGGCACAGGGTGTCACACATACACAGCACAGGGTGTCACACACAGCACAGGGTGTCACACACACAGCACAGCAATGTCACACACACAGCACAGGGTGTCACACACTGCTGGCACAGGGACACTGCTGGCACAGGGACAGTGCCACTGCCACCCCTCTCAGCCCCAGAGAAGCTGCCAGGCCTCACGGTGGCCGTGTCCCCACCCTGCCCTCCATGCAGGGATGCTCCAGCCCTGCCACGGCCCTGGGGACACCTGGGGACACCTGGGGGACACTTGGGGGACACCTGGGGGACACCTAGGGACACTTGGGGACACCTGGGGACACCTAGGGACACCTGGGGACACTTGGGGACACCTGGGGACACCTGAGGGACACCTGGGGACACTTGGGGACACTTGGGGACACCTGGGGGACACCTGGGGGACACTTGGGGACACCTGTGGGACACTTTTCATTGGCACACCTTCAGCCTTTTATATTCTGAATATTTCTTATTAGAATATTTGTATTCTAAATATACTTAAATATATATTAAATATATATTTATACAAAACTCTTTATTTATATTTAGCTTTTCTGTTTTCCAGATTCTGCACTGCCTTAGTATGCAATCAAAATCTCCAGATAAATACATAACCAAAAAATCCCAGATAAAAACCAAAAATCCCAGGTAAAATCCAAAAATCCCAGATAAAAATATAACCAAAAAATCCCAGATAAAAACCAAAAATCCCAGGTAAAACCCAAAAATCCCAGATAAAAACATAACCAAAAATCTCAGATAAAAACCAAAAATCCCAGATAAAAGATCAGGCTCCTGAAAAAATGGAATTTTGGGTGAAAAAGGTGGAATTTTGGGTGGAAGAAATGGAATTTTGGGGGAACACGTGGAATTTTGGGTGGAAGAAGAGGAATTTTGGGGGGAAGAAGTGGAATTTTTGGGGCACATGTATAATCTGGAGTGGAAAAAATGGAATTTGGGGTGGAAAATGTGGAATTTTGTGTAGAAGAAGAGGAATTTTGGGTGGAAAAAGGAATTTTGGGGGGAAGAAGTGGAATTTGGGGGAACGTGGAATTTTGGGTGGAACAAGAGGAATTTTGTGGTGGAAAAGGTGGAATTTGGGGGCACACGTGAAATTATGGGGGCACATGTGTAATTTGGGGTGGAAAAAGTGGAATTTTGAGTGGAAAAATTGGAATTTTGGATGGAACATGTGGAATTTTGTGCTGAAGAAGTGGAATTTTGGGGAAACGTGGAATTTGGGGGAGCATGTGGAATTTGGGGAAACACGTGGAATTTTGGGGAAGCGTGGAATTTGGGGTAACAAGTGGAATTTGGGGAGCAGGTGTGCAATTTTGGGGGGCAGATGTGTAATTTTGGGGGCAGGTGTGCAATTTTGGGGGGCAGGTGAGTAATTTGAGGGCAGGTGTGCAATTTTGGGGCAGTGGAATTTTGGGGGCAGGTGGAATTTGGGGGCAGTGTGGAATTTGGGGGCAGGTGTGGAATTTGGGGGCAGGTGTGCAATTTTGGAGGCAGGTGGAATTTTGGGGAAAAGGTGGAATTTTGGATGGAAGAAGTGGAATTTTGGGGGCACATGTGTAATTTGAGGTGGAAAAAGTGGAATTTTGAGTGGAAAAATTGGAATTTTGGGTGGAACATGTGGAATTTTGTGCTGAAGAAGTGGAATTTTGGGGAAACGTGGAATTTGGGGTAAAGGTGGAATTTGGGGTAACAAGTGGAATTTTGGGTGGAACAAGTGGAATTTTAGGGAAGAAGTGGAATTTTGGGTGGAACTTTTGGGTGGAAGAAGTGGAATTTTGGGAGCACATGTGGAATTCGGGGGGCACGTGTGTGGAATTTGGGGGGCAGGTGTGCAATTTTGGGAGGCAGGTGTGCAATTTTGGGGTGGAAAAGGTGGAATTTTGGGTGGAAGAAGTGGACTTTGGGGGCACATGTATAATTTGGGGTGGAAAAAGTGGAATTTTGAGTGGAAAAATTGGAATTTTGGGTGGAACATGTGGAATTTTGTGCTGAAGAAGTGGAATTTTGGGGAAACGTGGAATTTGGGGTAACAGTGGAATTTGGGGTAACAAGTGGAATTTTGGGTGGAAATTTTGGGTGGAAGAAGTGGAATTTTGGGAGCACATGTGGAATTTGGGGGCACGTGTGTAATTTTGAGGGCAGGTGTGCAATTTGGGGGGCAGGTGTGTAATTGTGCATTTTTGGGGGCAGGTGTGCAATTTTGGGGTGGAAAAGGTGGAATTTTGGGTGGAAGAAGTGGACTTTGGGGCACATGTATAATTTGGGGTGGAAAAAGTGGAATTCTGGAGTGGAAAAATTGGAATTTTGGGTGGAACATGTGGAATTTTGTGCTGAAGAAGTGGAATTTTGGGGAAACGTGGAATTTGGGGAGCATATGTGGAATTTGGGGTAACAAGTGGAATTTTGGGTGGAACAAGTGGAATTTTAGGGGAAGAAGTGGAATTTTGGGTGGAAATTTTGGGTGGAAGAAGTGGAATTTTGGGAGCACATGTGGAATTTGGGGGCACGTGTGTAATTTGGGGGGCAGGTGTGCAGTTTGGGGGGCAGGTGTGCAATTTTGAGGGCAGGTGTGCAATTTGGGGGCAGGTGTGCAATTTTGGGGGCAGATGTGGAATTTTGAGTGGAAAAATGGAATTTTGGGGGCACATGTGCAATTTTGGGGTGGAAAGAGTGGAATTTTAGGTGGAACAAGTGGAATTTTGGGTGGAACAAGTGGAATTTTGAGGGAAGAAGTGGAATTTTGGGTGGAAATTTTGGGTGGAAGAAGTGGAATTTTGGGTGGAAATTTTGGGTGGAAGAAGTGGAATTTTGGGAGCACATGTGGAATTTGGGGGCGATGTGGAATTTGGGAGCAGGTGTGCAATTTGAGGGGCAGGTGTGCAATTTGAGGAGCAGGTGTGCAATTTTGGGGGCAGGTGTGCAATTTTGGGGAGCAGGTGTGCAATTTTGAGGGGCAGGTGTGCAATTTTGGGGTGGAAAGGTGGGAATTTTGGGTGGAAGAAGTGGACTTTGGGGCACATGTGCCAATTTGGGGTGGAAAAGTGGAATTTTGAGTGGAAAAATTGGAATTTTGGATGGAACATGTGGAATTTTGTGCTGAAGAAGTGGAATTTTGGGAAACGTGGAATTTGGGGAGCACAAGTGGAATTTTGGGTGGAACAAGTGGAATTTTAGGAGAAGAAGTGGAATTTTGGGTGGAAATTTTGGGTGGAAGAAGTGGAATTTTGGGAGCACATGTGGAATTTGGGGGCACGTGTAGAATTTGGGGACAGGTGTGCAATTTGGGGGCAGGTGTGCAATTTTGAGGTGCAGGTGTGTGTAATTCTGAGGGTGCAGTGTGCAATTTTGGGGTGCAAGCTGTGGAATTTTGAGGGCAAGTGTGCAATTTTGGGGTGGAACATGTGGAATTTTGTGGAAGTGCAGCTGTGCATTTTGGGGTGCAGCTGTGGAATTTTAGGGGTACAGATGTGGAATTTTGGGGGTGCAGCATGTGGAATTTTGAGGGAGCAGGTGTGTAATTTTGGGGGTGCAGCTGTGCAGTTTGGGGAGCAGGTGTGTAATTTTGAGGGGCAAGTGTGCAATTTTGGGGGCAGGTGTGTAATTTTGGGGTGCAGCTGTGTAATTTTGAGGGTGCAGCTGTGCAATTTTGGGGGTGCAGCTGTGCATTTTGGGGTGGAAGCTGTGGAATTTTGGGGGTGCAACTGTGCAATTTTGGGTGCAGCAGTGGAATTTTGGGGAACAGCTGTGTAATTTTGGGGGCAGGTGTGGAATTTTGGGGAGCAGCTGTGTGCAATTTTGAGGTGCAACGTGTGTAATTTTAGAAGTGCAGGTGTGCAATTTTGGGGGCAGGTGTGCAATTTTGAGGGGTGCAGATGTGGATTTTGGGGTGCAGCTGTGCAATTTTGGAGTGCAGAGTGTGGATTTTGGGGGTGCAGGTGGATTTTGGGGTGCAGCTGTGCAATTTTGGGGCACAGGTGTGGATTTTGGGGTGCAGGTGTGGAATTTGAGGTGCAGACTGTGCAATTTTAGGGAGCAGATGTGTAATTTTGAGGTGCAACTAGGTGGAATTTTGGGGGAACAAGTGTGAATTTTGGGGTGCAGCTGTGCAGTTTGGGGGGCAGGTGTGTAATTTTGAGGGCAGGTGTGTAATTTTGGGGGCAGGTGAGCAATTTGGGGGCACGTGTGCAATTTTGGGGTGGAAAAGGTGGAATTTTGGGTGGAAGAAGTGGAATTTGGGGTGGAAATTTTGGGTGGAAGAAGTGGAATTTTGGGAGCACATGTGGAATTTGGGGGAACACGTGTGGAATTTGGGGAGTCAGCTGTGTAATTTTGGGGTGCAGCTGTGCATTTTGGGGGTGCAGCTGTGTAATTTTGGGGTGCAGCTGTGCGTTTTGGGGTGCAGCTGTGTAATTTTGAGGTGCAGCTGTGTAATTTTGGGGTGCAGCTGTGCAATTCTGGGGAGCAGGTGTGTAATTTTGGGGTGCAGCTGTGTAATTTTGGGGTGCAGGTGTGGAATTTGGGGTGCAGCTGTGCAATTTTGGGAGTGCAGCTGTGTAATTTTAGAGGTGCAGCTGTGCATTTTGAAGTGCAGGTGTGCAATTTTAGGGTGCAGCTGTGCATTTTGGGGTGCAGCTGTGCAATTTTGAAGTGCAGCTGTGCAGTTTGGGGTGCAGCTGTGCATTTTGGGAATGCAGCTGTGCAGTTTGGGGAGCAGGTGTGTAATTTTGAGAGGGCAAGTGTGCAATTTTGGGGGCAGGTGTGTAATTTTGGGGTGCAGCTGTGCATTTTGGGAGTGCAGCTGTCGTTTTGGGGTCTCTCTGCCAGCCCCACCTTACCTCCGTCCAGGGGCCCCGCCGGCGCCTGCGAATAGCGGGGGCTGCACCGAGGAGGGCTGGCACCTAGAGCAGGGGGGAGGGCAAGGTCAGGGGATCACTGCCACAAACACACACACAAATAAAAAAAAAATTAAAAGGAAAAAAAATTTAAACAGGAAAAAAAAAGGAAAAAAAGGAAAAAAAGGAAAAATGGAAAAAAAAGGGAAAAACGGGGGAAAAAAGGGAAAAACAGAGGAAAAAAAAGGGAGAAAAGGGGGAAAAAAAAGGGAGAAAAAGGGGAAAAACAGGGGAAAAAAGAGGGAAAAAGGGAGAAAAGGGGGAAAAAGGAGAAAAAAGGGGAAAAAAGGAAAAAAGGGGGAAAAAGCGGGGGCAAAAAGGGAAAAAGGGAAAAATGGAGAAAAAGGGGAAAAAAGGGAAAAATGGGCAAAAAAAGGGAAAAAAGGGGGAAAAGGGAGAAAAAGGGGAAAAAGGGGGAAAAGGGAGAAAAAGGGGGAAAAAAGGAAAAAGGGGAGAAAAAGGAGAAAAACATGGGAAAAAATGGAGAAAAAAGGAGAAAAACAGGGGAAAAAGAGAGGGAGAAAAGGGGGAAAAGGAGAAAAAGAGGGGAAAAGGGGAAAAGGCAGAAAAAAGGGGAAAAACAAGGAAAAAGAGGGAAAAGGGAGAAAAAGGGGAAAAAAGGGGGAAAAAAGGGGAAAAAAAGAGGAAAAAAAGGGAAAATAAAGGGAAAAACGAGGGGGAAAAAGGGGAGAAAAGAGGGGAAAAATGGAGAAAAAAGGGAAAAAGGAGAAAAAATGGGGAAAAAGGAGAAAAAGGGAAAAAGGGGAAAAATGGGGAAAAAGAAAGGGAGAAAAAGGGGAAAAATGGAGAAAAAGGGGAAAAAGGGAAAATAGGGAAAAACTGGGAAAAATGGGGAAAAAGGAGAAAAATTGGGGAAAAATGGGGAGAAAAAGGGAAAAAAGGGAAAAAAGGGGAAAAAAGGAAAAAAATGGGAGGAATTGTCTGCAGTGAGACTTGGCTAAAAAATACAGAAAAATTTTAAAAAATGAAAAATAAATTTGGAAAGAAACCTAAAAGCCAAAATGAAAAGAAAAAAATAAAAAATTAAAAGCCAATGGATGCAAAAGGTGCTGGAGGAAAAAATCCAGAAAGGGCAGCGGGAAGTGAAAATGGGAGAAATAAAAACGGGGATGGGGCTTGGAGCCAAATGCTGCTGGCTCTGCTGGGACACACCTGGGACACCTGGGACAGCTGGGACACAGCTGGGACACACCTGGGACACAGCTGGGACACACCTGGGGCACAGCTGGGCACAGCTGGGCACAGCTGGGACACACCTGGGACACAGCTGGGCACACCTGGGACACACCTGGGACAGCTGGGACATGTGGGACACAGCTGGGACACACCTGGGACACAGCTGGGACACACCTGGGACACACCTGGGACATCTGCACACATCTGGAACACAACTGAGACACACCTGGGGACACACCTGGGACAAATCACAGAACCGGGGCACACCTGGGAGATCTGCACACATCTGGACACACCTGGGGCCCACCTGGGGACACACCTGGGACAAATCCCACACCCAGGGCACACCGGGGCACACCTGGGGACACATCTAACACCTGGGACACACCCGGGGCACACCTGGGACAAATCCCACACCTGGGACACACCTGGGGACACACCTGGGACAAATCCCACACCTGGGGACACACCTGGGGACACACCTGGGGACACCTGAGACACACCTAGGACACACCTGGGGACACATCTAACACCTGGGACACACCCGGGGCACACCTGGGACAAATCACACACCTGGGACACACCTGGGGACACATGTAACACCTGGGACACACCTGGGGCACACCTGGGACACATCTAGGACACACCTGGGACACACCTGGGACAAATCACACCTGGGACACACCTGGGGACACACCTGGGACACACCTGTGACACACCTAGGACACACCTAGGACAAATCACACACCTGGGACACACCTGGGGACACACCTGGGACACACCTGTGACACACCTAGGACACACCTGGGACAAATCACACACCTGGGCACACCTGTGAAACACCTGGGCACACCTGTGACACACCTGTGGCACACCCCGGGACAAATCACACACTTGAGACACACCTGTGACACACCCGGGCACACCTGGGACAAATCACACACTTGAGACACACCTGTGACACACGTGGGCACACCTGTGACACACCTGGGACAAATCCCACACCTGGGACACACCCGGGGGCAGCACTTACTGCGGGGCCCGGCGCCGGCGCCCGTGTCGAAGTAGGAGAAGAGCGAGTCGAGCTCGTCGGGGCAGAAGAGCGAGTCCCGGCGGAACTGCCGCTCCAGCGAGGCGGCGGCTGCGGGGCGGGGTCAGCGGGCGGGGCCACCCGCCACAGCACCCAAAATCCTGCCAGCACCGCCCCAGGAACCCAACACATCCCAAAATCCTGCCAGGACCGTACCAGGAACCCCAAATTCCTACCAGGACCGCCCCCAGGAACCCAACACACCCCAAATTCCTGCCAGGACCATCCCAGGAACCCCAAAATCCTGCCAGGACCGGCCCCAGGAACCCAACACATCCCAAAATCCTGCCAGGACCGCCCCAGGAACCCCAAAATATCCCAAAATCCTGCCAGCACCGTCCCAGGAACCCCAAAACACCCCAAAATCCTGCCAGGACCTTCTCAGGAACCCAAAATATCCCAAATTCCTGCCAGGACCATCCCAGGAACCCAACACATCCCAAAATCCTGCCAGGACCGTCCCAAGAACCCCAAAATCCTGCCAGGACCGTCCACAGCACCCCAAAATCCTGCCAGGACCGTCCCAGGAACCCCAAAATCCTGCCAGGACCGCCCCACAGCACCCCAAATCCTGCCAGGACCGCCCCAGGAACCCAACACACCCCAAAATCCTGCCAGGACCGCCCCAGGAACCCCAAAAACCTGCCAGGACCACCCCAGGAACCCCAAAATCCTGCCAGGACCGTCCCAGGAACCCAACACACCCCAAAATCCTACCAGGACCGCCCCAGGAACCCAACACACCCCAAAATCCTGCCAGGACCGTCCCAGGAACCCCAAAATATCCCAAAATCCTGCCAGGACCGTCCCAGGAACCCAAAACACCCCAAAATCCTGCCAGGACCGTCCCAGGAACCCAACACACCCCAAAAATCCTGCCAGGACCGTCCCAAAAACCCCAAAACACCCCAAAATCCTGCCAGGACCGTCCCAGGAACCCCAAAATCCTGCCAGGACCGCCCCAGGAACCCAACACACCCCAAAATCCTGCCAGGACCGCCCCAGGAACCCAACACATCCCAAAATCCTGCCAGGACCATCCCAAAACCCCCAAAATATCCCAAATTCCTGCCAGGACCTTCCCAGAAACACAAAACATCCCAAATTCCTGCCAGGACCTTCCCAGGAACCCAGCACCCCAAAATCCTGCCAGGACCGTCCCAAAAACCCCAAAATATCCCAAATTCCTGCCAGCACCGTCCCAGGAACCCAAAGCACCCCAAAATCCTGCCAGGACCTTCCAAAAACCCAAAATATCCCAAAATCCTGCCAGGACCGTCCCAAAAACCCCAAAAACTTCCCAAAATCCTGCCAGGACCTTCCCAGGAACCCAAAACATCCCAAAATCCTGACCACACCCATCCTGGAACTCTGGGAACAACTAGAACCTTCCTAAAACCCAAAACACCCCAAAATCCTGCCAGAACCTTCCCAGGAACCCAAAACACCCCAAAATCCTGCCAGGACCGTCCCAGGAACCCAAAACATCCCAAAATCCTGCCAGGACCGTCCCAGGAATCCCAAAATATCCCAAAATCCTGCCAGGACCGTCCCAGAAACCCAAAACACCCCAAAATCCTGCCAGGACCTTCCCAGGAACCCCAAAACCTGCCAGGACTGTCCCAGGAACCCCAAAATATCCCAAATTCCTGCCAGGACCGTCCCAGGAACCCCAAAACATCCCAAATTCCTGCCAGGACCGTCCCAAAACCCCAAAATATCCCAAATTCCTGACCACACCCATCCCGGAACTCTGCGAACAACCAGAACCTTCCTAAAAATTCAAAATATCCCAAATTCCTGCCAGGACCCTCCCAGGAACCCAAAATATCCCAAATTCCTGCCAGAACCTTCCCAAAAAATCCAAAACACCCCAAATTCCTGCCAGAACCTTCCCAAAAATCCAAAACACCCCAAAATCCTGCAAGGACCTTCCCAGGAAGACAAAATATCCCAAATTCCTGCCAGAACCTTCCCAAAAACCACAAAATATCCCAAATTCCTGCCAGGACCTTCCCAAAAAAGCCAAAATATCCCAAATTCCTGCCAGGACCGTCCCAAAAACCCAAAATATCCCAAATTCCTGCCAGGACCTTCCAGAAAACCCAAAATATCCCAAATTCCTGCCAGGACCTTCCCAAAAATCCAAAATACCCCAAAATCCTGCAAGGACCTTCCCAGGAACCCAAAACATCCCAAAATCCTGCAAGGACCTTCCCAGGAACCCAAAACATCCCAAAATCCTGCAAGGACCGTCCCAGGAACCCAAAATATCCCAAATTCATCACAACACTCATCCTGGAACTCTGTGAACAGCCAGAACCTTCCTAAAAAATTCAAAATATCCCAAAATCCTGCCAGGACCCTCCCAGGAACCCAAAACATCCCAAATTCCTGCCAGAACCTTCCTGAGAACCCAAAATATCCCAAATTCCTGCCAGAACCTTCCCAAAAAATCCAAAACAACCCAAATTCCTGCAAGGACCTTCCCAAAAACCCAAAATATCCCAAATTCCTGCTAGGACTTTCCCAAAAAACGCAAAATGCCCCAAATTCCTGCAAGGACCTTCCAAAAAGAACCAAAATATCCCAAATTCCTGCCAGAAGGTTCCCCAGAACCCAAAATATCCCAAATTCTTGCCAGGACCTCCCAAAAACACAAAATATCCCAAAATTCTCCCAGAACCTTCCCAAAAACCCAAAATATCCCAAATTCCTGAGCAAAGCCATCCCAGAACTCTGGGAACAACCAGAAAATTTATAGAAAATTCATCCAAAAATTCACAGAGAATTCATCAAAAAATCACAGAAAATTCATCAAAAACTGACTGAAAATTCACTGAAAATTCATTGAAAATTAATGGAAAATTCACCAAAAAAATCACAGAAAATTTACTGAATAATCATTAAAAATTCACAGAAAATTTATAGAAAATGTATAGAAAATTCATAGAAAAGTCATTGAAGATTCACTGAAAACTCACCGAAAACTCACTGAAAACTCACTGAAAACTCAGCAAAAATTCACCAAATATTCACTGAAAATTCACAGAAAACTCACTGAAAATTCACAGAAAATTTATCGAAAATTTATAGAAAATTCATTGAAATTTCACTGAAAACTCACTGAAAATTCATCAAAAATTCATCAAAAATTCACTGAAAATTCACCAAAAACTCACTGAAAATTCACCAAAAACTCACTGAAAATTCACCAAAAACTCACTGAAAATTCACAGAAAATTTATAAAAAATTTATAGAAAATTCATCGAAAACTCAGAAAACTCACTGAAAACTCACTGAAAAGCCACCGAAAACTCACCAAAAATTCACAGAAAATTAATCGAAAACTCACTGAAAATTCATTGGAAATTCATTGGAAATACACAGAAAATTCATTAAAATTCACAAAAACCAGAAAATTCACAGAAAATTAAATAGAAAATTCATTGAAAATTATCAGAAAATTAATAGAAAATTCACGAAAATATCATTAAAAATTCACAGAAAATTTATAGAAAATTTATAGAAAATTCATAGAAAATTCACCGAAAATTCACTGAGAATTCACTGAGAATCCATTGAAAATCCACTGAAAAGCCACCGAAAACTCAGCAAAAATTCACTGAAAATTCACAAAAAAATCACTGAAAAACCACTGAAAATTCACAGAAAAATAATTTAAAATTCACAGAAAATTTATAGAAAATTCATCGAGAATTCATCAAAAGAAAATTCACAGAAAACTCATTAAAAATTCATTAAAAAGTCATAAAAAATTAATCAAAAAATCACCAAAAAATCACCCAAAAAAATCACCCAAAACATCACCAAAAAAACCACAAAAAAATCACCAAAAATCAAAAAATCACCAAAAATCACCAAAAAATCACCAAAAATCACTCAAAATTTAAAAATCACCAAAAATCACCAAAAATCACCCAAAAATCACCAAAAATCACAAAAAATCACAAAAAAATCATCAAAAATCACAAAAAATCACCAAAAATCACCAAAAAAATCACAAAAAACCACCAAAAGTCACCAAAAAATTTCACCAAATATCACCAAAAAATCAGCCAAAAATCACAAAAAATTTACGAAAATCACCAAAAAAATCATCAAATATCACCAAAAAATCACCAAAAAATCACCCCAAAATCACAAAAAAATCACCAAAAATCACCAAAAATCACAAAAAATCACCGAAAAATCACAAAAAAATCACAAAAACACCAAAAAAATCACCAAAATCACCAAAAAAATCACCCAAAAATCACCCAAAAAAATCACAAAAAATCAGCAAAAAATCACCAAAAAATCACCAAAAATCACCAAAAAATCACCAAAAATCACCAAAAAAAATTCACCAAAAAATTCTAAAAAATTATTGAAAATCTAGTAAGATTTACAGAAACGCACAGAAGCTCAGCACGGCGCTCACCTGAGGCCAGCAGGGTGGGCCCGGCGCCGCCCGGCTCCTGGCGCCGCTTGCGCCGCTCGCCGCCTCGGGAGCCGCCGCGGAGCCGCCGCCGCTGCTTGAGGCTCCAGCGGCGCGGCCGCGCCAGCGCCCGCCCGGGCAGCGCCGGCAGGAACCGCTTCTCCACGTACTTGCCCTTGATCCACGCCTCCTTCTCCTGCCTGCAAGGCACAGGGAAAAAATGCACAGAAAAAAAATGCACAGAGCGCGTCACGGAAAGCACCGGGAAACGGGGCTGCTGCTGCTCGGGGGGTTGGACAACCTGAGACCCAAAATTCCCATTTTCTCCAAATTTCAAATGAGGCATTTTGAGGTCTCTGGATCTGCCTTTCCAGAGGGTTTGTCCAAAGCCACCATGAGAAAATGGAAGTGCTGCTGCTCGGGGGGTTTGGACAACCTGAGACCCAAAATTCCAATTTTTCCAAATTTCAAATGAGGCATTTTGGGTTTCTGAGAGAACTGGGTTTGCTCAAAGTCACCACAAGGAGATGGAGCTGCTGCTCCAGAGTTTTTTGACTACTTGAAACCCAAAATTCCAATTTCTCCAAATTTCAAATGAGGCATTTTGGGTTTCTACGGGAACAGGGGATTTGCCCAAAGATGCCACGAGAAAATGGAGCTGCTGCTGCTCTGGGGGTTGGACAACCTGAGAACCAAAATTCCAATTTTTCCAAATTTCAAATGAGGCATTTTGAGGTCTCTGGATCTGCCTTTCCAGAGGGTTTGTCCAAAGCCACCATGACAAAATGAAGCTGCTGCTCTTCTGGGGGGTTTGATCAACCTGAGACCCAAAATTCCAATTTTTCCAAATTTCAAATGAGGCATTTTGGGTTTCTGAGAGAACTGGGTTTGCTCAAAGCGCCCATGAGGAGATGGAGCTGCTGCTCTGGGTTTTTTGTCCACTTCATACCCATAATTCCAATTTTTCCAACTTGCAAATGAGGCATTTTGAGGTTTCTGAAAGAACTTGGGTTTTCCCAAAGTCACCACGAAAAAATGGAGCTGCTGCTCTGGGGGGTTTGGTCAACCTGAGACTCAAAATTCCAATTTTTCCAAACTTCAAATGAGGCATTTTGAGGTCTCTGAGGAATTGGGGTTGCTGTGAGGATCCCTGAACCTGGTTCTCCATGGATTTTTGGGCTCTGGGGATCCCTAAAACCACTTTTCCATGGATTTTGGGGATTCCTGACCCTGGTTCTCCACGGATTTTGGGGATTCCTAAACTCGCTTTTCCATGGATTTTGGGGATGCCTGAACTCACTTTTCCATGAATTTGGGGATGCCTGACCCTGGTTATCCATGGATTTTGGGGATTCCTGAACTTGATTTTCCATGGATTTTGGGGATTCCTGAACTTGCTTTTCCATGGATTTTGGGGATTCCTGAACTCGCTTTTCAATGGATTTTGGGGATCCCTGACCCTGGTTCTCCATGGATGTTGGGGATTCCTGAACTCGCTTTTCCAAGGATTTTGGGGATTCCTGAACTCGCTTTTCCAAGGATTTTGGGGCACAGCTCACCTGGAGCTCCCTGCTGTCGGTTTCTTCAGCCCCAGCTCCTCGCACTGCGCCTCGTAAATCTGGTTCATGGTGCTGTTGCCCAGCTCACACATCAGCTGGAAGTGAATTTCAGGGAGGGGTTTAAAGGCTCAGGTGAGGAATTTCCCCCTTTTCCAGGGAATTCTGGATTCCCAGCGTTTTTCCCAGGCTGCACTCACCTTGAGCAGCTCCGGCTCCCAGGAATCCAGCGTGAGCGATCGCACCTTGGAGCAGTGAACACCCAGGCTCCTGCTCGGCCAAGAGGAAGGAAATCCAGAATGATTAAAATCCCAGGATTTCCCTAACGAGGTCAGGTCCTTAATTAGCTCTCAGTGCAGGTGGAGCTGAACCAGGGGGTACAGAGACAATTCCTACAAACACGGCACCAGCTGCACAATTCCAGCTCTGCCCATTCCCTGCGATCCTGCACTCCATCTATGGCTGTTTTCCCAGGATCCTGCACTCCATCCATGGCTGTTTTCCCTGGAATCCTGAACTCCATCCCTGGCTGTTTTCCCTGGGATCCTGCACTCCATCCATGGCTGTTTTCCCTGGGAATCTTCTAATCCATCCCTGGTTTTTTTCCCTGGGATCCTGCACTCCATCCATGGCTGTTTCCCCTGGAATTCTGTACTCATTCCTGGCTGTTTTCCCTGGAATCCTGAACTCCATCCCTGGCTGTTTGTCCCAGGATCCTGCACTCCATCCCTGGAATCCTTTAGTGCATTCCTGACCACTTTTCCTGGGAATCATTTAGTCCATCCCTGGCAATTTTTCCCTGGAATCCTACACTCCATCCCTGGCCATTTTCCCAGAAATCCTGTACTCCATCCCTGGGATTTTCCCCGTGATCCTGCACTCCACCCCTGGCTGTTTTCCCAGGGATTTTCCCCAGGACACCTCACTCCATCCCTGGCCATTTTCCCTGTGATACTTCACTCCACCCCTGTTCCTTTTCCCAGAGATTTTCCCCAGGAATCCTTCACTCCACCCCTGTTCCTTTTCCCAGAGATTTTCCCCAGGAATCCTTCCTCCACCCCTGTTCCTTTTCCCAGGGGTTCTCCCCAGGAATCCTTCCCTCCACCCCTGTTCCTTTCCCAGGGATTTTCCCCAGTATCCCTCACTCCACCCCTGATCCTTTCCCAGGGATTTTTCCCAGGAATCTTTCACTCCACCCCTGTTCCTTTTCCCAGGGATTTTTCCCAGGAATCTTTCACTCCACCCCTGTTCCTTTTCCCAGAGATTTTCCCCAGGAATCCTTCACTCCACCCCTGTTCCTTTCCCAGGGGTTCTCCCCAGGAATCCTTCCTCCACCCCTGTTCCTTTCCCAGGGATTTTCCCCAGTATCCCTCACTCCACCCCTGATCCTTTCCCAGGGATTTTTCCCAGGAATCTTTCACTCCACCCCTGTTCCTTTTCCCAGGGATTTTTCCCAGGAATCTTTCACTCCACCCCTGTTCCTTTTCCCAGGGATTTTTCCCAGTATCCCTCACTCCACCCCTGTTCCTTTCCCAGGGATTTTCCCCAGGAATCTTTCACTCCACCCCTGTTCCTTTCCCAGGGCCTCTCCCCAGGAATCCCTCACTCCACCCCTGTTTTTTTTCCCAGGGGCTCTCCCCAGCCCCCTGCCCCCAGCAGCACCTGTGGATGCCCGAGCACTCGATGCAGAGCAGGATGCCCAGGTTGATGCTGGCCCAGCGCGGGTCTGGCTGCCCGCAGTCGCAGCACTGCTCGTTCCCAGGGATGCTCTGCACCCTCTGCAGGATCGTCTCCCCCCTCCCGCCGCGCTCCCGCGCCTCCGTGGCTGAGTCGATGCTGCTGGTGGAGGGGGAGGCTGTTCTGTCCAGCCTCTGCAGGGAAAAGCAAAAAAATCAGGATATGGACACTAGCACTCCTGGAGGAGAGCAAACCTGGCTCAGTTTAGTGCCTTGGAGTGGCTCTAAAACCACAAGGATTTTGGATTTTAGATTTTCGTGTGTTTGTAATCCTGCAGTTCTTTAGAGCAGAGCTCTAACCTCCATGTACAGTGTGAACTGCTGTCCTCACATTTCAATCAGCAAAACAATTCCTGTCCAGCCCTGGGAATCAAGGACACCTCACTGCCTCGGGCTCCAAGAAATATAAGAAACATTTTTTACATGTTTACATTTTTTACATGAGCTGAGAGGGGCAAATTTGGGGTAAATTCCCTCATTACCCAAAGTTGTAATTGGAGAATTAATCCCTGATTTTTAAATAAGACCAAAGATAAAATTGTCTGAAAAAATCCTGACCATCATCCACCCTGGGTGTAACCTTCAAGATGTACCTATTGAATATTTATGAATATTTAATAAACACCCACTTTTATTCTCCTAATCTTGCTCTGGGCAGCTACTCCAAGGCATTGAGCTGATGAAGGGAGCAGGGAATTCTGCATTTTCCATGGTGTCCTAAGCTACAATGTAAAGATGTGCACAAAAGTTTGTATCCTATCACCAGCTGTCAAACCAGGTGGGGCAGTGATTTTATCTCTGTGGTGATATCTCCTGTTAATGGGCAATGTGTCAAAAACCAGGTGGGGCAGTGATTCTTATCTCTGGGGGGATATCTCCTGTTAATGGTCAATGTGTTAAAAACCAGCTGGGCAATCATCTTTATCTTTCCCACAGCCCATCCTCCCTCCAGGAGATATCTCCTGTTAATGGGCCAGCTGGTAAAAACAGGTGATGCAGTGATTTTTATCTCTGTGGGGATATTTCCTGTTAATGGGCCACGTGTTAAACCAGGTTGGGCAGTGATTTTTATCTCCGTGGGGATATCTCCTGTTAATGGGCCATGAGTTAAACCAGGTAGGGCAGTGATTTTTATCTCTGTGGGGATATCTCCTGTTAATGGGCCATCTTTAAAACCAGCTGGGGCAATCATCTTTATCTTTCCCACAGCCCATCCTCCCTCCAGGAGATATCTCCTGTTAATGGGCCATGGGTTAAAAACCAGGTGGGGAAATAATCTTTTTTTTTTCCCACAGCCCATCCTCCCTCCAGGAGATATCTCCTGTTCATGGCCATTGAGTCCTAGTGCATGACTGATAAAATTACATCATCCCACTGGGAGATGCTGCAGCCAGGGGAGGAGCCAAGCCTTTCCTACCCAGATAAAAACTGAGATTTTGGACACCAAAGCCTTTACCCAGTGGTTTCCAGAGGGCAAGAGCTACCAGAACTTTCTACAGGATCACTACTTCAACAAGAGCACTTCAACTGGACTGCTACCACCACCCTAACTCTGGCAGTGGTTTTTCTTCTCTACTATTGCATGCATTTTATTTTTTCTCTTTTTTCCCAATAAATTGCATTTCTGACTGGAAGTCTCTCACTGGGTTTGCTGGATTTTTCTCACCTCGATGTAGTAGCTGTCGGGGCTCTCTCTGTAAGCAGAGGCAATGCTGGCTTGGACTGCCTGGATCCAGGCCTGGCGCAGCTTCTCCGAGTCAGCCTGCAGCATGCAGCTCCTGGGAAAGCCAAAAAACAGCCTGGGTGTCAAAAAACACCCTGGGCATGACCAAAATACACCCTGGGTGTTCAGGGAGAGCCAAAAAAAAAACCCTGGGTGTCAAAAAACGCCCTGGGCATAACCAAAATACACCTTGGGGATTCAGAGAGAGAAAAAAAGCAAACCCTGAGTGTCAAAAAACACCCTGGGTATTTGGGGAGAGACAATAAAGACCCTGGGTATTTAGGGAGACCAAAAAACCACCCTGGGTATAACCAAAATACACTCTGGGTGCTCAGGGGAACAAAAAAATATCCTGGGTATTCAGGGGTCCAAAAAACATCCTGGGTGTTTGGGGTGAGGCAAAAAACCACCAGGGTGTTTGGGTTGAGGCTGTTCTCTTCATCCTCAGCACAGGCATTGATTGGAGTGGGGCAGAAATTAACCCCACAAGGTTTCGGGTGTTCCCTTTCCAAACTTTTTGGTCAAAATTAGCTCTGAGAGGTTGAGGTGTTCCCTCTCCAAACTTTCCAGATTAAAATTACCCCTGCAAGGTTGGGGTGTTCCCACTCCAAACTTTCCAGATAAAAATTAAACCCACAAAGTTGGGGGTTCCCCTTCATCCCCTTCTGGCCAAAACTGATCCTACAGGATTGGGGTGTTCCCTCTCCAAACCTTCCAGGCAAAAATCAACCCCACAATGTTTGGGTGTTCCCTCTTCATCCCCTTCAGGCAAAATTTAACCCTACAGGATTGGGGTGTTCCCTCTCCAAAGCTTTCAGTTAAAAATTAACCCCAGAAGGTTGGGGTGTTCCTCTCCAAACCTTCTAAATAAAAATTAACAACTTAATTAAAGTTATCTAAGGTTGGACAGCCAGAGGTGTTCCCAATCCAAACCCTCCAGGCAGGTCTGGAAGCTGTTTTTAAAATCTGGGCATTACAGAACTGGAATTCTATATTAAATAAATTATATATAAAGTTATATTATATATATTATATATTATATGTAAGTATAAATTATCAATATAAATAATACCATGGAATATGTTTTATAAATAATATAAAATAATAGAAACAAATAAAATAATATAATTATACAATCAGATCCAGCTTATGGTGATGTCTGAGGAACTCCTTAGGGGTTCTGGCACCTCCCAGCCAAAATTTAGCAGCACAAGGAGTTTTGGGGAGCCCCAAACTCACTTGGTGGGGGACACGACTTCAAAGCAGAACCTCCTCTCGATGTCCTCGCAGGGCTTGACCGAGCAGAGCCTCAGGTCCTCGACCACCACGGTCAGGACGTCCTGGGGGGACACACAGAGGGGTTTGGGGGACACACAGAGGGGTTTGGGGGACACACAGAGGGGTTTGGGGGAGGGTTGACACACAGAGGGGTTTGGGGGGACACACAGAGGGGTTTGGGGGGACACAGAGGGGTTTGGGGGGGACAGAGGGGTTTGGGGGGGGACAGAGAGGGGTTTGGGGGCTCCCTGGGGCTGGGCCACACTTGGGAAGCTCCTGCCCAGACCCTCTAAATTTGCTCCCATATTCTCTGAAGTCCCTCCTGCCCAGAACCTCCAAATTCCTGCCCAAATTCTACGAATTCCTGCCCACACCCCTCAAACTCCTGCCCAGACCCTCCAAACTTTTTCCCAAATCCTCCAAATTTCCTCCTGCCTGAAACCCCTCAAACTCCTGCCCAAACCTCTCAAACTCCTATTAGACTCTCTAAATTTATTCCCAAATCCTCCAAAGTCCCTCCTGCCCAAGTTCTCCAAAACTCTTTCCAAATCCGCCAAACTTCCTCCTGCCCAAACCCTTCAAATTCCTGCCCAGAACCCTCAAACTCCTGCCCAAAACCCTCTAAATTTGTTCCCAAATTCTCCAAAGTCCCTCCTGCCCAGAACCTCCAAATTCCTGCCCAAATCCTATGAATTCCTGCCCACACCCCTCAAATTCCTTCCCAAACCCTCCAAACTTGTTCCCAAATCCTCCAAAGTCCGTCCTGCCCAAGTTCTCCAAAATTCTTCCCAAATCCTCCAAATTTCCTCCTGCCAGACCCCTCAAACTCCTATTAGACTCTATAAATTTATTTTCAAATCCTCCAAAGTCTCTCCTGCCCAAACCCTTCAAAGTTCTGCCAAACCCTCCAAATTCCTGCCCAAACCCTCCAAAACTCTTCCCAAATCCTCCAAATTTCCTCCTGCCCAAACCCTTCAAACTCCTATTAGACTCTCTAAATTTATTCCCAAATCCTCCAAAGTCTCTCCTGCCCAAGTTCTCCAAAATTCTTCCCAAATCCTCCAAATTTCCTCCTGCCTGAAACCCCTCAAACTCCTGTCAGACCCTCTAAGTTTATTCCCAAATCCTCCAAAACTTCTGCCAAACCCTCCAAACTTGTTCCCAAATCATCCAAACTCCCTCCTTCCCAAGCAACTCCTGATTGAATCCAAATAATTACCTAATAAATAGTTCTTTAATAATTATTTCTAAATAATAATTTATAAATTTATTTATAAATAATTATTTATAAATAAATAATTCTTTAATAAATATTTGCCGCCCTTTTTCCCATTCCTGGTTTGGCTTTCCCTCTGACCCAAGCCCTGCTCCTGCCACCCCCTGCCTGCAGCATTCCCCAGCCCAGCAGCTCCTTAATGAAGCAGTTAATTAATTAATTAATTAATTAACCACTTGGGGCAGCCTCACTGACCTTGAGCTTCTTCTGGTAGACGAGCTGGCTGTTCTGGATGGAAAACCATCTCCTGGGGGGGGACAGACACACGGACAAAATAATAAACCCATTGAATTCATCAATTAAATAAATAAATAAATGGAATTAATTAATTAAATGCTTCAATGAGCTGTTGATGCATGAAAACTGCCCTTATTTACATGGGGAAAAAAAAAAAAGTTGGAATTAAGAGATTTCTGAAGGTTTGGATAAAAAGGCTGCCAGGGAGCCTGAGGGACAAGGAATGATTTTAAAAATTATTTTAAATTCCCCTGGTATCTCCTCAGCACCAGGGGAACTTCAAAGAGAAATTAATTCTTATCCAACCCCTTCAGAAATCTCTAATTCCAAGTTTTCTATTTTTTTCTCCCCAATGCAAATAAAGGTGGTTTCTGTGCATAGTTCATTGAAGCATTTAATTAATTAATTTATTTTTTTTATTCTTATTTATGTTTATTTATTAATGCACCCAAATTTTTCAATATTGCTATAAATGCACTTAAATTCCTTGACATTTCTATTAATGCACTTAAATTTTTCAGTATTGCTATAAATGCACTTAAATTTTTCAAAAGTGCTATAAATGCATTTGAATTTCTTGAAATTTCTATAAATGCATTGGGCCCTCTCTTTTTGGGAGCATTCTGGTCATTTTTCCACTGTAAAAAATAAAAAAAATTTAAAACTCTCTGAAACCATTAATAATTATAATTAAATATTATTAATTATAATAGTTAATAATAATAATATTTACATAAATATGTATATAAAATATATTAATATAATATTAGTATAATGTAATATAATGTAATATAATATAACACATATAATACAATATATTATATTATACTACATTATAGTACGTTACATTATATTACATTACATTATATTATATTAAATTAATGATATGATATGATACTATATATTATAGATATAATCCATATATTATATTATAGATATAATATATAAAGCAATAAACATTATTATATAAAAATATTAATAATATTATCAAATAACTAAAATAATTTAAATTATTTTAATGATTCACTTTTTAACTCCTCAGCTCCCAGTCCTGGCAGGGAGGGGACTGAGCAGAATCTCAGCCTGGGATGAGATGGAGCCGGAATTATTTCTCACTTTGATTTTTTATTTTAATTTTGATTTTTTATTTCTTTTTGCTGGGATTCTGTCTCACCTGTTGCAGGTTTTTTCTCACCTGTTCCAGGTTTTGAAGGCGTTGCTGGCTCTCTTGAACAGGTAACCTTCCATCACCACCCCGTTTGGGGCATCCACGTTGAACTCCACCTTGGAGTCATCGTAGGAGAAATCCTAAAGAAAAACAAAAAAAAGGTAAAAAAAGGGAGAAAAACGCCCAAAAAAACGAGGGGAGATGTGTCTGAAAATTCAGTTTAATTTCTGGGTTTTAATTTGGGAATACTTTCCCTGTATTCCCATTTTTTCGTGCATATCAGGAGGGATTTTCACTCAATAATCCAATGTTATGAGTGAAAACCACAAGTTTTTGCACAAATATTGGCATTTTTGGGGGGTTTTTACGTGTTTCAAAATTCAATTTAATTTCTGGGTTTTAATTTGGGAATTCTTTCCCTGTATTCCCATTTTTATGTGGATTTTGTGAGGGATTTTCACTAAATAATCTGATTTTATGAGTGAAAACCACAAATTTTTGGTGTTAAATATTGGCATTTTGGGGGGGTTTATGTGTCTCAAAATTGTATTTAATTTCTGAGTTTTAATTTGGGATGGGAGGAGTTTTCTCTAAATAATCCCATTTTATGAGTGAAAACCACAAGTTTTGGCACAAATATTGGCTTTTTTGGGGGTTTTTTACATGTCTCAAAATTCTATTTAATTTCTGAGTTTCAATTTGGGAATTTTTTTCATTTCAGGAGGGATTTTCACTAAATAATGTGATTTTATGGGTGAAAACCACAAGTTTTTGGCACAATATTGGCATTTTGGGTTTTTTTTACATGACTCAAAATTCAATTTAATTTCTGAGTTTTAATTTGGGAATTGGATCCATGGATTCCCATTTTTATGTGCATTTCAGGAGGAATTTTTACTAAACAATCTGATTTTATGGATGAAAACCACAGATTTTTGGTGTAAATATTGGCATTTTGGGGGGGGTTTATGTGTCTCAAAAATTGTATTTAATTTCTGAGTTTTAATTTGGGATGGGAGGAGTTTTCTCTAAATAATCCCATTTTATGAGTGAAAACCACAAGTTTTGGCACAAATATTGGTTTTTTGGGGTTTTTTTACATGTCTCAAAATTCTATTTAATTTCTGAGTTTCAATTTGGGAATTTTTTCATTTCAGGAGGGATTTTCACTAAATAATGTGATTTTATGGGTGAAAACCACAAGTTTTTGGCACAATATTGGCATTTTGGGTTTTTTTTACATGACTCAAAATTCAATTTAATTTCTGAGTTTTAATTTGGGAATTCTTTCCTGTATTCCCATTTTGATGTGCATATCGGGAGGGATTTTCACTAAATAATCCAATTTTATGAGTGAAAACCACAAGTTTTGGCACAAATATTGGCATTTTGGGGTTTTTTTTTACATGACTCAAAATTCTATTTAATTCCTGGGTTTTAATTTGGGATTTTTTTCCCCTGGATTCCCGTTTTCCCGTGGGTGCTGCTGCCTGGCATGGAGCACTCAGCCCCCAGTAAATGAGTTTTTGTCCGGGATGTGCCTGGGCGAGGTCGGGATGAGCAGAACTCGGACCCGGGAGGAAAATCCAGCGGGGCAGGAGGAGGAGCCCGGGGAGCAGCAGGGATCAGGCACAGCTCAAGGGATTGCTGCTCAAATATTCCTGAATCCCTCTCAGATATTTCCCTGAATCCCTTTCCAATATTTCCCTTTTCCTGAATCCATCTCAGATCCTGAATCCCTCTCAAATCCTTTTTTCCTATTTTTTTCCTGAATCCCTCTCAGATCCTTTTTTCCTTTTTTTTCCTGAATCCCTCTCAGATCCTTTTTTCCTTTTTTTCCTGAATCCCTCTCAGATCCTTTTTTCCTTTTTTTGCCTGAATCCCTCTCAGATATTTTTTTCCTTTTTTTTCCCTAAATCCCTCTCAGATCTTTCTTTCCCTTTTCCCTGAATCCCGTTCAGATCTTCCCCCTTTCCCTGAATCCCTCTCAGATTTTTTCCTGAATCCCTCTCAGATTTTTTTTTCTCTTTTCCTGAATCCTTCTCAGATCTTTCCCTGAATCCCTCTCAGATATTTTTTTCCTTTTTTCCTGAATTCCTTTCAGATCTTTCCCCTTTCCCTGAATCCCTCTCAGGTATTTTTCCCTTTTTTCCTAAATCCCTTTCAGGTATTTCCTTTTTCCTAAATCCCTCTCAGATTTTTTTCCTGAACCCATGTGAGATTTTTCCCCTTTCCCTGAATCCCTCTCAGATCCTTTTTTCACTTTTTTCCCTGAATCCCTCTCAGATCTTTTCCTGAATCCCTTTCCAATATTTCCTTTTTCCTGAATCCCTCACAGATCCTGAATCCCTGTCAGATCTTTCTTTCCCTTTTTCCTGGATCCCTCTCAGATATTTTTTCCCTTTTTTCCTGAATTCCTTTCAGATCTTTCCCTTTTTCCTGAACCCTCTCAGATCTTTCTCTTTTTCCTAAATCCCTTTCGGGTATTTCCTCTCAGATTTTTCCCTTTTTCCCTAAATCTCTCTCAGATTTTTTCCTGAACCCATCTCAGATTTTTCCGTTTTTCCTGAATTCCTCTCAAATCTTTTCCCATTTCCTGAATCCCCTCTCAGATCTTTCCCTCTTTTTCCCAAATTCCTCTCAAATCTTTCCCATTTTCCTGAATCCCTCAGATCTTTTTTTCCCTTCTCCTGAATCCCTCTCAGATCTTTTTTTCCCTTTTCCTGAATCCCTCTCAGATCTTTCCTTCCAGTCCACTTCCAGACCCAGACAAGTTCCTCCAACTCTGCAATGAGCATTTTTATCCAAAAACCTTTCCTGTGCAAGGAAAACCATTAAATCCAAATCCCCTCCAGCTCCAGTGAGCAGATTTCACGTGGAGAGTGAAGCTGGAATCAGCCTGGAACCTTTGGAACATGAATTTTCTAAGGAAGGAGCTTTTCAGACCCACTGGATAGAGAAAATCTCACTCCGAGGTTCATTCCTAAAAATTCCAAAAATCACAACTCCGGCTGAAAACGGATCAAACCTCTCTCTAAAATATCAAAACTTCCTTAAAAACCATTAAAATAAATAATACTTTAAAATAAATAATAAAAAATGGCAGGAGTGATTCTCCCTGAAATCCCACAGAGTTATTTCCTCAGTTATCCAGGATGAAATGATGCTGAATAAAACAGAATTTTCTCTGCAACAACTTGATTTTTACCAATAGTAAAAACCCCCAAACGTCAGCAAGCATGGGCAGGGAATCATTTCAGTTCAGCTGAGTTTAGATATTTTTAAATAAAAAATCCTACCATCAAACCTCCACATTATTTTATCATAATTTTATCATTTTGTTTTCCAGCAGCAGCAACACAGGGAATGCTTTCCCTCTTGGAAAACAAAGGATTTATCCCAAAAAATCCTCTTGAAACGATGGATAATTATTGAACATTACTGAACAATGACATCATTTCCACCCTTGCACTATTTACAGAGAACTCCTGGAGGAGAATCAGGGATTGTGCCAGGTTGGGATGTTTGATTCCCAAAATCAAAATCATCCCAAAAGAATAATTTCCAGTTAATCCCAACATAAATTCCATTCCCAAAGATGCACACAAACAATATTCACAAGTTCTCAGCTGTGTTCCAAAAATTCCAAGGTTTTCTGGCTCTGGAAATTCCATGCACAATCCCAGCTGGAATTTGGGAATTTCCAAATTCCCACTCTCAAACACTTTTGTCTCCTGATTTGCCAGAAATTTTTCTCCAGTGCCAGATCCTCTCCCTGCCAGCAGCTGGGAGCTGTTCCTAAACCCAGAGATAAACCCAGCAGCAAAGCTCAGCTCAGCTTTGGGGTCACAAAAAACCCTGAAACTGCCCCAAAAAATCCCAGAACTGCCTCCCTTTGGGGATTTTCCTTACCAGGAGATATTCCAGCCTGCTGGAAATGCCCCTGCTGCCAGCTGGGAGGGAGGGAAGGAGGTTCTGCTGCTTCTCCTGGAGCAGCTCTGAGCTCTTCCTCCTCCTCCTCCTCCTCCCAGAGCAGCATCCCCTCAGACACACACAAAATATCCACAAGTTCTCAGGTGTGTCCCAAAAATTCCCAGCTCTTCTGGCTCTGGAAATTCCTTGGACAATCCCCAGCTGGAATTTGGGAATTTCCAAATTCCCACTCTCAAACCCTTTTGTCTCCTGATTTTTCTGAGATTATTTCCAGTGCCAGATCCTTTCCTGCCAGCAGTCCCTGCTCCACATCTTTCCCAAACCCAGAGATAAACCCAGCAGCAAAGCTCAGCTCAGCTTTGGGGTCACAAAAAACCCTAAAACTGCCCCAAAAAACCCCAGAACTGCCTCCCTTTGGGGATTTTCCTTACCAGGAGATATTCCAGCCTGCTGGAAATGCCCCTGCTGCCAGCTGGGAGGGAGGGAAGGAGGTTCTGCTGCTTCTCCTGGAGCAGCTCTGAGCTCTTCTCCTCCTCCTCCTCCTCCCAGAGCAGCATCCCCGTGGGCTGGCAGCAAAGGAGGGATTCGGGATTTTTTTTTTTTTCCCTTTCCTCCTCCTCTTCTTCCTTTTTGGGCAGCTCTGGCTCAGAGCACAGGATGTTGGTGGCCCTTGGGGACAGCTGCTGCCCCCTTGGTGAGGCAATTAGCAGAATGGTTAATTATGGCCATTAGCACACAGCTGCAGGGGGGTGACCCAACAGAGCCCGGCTTGTGAGCCTGGCCTGGGGCTGAGCCAGCCCAAGATGTTCCCAGCAGCACTGAGCTCTGCCCTGCACACTAAATATTAAATATTGTCCTGATCTGTATGTCCTGTGTGTCACAGCATAATATATTAGGTATTTATTACTGGATTTTGTATATTCTGTATATCAAAATATTGTATATTCTTATATTTTGTATGTTCTGTATATCAAAATATTGCATATTCTTATATTTTGTATGCTCTGAATATTGCAATATTAAAATATTAAATATTATCTTGTTTTGATATCCTGTATACGACAATATAATATATTAGATAATATTGTATTTTGCATATTCTGTATATGACAATATAATATATTAGGTATTTATTACTGGATTTTGTATATTCTGTATATCAAAATATTGTATATTCTTATATTTTGTATGCTCTGTATATTGCAATATTAAAATATTAAATATTGTCGTGTTTTGTATATCCTGTATGTGACAATATAATATATTAGGTATTTATTACTGGTTTTTGTATATTCTGTATATCAAAATATTGTATATTCTTATATTTTGTATATTCGGTATATCAAAATATTAGATATTCTTATATTTTGCATGCTGTGTATACTGCAATATTATATATTAGATATTATTGTATTTTGTATATCCTGTATATGATAATATAATATATTAGATAAGATTGTATTTTGCATATTCTGCATATTAAAATATTAGACATTATAACCTTTTGTATATCCTGTATATATGACAATATATTAGATATTTATTACTGGATTTTGTATATTCTGTATATCAAAATATTGTATATTCTTATATTTTGTATGCTCTGTATATTGCAATATTAAAATATCATATATTCTTATATTTTGTATGTTCTGTATATTACAATATTATATATTAGATATTATTGCAATCTGTATATTCTGCATATGAAATATTATATATCAGATATTATTATATTTTGTATATTTTGTATATTGAAATATTATATATTATTGTATTTTCTATACCCTGTATATTACAATAGAATATTTTAGAAATTATTATATATAATATATTACAATATTATATATTAGATATTATATTTTGTATATATCTATATATTATATATCTGTACATTAATTTCTATATTATTTTGAATATTATTTTAAATATTATTTTGTATATTTTCTAACATTATTTTGAATATTATTATTTTGAATATTATTATTTTGAATACCCTCTTGAATATTATTATTTTGAATAATATTTTGAATATCATTTTGAATTTTGAGTGCCTGTCAGATGTGGATTCATCCCCCAAACCCCAACTCCTCAAATTTCCAGGCACCAAAAACTCACTCAAAGCTCTCCAGTGCTGCAAACCCCCACAAAAAAAATTAAAAATCAGATTTTTCATCCATGAGGGTGAAACCAAACTCATTCAAGCTGGGATTGAAAATTTCAATTTTTTTTTTTTTTAAATAAATACCCAGAGCAGGAAATCCTGAGGGATAAAAATTCCAGGGGGAAGGAAATTTGGGAATTACTCACCTGCAGGAGGGTCTGCAGGGCCAGGGCAGCAAGGCAGGGAGAAAGAAAAACAGGAGAAAAAAATAAAATAAATTAGTTTGGTATTTCTGAAAAACAAAACAAAACAAAACAAAACAAAATACCCCAAACAAAAAAAAAACCCCACAAAAATAAAATAAAATAAAAACTAAAATTTAAAAAAATAAAATAAAATAAAATAATCAAATTCTTGCCAAGGGTGGAAAATCTGAGATGTTCCCTCACTGAGGGCTCAAAGCTTGAAAAATTCTGTTTAAATCAGGGATGGAGATGGAATAAATCCAGGAAATTCAGGAAAATCCTGGATTTGGGGAGCTGGAGTCATTTTCAGGAGAAATTCAGGAGAAAATCCTGAATTGAGGAGCTGGAGGCTCTCAAGAACATCCAAAAAAATCAGGAAAACCCTAATTTTGGAAAATCCTGAATTTTGGGAAGAAATTCTGAATTTGAGTGAGCTGGAGGCTCTTGGGAACATCCATAAAATTCAGGAATATTCTGGTTTTGGGAACTGGAGCTCATGGAGAAATCAAAAAAAATTCAGGAATATTCTGGATTTGGGGAGCTGGAATTCCCAGCAGCCACCAGGCTCCTGGGACTTCTAAAAAATTAAAAAAATCCAGAACTGGGGGAAGTAAAAGCTCTCAGGGACATCCAGAAAATTCAGAAAATCCTGGATTAGGGAACTGGTGGCTCTCGGGACATCCAAAAAATTGAGGAATATTCTGGATTTGGGGTACTGGAGGCTCGTGGAGAAATCCAAAAAATTCAGGAATATTCTGGATTTGGGGAGCTGGAGGCTCTTGGGAAAATCAAAAAAATTCAGGAATATTCTGGATTTGGGGAGCTGGAATTCCCAGCAGCCACCAGGCTCTTGGGACTTCCAAAATATTAAAAAATCCAGAATTGGGGAACTGGAAGCTCTTGGGAACATCCAGAAAATTCAGGAAATCCAGGATTTGGGGAGCTGGAGGCTCTTGGGATATCCAAAAAATTGAGGAATATTCTGGATTTGAGGAGCTGGAATTCCCAGGAGCCACCAGGCTCTTGGGACTTCCAAAATATTCCAAAAATCCAGAACTGGGGGAACTGGAGCTACTTGGGAACATCCAGAAAATTCAGGAAAATCCTGGATTTAGGGAGCTGGAGGCTCATGGAGAAATAAAAAAAAAAATCAGGAATATTCTGGATTCGAGGAACTGGAATTCCCAGGAGCCACCAGGCTCTTGGGACTTCCAAAATATTCAGAAAATCCTGGATTGAGGAACTGGAGGCTCTTGGGACATCCAAAAAATTCAGGAATATTCTCGATTTGGGGAGCTGGAGGCTCATGGAGAAATAAAAAAAAATTCAGGAATATTCTGGATTCGAGGAACTGGAATTCCCAGCAGCCACCAGGCTCTTGGGACTTCCAAAATATTAAAAAAATCCAGGACTGGGGGAATTGGAGGCTCTTGGGGAAATAAAAAAAATTCAAAAAATTCTGGATTTGGGGAGCTGGTGGCTCTTGGGACACCCAGAAAATTAAAGAAATCCTGAATTTGAGAAACTGGAGCCTCTTGAGGATATCCAGAAAAAAATCAGGAATATTCTGGATTTGGGGAGCTGGAGGCTTTCAGGAACATCCAAAAACACCAGGAATATTCTGGATTTGGGGAACTGGAATTCCAAGCAGGTTTTCCAGATCCTAAAAAATTCGTGGAATTGTTTCTGGCCTCACCCTCTGCTGGATCAGGGCGTGCTTGTGCTCCATCTCCCTCTTCTCCACGGCTGAGTCGATCACCAGCTGATCCAGCTGGGGAAAAATGGGGAAAAAGGGGAAAAGTCAGGATGGAAATCCTGGAAACTGGGATGGGATGGCAGCAGAACATCCCAAATCCAAATACCCCAAATCCCAGCACCCCAAATCCCCAAAAAGAGAGAAAAAGGAGGGGAAAAGGGAAAAAAAGAGGGGAAAATGAGGGAAAATGGAAAAAAAAGAGGGGAAAAATGAGGGGAAAAATGAGGGGAAAATGAGGGGAAAATGAGGGGAAAGGAAAAGGGAAAAGAAGAGGGAAAAGAAGAGGGAAAAGTGGAAAAAGCAAGGAAAGAAAAGGGGAAAAAAAGGTGAAAAGGGGTCAAAGAGGAGGGAAAAAGGAGGGGTGAGAGGAGGGAAAAAGAAGTAAAAAAGAGATAAAAGTGGTAAAAGAGCCCAAAATGAGGCAGAAAAAAGGCAAAAGGGGCAACAATGAGGGGGAAAGGAGGGGAAAAAAGAAGAAAAATGAAGGGAAAAGGAGGGAAAAAGGATGGGGAAGGGGAAAAAGGCCAAAAAAAAAAAGAGGTAAAAAAAGGAGGGGAAAGAGGGAAAAGGGATGGGGAAAAGGAGGAAAAAAAGAGGGAGAAAAGAGGAAAAAGGACGAAAAATGGAAGAAAAAGGAGGCAAGAAAAAGGTAAAAAAGGTGAAAAGGAGAGAAAAAAAGGAAAAAAAGAGGAAAAAGGGGCAAAGATGAGGAAAAAGGAGGAAAAATGGCGGGAAAATGGCGGGGGGAAAATGGCGGGAAAAATGGCGGGAAAATGGGGGGCTCTCCATCCTTTGGGGGTTTTGGGGTGCCCCATCCCCTTTGGGGCTCCCTGGATCTTTTTTGGGATTTTGGGGTGCAGCCCCGGGGCCTCCCCATCCTGTTTGGGTTTTGGGGTGCCCCCATTCCCTTTGGGGGTTCCTGGACCCTTTTGGGTTTTTGGGATGCAGTCCTGGGTTTCCCCATCCTTTTTAGGATTTTGGGGTGCACCCCTGGGTTTCCCCACCCTTTTTAGGATTTTGGGGTGCACCCCTGGGGTTCCCCATCCTGTTTGGGTTTTTGGGGTGCAGTCCTGGTTTTCTCCACCCTTTTCAGGATTTTGGGGTGCAGCCCTGGGGGTCCCTGAACCTTTTAGGGTTTTGGGGTGCCCCCACCTCCGTGGCCAGGTTCTTCATGTAGGGCTCCAGCTGCTGCAGCAGGCTGTGGCCCTGCTGGAAGAAGGTGAACTGGGCGTGCATGAAGGACAACATCTGGGGAGAGAGCACAGCTGCATCAGGGACCCCAAACCCTCCCCAATTATAAAAAACTTTATTTCTTATTTCCCAAAGTCACCTCTCTGGGGCACAGTAAAAAACCCCAAACCTCTTTTTCACAATTAAAAAAAATTGGTCTAACCATTTATTTTTTATTTTTAAACCAATTTATCTCTTCTTCCTCCCACTTTGCTGTGGACACAAAATTTTCTTGGGACAGAGTAAAAAACCCCAACTCCCTTTTTTCCAAATAAAAAATATAGTTTTAACTCTTTATTTTTTACTTCCCCCAAGGAATTTATCTCTTTTTTTTCTTCCTCCCACTTTGCTGTGGGTACAAAGTTCTCCTGGAGACAGACAAAAAAAACCCAAATCCCTTTTTCCCCAATTAAAAAAATTTGGTTCAACCTTTTATTTTTTACCTCCCCAAAGGAATTTATCTTTTTTCTCCTCCCACTTTGCTGTGGGCACAAAGTTCTCCTGGGGCAGAGTAAAAAACCCCAAATTAATTTTTCCCCAATTTAAAAAAAACCGAGTTGAACTCTTTCTTTTTTATTTTCCTTATTATCTTTTTTCTCAAAGTTCTCCTGGGGACAGAGAAAAAAAACCCCAATTCCCTTTTTCCCCAATTAAAAAAAATGGTTTTAACTCTTTATTTTTTAGTTTTTAAACCAATTTCTCTCTTCTCCTTCCTCCCACTTTGCTGTGGACACAAAATTTTCTTGGGGCAGAGTAAAAAACCCCAAATCCCTTTTTTCCAAATAAAAAAAATAGTTTTAACTCTTTATTTTTTACTTCCTTAAACCAATTTAGCTTTTTTCTCCTTCCTCCCACTTTGCTGTGGGTACAAAGGTTTCCTGGAGAAAGAGAAAAAAACCCCAAACCCCTTTCCCAATTTAAAATAAAATAGTTTAACCCTTTCTTTTTTATTTCCCAAAGTGACCTCTCTCTCTGGGGCACAGTAAAAAACTCCAAACCTCTTTTTCACAATTAAAAAAAATTTGGTTTAACCATTTATTTTTTATTATTAAACCAATTTAGCTTTTTTCTCCTTCCTCCCACTTTGCTGTGGACACAAAATTTTCCTGGGGCATAGTAAAAAACCCCAAATCCCTTTTTCCAAATAAAAAAAATAGTTTTAACTCTTTAATTTTTACTTCCCCCAAGGACTTTATATTTTTTTTTCCTCCCACTTTGCTGTGGGTACAAAGTTCTCCTGGAGACAGACAAAAAAACCCAAATCCCTTTTCCCCAATTAAAAAATTTGGTTCAACCTTTTATTTTTACCTCCCCAAAGGAATTTATCTTTTTCTCCTCCCACTTTGCTGTGGGCACAAAGTTCTCCTGGGGCAGAGTAAAAACCCCAAATTAATGTTTCCCCAATTTAAAAAAACCGAGTTGAACTCTTTCTTTTTATTTTCCTAAACCAATTTATCACTTTTCTCCTTCCTCCCAAAACAGCATTTCTGGGGCAGAGCAAAAACCCCAAATCCCTTTTCCCAATTAAAATAAAAAATAGTTTAACCCTTTATTTTTAATTTCCCAAAGTGACCTCTCTGGGGCACAGTAAAAACCCCAAATCTCTTTCTCACAATTAAAAAAATGGGTTTAACACTTTATTTTTACTTTTTAAACCAATTTATCTTTTTTCTCAAAGTTCTCCTGGGGACAGAGAAAAAAACCCCAATTCCCTTTTTCCTCAGTAAAAAAAATTTGGTTTAACTTTTTATTTTTTACTTCCCCAAAGGAATTTATCTTTTTTTTTCTTCCTCCCACTTTGCTGTGGGCATAAAGTTCTCCTAAAGCAGAGCAAAAAAACCCAAATCCATTTTTCCTAATAAAAAAAATATTTTAACTCTTTATTTTTTACTTTCTCAAGCCAAATTAATTTTTTTTCTTCCTCCCTTTACTGTGGGCAAAGAAAAAACCCCAAATATCTTTTTCCCCAATAAAAAAATGAGTTTAATTCTTTTTTTTTTACTTTCCTAAAGCAATTTATAATTTTTTTTTCTTGCTGTGGGCACAAAAAAGGGAAATCACCACCTGAAAATCCCCCAAAAATTAGAATTTGCTCCTTTTTTGCAGCACTTACAGCATCCAGGATCTCAAATTTCTTCTTGGCCTGCAGCACGTTGATCTGAGGAGATAAAAAATTGTGAAAACCTCCCAAATTCACTGGGAAACCCCAGAAAAAATTATAAATTATTCCTGAATAATTCCAGTAGGGAATTGTCTGTAAATTTGGTTTTGGAGAGTTCCAGGTGGGATTAAAATGTGAAATAAATGCAGGACCGGGAAGGGTTTGTCACCTGGACTGGTTGAAATTTCTTTATTTCTCTTATTTATCTTATTGAGAATTGATAAATTATAAAATTATAAATGTTCATTATTAAATATTGAACATTTCTCTGGAATTTCACACCTGGACTGGTTGAAATCTCTGCTGGGGAAATGGTTTTATTTCTCTAACTGAGATAAAATAATGAACATTTCTCTGGAATTTCACACCTGGACTGGTTGAAATCATTGCTGAGGAAATGTTTGTTTTTTTCCTTCTCTTACTGAGAAATGATAAATTATAAAATTATAAATGTTCATTATTAAATATTGAACATTTCCCTGGAATTTCACACCTGGACTGGTTAAAATCCCTCCTGGGAAAATATTGCCTTTATTTTCTTACTGGGAAATAATAAACTATAAAATTACAAATATTCATTATAAAATATTGAACATTTCCCTGAATTTTCCCACCTGGACTGGTTGGAATCCCTGCTGGGGAAATGCTTCCTTTATTTTTCTTACTGAGATAAAATCATGAACATTTCCTTGGATTTTCTCACCAGGACTGGTGGGGAAACATTTCCTTTCCTACTCTTACAGGGAAATGATAAATGATAAAATTACAAATGTTCATTATTAAATATTGAACTTTTCCCTGGATTTTCCCACCTGGACTGGTGGGGAAATGTTTCCTTTCCTTCTCTTACTGAGAAAGTATAAATTATAAAATTACAAATATTCATTATAAATTCAGGAACATTTCCCTGAATTTTCTCACCTGGACTGGTTGAAATTCCTGCTGGGGAAACATTTCCTTTATTTCTCTTACAGAGAAATGATAAATGATAAAATTACAAATGTTCATTATTAAATATTGATCATTTCCCTGGATATTCTCACCTGGACTGGTGGGGAAATGTTTCCTTTCCTTCTCTTACTTAGAAATGACAAGTTATAAAATTATAAATGTTCAGTATGAAATCATGAAAGTTTCCCAGAATTTTCTCACCTGGACTGGTGAGGAAATGGTTTTCTTCACTTCTCTTACTGAGAAATGATAAATTAAAAAATTATAAATGTTCAGTATGAAATCATGAACATTTCCTTGGATTTTCTCACCTGGATTGGTGGGGAAACATTTCCTTTCCTACTCTTACAGGGAAATGATAAATGATACAATTATAAATGTTCATTATTAAATATTGAACATTTCCCTGGATTTTCTCACCTGGACTGGTTGAAATCCCTGCTTTACTTTCCTTCTCTTACTGAGATACAATCATGAACATTTCCCTGGATTCTGTCACCTGGACTGGTGGGGAAATGTTTCCTTTCCTTCTCTTACTTCGAAATGATAAATTATAGAATTATAAATATTCACTATTAAATAAATAACATTTCCCTGGATTTTCTCACTTGGACTGACTGAAATCTCCTCTGAGGAAATTTTTTTTTCCTTCTCTTACAGAAAAATAATAAATTATAAATTTTTCCCAGCTGCGGCTGCCGATCCCTTGGGATGGGCGACTCAGACCATCCCAAATTCTGGCATTTTTGGGGACAAACCCCACACCCCAACATCCCAGTGCCCAAACCCCAGACCTGCAGCACGTAGTCCAGGGCCAGGTGCCTGAAGCATTTCCTGGTGAGGCTCAGGCACCTGGGGAAAGGTTTCCTTCATTTCTCTTAGAGAGAAATGATAAATTATAAAATTATAAATGTTCATTATTAAATATTGAACTTTTCCCTGGATTTTCCCACCTGGACTGGTGGGGAAATGTTTCTTCTCCTTCTCTTACTGAGAAAGTATAAATTATAAAACTACAAATATTCATTATAAATTCAGGAACATTTCCTGAATTTTCTCACCTGGACTGGTTGAAATCCCTGCTGGGGAAACATTTCCTTTATTTCTCTTACAGAGAAATGATAAAATGATACAATTACAAATTTTCATTATAAAATACTGAACAATTTCCTCAGATTTTCTCACCTGGACTGGTGGGGAAAGGTTTCCTTCCTTCTCTTACTGAGAAAGTATAAATTATGAAATTACAAATATTCATTATTAAATATTGAACATTTCCCAGGATTTTCTCACCTGGACTGGTGAGGAAATGTTTCCTTTCCTTCTCTTACAGAGAAATGATAAATGATAAAATTACAAATGTTCATTATTAAATATTGAACATTTCCCAGGATTTTCTCACCTGGACTGGTGAGGAAATGGTTTTCTTCCTTCTCTTACTGAGAAATGATAAATTATGAAATTACAAATGTTCATTATTAAATATTGAACATTTCCTAGGATTTTCTCACCTGGACTGGTGAGGAAATGGTTTTCTTCCTTCTCTTACTGAGAAATGATAAATTATGAAATTATAAATGTTCATTATTTTATAATGAACATTTCCTCTTTCAGCTGCCGATCCTGGTTGGGAGCTGCTCCTGGTGACTCAGACCATCCCAAATTCTGGCATTTTTGGGGACAAACCCCACACCCCAACATCCCAGTGCCCAAACCCCAGACCTGCAGCACGTAGTCCAGGGCCAGGTGCCTGAAGCATTTCCTGGTGAGGCTCAGGCTGCCCGTGGCCTCCTCCACCTCGTGGGGCCGGTGGCGCGGCGCCTGCGCTGCTCCGCACCAGCGCCAGCTCCAGCTCCTCGGCGCACGCGGTCGAACTGCTTCTTGCTCTCCTTGAAGCGCCGCACGTCGCTGCGCCCGGCAGGGAGGGGGAAAGGGAAATTGGGGTTAGGTGGGGGAAATGGGGAAAATTGGGGTTAGGAGGGGGAAATGGGGAGAAATTGGGGTTAGGTGGGGGAAATGGGGAGAAATTGGGGTTAGGAGGGGAAATGGGGAGAAATTGGGGTTAGGAGGGGAAATGGGGAAATATTGGGGAGAAATTGGGGTTAGGAGGGGGAAATGGGGGAAATTGGGGTTAGGAGGGAAATGGGGAAATATTGGGGAAATGGGGAGAAATTTGGGTTAGAAGGGGGTAAATAGGGAGAAATTGGGTAGAAATTGGGGTTAGGAGAGGGAAAATGGGGAAATATTGGGAGAAATTGGGGTTAGGAGGGAAATGGGGAGAAATTGGGAGAAAATTTGGGTCAAGGAGGGAAATGGGGAAAAATTTGGGTTAGGAGGGGAAATGGGGAGAAATTGGGGAGAAATTGGGAGAAATTTGGGTTAGGAGTGGGGAAATGGGAGAAATTGGGGAGAAATCGGGGTCAGGAGGGTGGGAAATGGGGAGATATTTGGGTTGGGAAATGGGGAAATTTTGGGTTAGGAGGAAATGAAATATTAGGGAGAAAATTTGGGGTTAGGAGGGTGGAAATGGGGAATATTGGGGGTCAGAAGGGGAAAATTGGGAAAATATTGGGGTTAGGAGGGGGAAATGGGGAGAAATTGGGGTTAGGTGGGGAAATGGGGAGAAATTGGGGTGAAATTTGGGTTAGGAGTGGGGAAATGGGGAGAAATTGGGGTTAGAAGGGGAAATGGGGAGAAATTTGGGGTTAGGAGGGGAAAATGGGGAGAAATTGGGGTTAGAGGGGAAAATGGGGAAATATTGGGGTTAGGAGGGGGAAATGGGGAGAAATTGGGGTTAGGATGGTGGGAAATGGGAAATATTGGGGTTAGGAGGGGGAATGGGGAGAAATTGGGGAGAAATTGGGGTTAGGAGGAAAATGGGAAAATTGGGAGAAATTGGGAGAAATTGGGGGTTAGGAGGGAAATGGGAAATATTGGGGTTAGGAGGGGGAAAATGGGGAAATATTGGGGTTAGGAGAGGGAAAATGGGGAGAAAATTGGGGTTAGAGGGTGGGAAATGGGGAGAAATTGAAGTCAGGAGGGGGAATTGGGAAATATTGGGGTTAGGAGGGGGAAATGGGGAGAAATTGGGGTCAGGAGAGGGGAAATGGGGAGAAAATTGGGGAGAAATTGGGGTTAGGAGGGTGGGAAAATGGGGAGGAAATAGGGGAGAAATTGGGGTTAGGAGGGGGAAATGGGAAAATATTGAGGTTAGAGGGGAAAATGGGGAGAAATTGGGAGAAAATTGGGAGAAAATTGGGGTTAGGAGAGGGAAATGAGGAAAATTAGGGTTAGGAGGGGGAAATTGGGAAATATTGGGGTTAGAGGGGAAATGGGGAGAAAATTGGGGAGAAATTGGGGGTTAGGAGGGGAAAGGAGAAATTGGGGTTAGGAGTGGGGACAATGGGAAATATTATAGGTTAGGAGGGGGAAATGGGAGAAATTTGGGTTAGAGGGGGAAAATGGGAGAAAATTGGGAGTTAGGAGGGGAAATGGGAAATATTGGGGAGAAAATTGGGAGAAATTGGGGTTAGGAGGGGGAAAATGGGAGAAATTGGGGAGAAATGGGAGAAATTTTGGGTTAAAGGGTAAAAATTGGGAAAATTGAGAAGAAATTGGGGTCAGGAGGGAAATGGGAGAAATTGGGGAGGAGGAAATTGGGAGAAATTGGGGTTAGGAGGGGAATGGGAGAAATTGGGAGAAAATTTAGGTTAGAAGGGGAAATTGGGAGAAATTGGGGAAATTGGGGTCAGAGGGGAAATGGGAGAAATTGGGAAATATTGGGAGGAAAATTGGGAAATATTGGGGTAGTAGGGTGAAAATTGGGAGAAAATTGGGGAGAAATTTGGGTTAGGAGGATGAAAATTGAGAGAAAATTGGGAGAAATTTGGGTTAGGAGGGAAATGGGGAGAAAATTTGGGTTAGAGGGGAAATGTGGGAGAAAATTGGGCAGAAAATTGGGGTTAGGAGGGTGAAAATTGGGAGAAATTGGGAAATATTGGGAGAAATTGGGAGGAAATGGGAGAAATTTGGGTTTGGAGGGTGAAAAGTGGGAGAAGTTGGGGAAAAATTGGAAGAAATTTTGGGTTAGAAGGTGAAAAATTTGAAGAAATTTGGGATAGGAGGGTGAAAATTGGGAGAAATTGGGGAGAAAATTGGGGTCAGGAGGGGAAATGGGGAGAAGTTTCAGTTAAAAGGGTGAAAATTGGAAAAATTGAGGAGAAAATTTTGGGTTAGGAGGGAAGAAATGGGGAGAAATTGGGAGAAATTGGGGTCAGGGGGAAATTGGGGAGAAAATTTGGGTTAGGAGGGTGAAAATTGGGAGAAGTTTGGGTTAGGAGGGTAAAAAATTGGGAGAAAATTGGGAGAAATGGGGAGAAATAGGGGAGAAATTTCGGTTTGGAGGGTGAAAATTGGGAGAAATTTGGGTTAGGAGGGGTGAAAATTGGGAGAAATTTGGGTTAGGAGGGTGAAAATTGGGAGAAATTTGGGAGAATTTGGGAAATATTTTGGGTTAGAAAGGTGAAAATTGGGAGAAAGTGGGACATATTGGGGTTAGAAGGGTGAAAATTGGGAAATATTTGGGTTAGGATGGTGGAAATTGGGAGAAATTTGGGTTAGGAGTGTGAAAATTGGGAGAAATTGGGGAGAAATTGGGAAATATTTTGGGTTAGAAAGATGAAAATTGGGAAAAATTGGGAGAAATTTGGGTTGGAAGGGTGAAAATCAACAGTGGGATATTTTTGGTTTATTTTATTATTACTTTTGGTTTGTTTCTTTTTGTTGTTGTTCTTTGTTAATATTATCATTATTATTATTATTATTATTATTATTATTATTACTATTGTTATTGTTATTGTTACTATTAATAATTATTGGGGTCTGAATTTTGGGATCTGAAAATAAAAATGAAAATAAAAATTAAAATCTGAACTCACTCTTTGACAAAATTGTGCAGCTGCTGCCGGACCGACCTCTGGGCCTGGTCAAACAGGATCTGGAAGAAAGAGGAAAAAATTAATTATTTTTGGAAAGGGAAAAAATATTTTGGAAAAGAGAAGAAAAATTATTTTGGAAAAGGGAAAAAAAATTATTTTTGGAAAGGAAAAAATATTAATTGATTTTGGAAATGAAAAAAATTCATTATTTTGGAGCAGGGAAAAATAAATTATTTTGGAATAGGGAAAAAGTAAATTATTTTTAAATAGGGAAAAATAAAATTATTTTGAAGGGAAAAAATCAATTATTTTGAAAGAGGGAAAATTAAGTTATTTTGGAAAGGAGAAAAATAGAAATTATTTTTGGAAAAGGAAAAAATAATTATTCTGGAAAAGGAAAAAATCAATTATTTTGAAATAGGGAAAAATTGAATTATTTTGAAACAGGGGAAATATAAATTATTTTGAAAAGGAGAATATCAATTATTTTGAAATAGGGAAAAATTACTTTGAAAAGGAAAGAAATACTTTAAAAAATGAAAATTTTTCTTTTTTTTTTCCTTTTTTTGTTTTGTGGATTTTTTTTCCCTTTTTGTTTTTGTTTTGTGGAATTTTTTCTTTTTCTTTTCCTTTTTTTGTTTTTGTTGTGTGGATTTTTTTCTTTTTCTTTTCTTTCCTTTTTTGTTTTTGTTTTGTGGATTTTTTTCTTTTTTTCCTTTTTATTGTTTTTGTTTTTGTGGAATTTTTTCTTTTTCTTTTTTGTTTGGATTTTTTCTCTTTTTTCCTTTTTTGTTTTGTTTTGGTTTTTGGGTTTGAAAGTTTTTTGGGGCTTTTTCTTGGAAAAAATCCTTTCCACCTGCCTGGTGAAATAATGGAAAGGACTCTGACAGCTTCTCCTGATTCTTATTTTTTAATTTTAACTTTTTTAAATTTTTTATTTTATTGTTAAAATCCCAGACCATCCCCAGGGATCCCCATCCTCACCCCATGGTCTGACTCCACTCCCAGCTCAAAAATCTACAAAATCTGCCAAAAAAGGGTTTGGGAGCAGCCCAAAATCAGTAAAAACTCAATAAAATTCTCCTTTCCTTTTCCTTCAGGACCTGCCCCGTGGCAACAGGAGCAGCTCCTTACTGGTAATTGATCATTTCCTGCAGGCTGTCCCCAAATTTATCCAGGCATTCCTGGGAAAAGAAAAAGTAAATTAAAATAAAATTAGAAATAAAATAAGAAATCTCTGCATTCTCCAAAACACCAAAATCTCATTTTGGTTTTATTATAAACAGAGTGGATCTCACTCTGAATTTTCAGCCTGCTGTTATCAGAATTCTCTGCATCGCCCCCAAACACAAATCTCATTTCAGTGGCCCTCCTCTGAATTTTAAGCCTGCTGTTATTGGACACTTTCTGTATCCTCCAAACAAAAATCTCATTTTTGAGTGGATCTCACTCTGACCTGGCTCCCTGCATTCCTACAAGTACAAAATCTCATTTTTGAGTGGGTCTCACTCTGAATTTCCAGCCTGCTGTTATCAGAATTCTCTGCATCTCCCCAAAATACCAAAATCTGATTTTTCAGTGGGTCTCCTCTATTCCAGCCTGCGGTATCAGAATTCTCTGCCTCCTCCAAACACTAAAATCCCCATTTTTGGTTTTTATTATGAACAGAGAGGGTCTCACTCTCTTAGCCTATTGGTATGGACACTTTCTGCATCCTCCAAACACAAAATCCCATTTCAGTGGATCTCACTCTGACCTGGTGTTATCAGACAGATCTGTATTCCCTCCAAACACCAAAATTTTTCCTCAAACAGCAAATCTCATTTTTGGTTTTATTATAAACAGAGTGGATCTCACTCTGAATTTCCAGCCTGGTGTTATCAGAATTCTCTGCATCCCCCAAACACCAAATCCCATTTTAGTGGATCTCACTCTGTTTCCAGCTGGTGTTTTGGTATGCAAAATTTGGATGCATTCTCTGCATCCCCTCAAACCCAAATCTCAAAATTTTTGGTTTTATTATGAACCGAGTGGATCCCCCAAACACCCCCATCCCCAAACACCCCAGCTACACCCCAATCCCCCAAACACCCCCAGCCCCTTGAACACCCTCCAGACCCCTTGAACACCCCAATCCCCCAGACTCATGGAGATCATCACCCCCAAACACCCCTGGCCTCCAAAACACCCCAGCCCCTGAACACCCCCATCCCCAAAACACCCCAACACCCTAAAACACCCCAACACCCTTAAAACACCCCAACACCCCTAAAACACCCCCAGCCCTGAACACCCCCAGCCTCCTGAACACCCCAATCCCCCAAACACCCCCAGCCCCTTGAACACCCTCCAGACCCCTTAAACACCCCAATCCCCAGACTCATGGAGATCATCACTCCCAAACACCCTGGCCCTCCAAACACCCCCAGCCCCTGAACACCCCATCCCCCAAAACACCTCAACACCCCTAAAACACCCCCAGCCCCTGAACACCCCCAGCCCCTGAACACCTCAATCCCCAAACACCCCCAGCTGCCCCACCCCTAGACTCACTGGGGATCACCCCTGAACCCCCAGCCCCTGAACCCCAGACCCACTCAGATCACCCCTGAACCCCAGACTCACTGGGATCACCCCAGCCCCTGAAGCCCTCCAGCCCCCCAGCCCCACTCAGATCACCCCCAGCCCTCCCAGGATCACCCCCAGCCCCATTGGGATCACTCTCAACCCCACCGGGATCACCCCAGCCCCCAAACCTGGGATCACCCCCAGCCCCTGAACCCCCAAACCCACCGAGATCACCCCTGAAGCCCCCAGCCCCACTGGGATCACCCCCAACCCCCAGCCCCACTGGGGATCACCCCCAGCCCCCAGCCCATTGGGATCACCCTCAGCCCCGGGATCACCCCCTAGTCCCTCAAACCCACTGGGATCACTCCCCGCCCCCCAGCCCCACTCAGATCACCCCCAGCCCCCCAGCCCCCTGGGGATCACCCCCAGCCCCTGGGATCCTCAGATCACCCCCAGCCCCACTGGGATCACCCCCAGCCCCCGGGATCACCCCCAGCCCCCAGGACCACCCCCGCCCCCCGGATCACCCCCAGCCCCATTGGGGATCACTCAGATCACCCCCAGCCCCACTGGGATCACCCCCAGCCCCCTGGATCACCCCCCAGCCTCAGATCACCCCCAGCCCCCGGGATCACCCCCAGCCCCATTGGGATCACTCAGATCACCCCCAGCCCCCGGGGACCACCCCAGCCCCCGCCCCGCCCAGCTCACGAGACCATGCGGTCCTTGCGGCACTGCTGGGACAGGTCCCGCCGCCTCACAAAGTGCTTGTGGGGTGAGGTAAACCTTGCCCGCCTCGATCATCCCGCTGCACAGCTTCACCAGCTGGGGACAGCGATTGGGGACAGAGATATGGGGATATGGGACATGGGACAGACAGCCCCTGCACAGCTTCACCAGCTGGGGACAGGGACAGGGGACAGAGATATGGGATATGGGGACATGGGATATGGGACATGGGACAGACAGCCCTGCACAGCTTCACCAGCTGGGGACAGCGATTGGGGACAGAGATATGGGATATGGGACAGCCCTGCACAGCTTCACCAGCTGGGGACAGGGACAGGGACAGGATATAGGATATGGGACATGGGATATGGGACATGGGATATGGGGACAGTCCTGCACAGCTTCACCAGCTGGGGACAGGGACTGGGGACAGGGATATGGGATACGGGGACAGCCCTGCACAGCTTCATCAGCTGGGGACAGGGACAGACAGCGATTGGGGACAGGGATATGGGGACAGGGACAGACAGGGATATGGGGACAGGGATATGAGGGACAGCCCTGCACAGCTTCACCAGCTGGGGACAGGGACAGACAGGGTCAGGGACAAGGATTGGGGACAGGGACATGGGATATGGGGACAGGGTCAGGGACAGGGATTGGGGACAGGGTCAGGGATATGGGGACAGGGACAGGGACTGGGGACAGGGTCAGGGATATAGGGACAGGGACAGGGACTGGGGACAGGGATTGGGGACAGGGATTGGGGACAGGGACATGGGATAGGGATATGGGACAGGGACATGGGGACAGGGATGGGACATGGACACAGAGACATGGGAACACAGGGACACAGATGTGGGGACAGGGACAGGGACATGGATATGGAGGTATGGGCATGGGGACATGGGGACACAGGGACAGGGGACAAGGGATATGGGGACAGAGATATGGGAACACAGGGGACACAAGACAGGGACATGGGGACAATCCCCAATCCCAAAACCCCAATCCCAAAATCCAGAGCAGACCAAAACACAGCCTGTAGGGCACAGAGGTTTTGTAGGGGCATAGATGTTTGCAGGGCACAGAGGTTTTGTAGGATATAGGGTTTTGTAGGACAGAGGTTTTGTAGGACAGAGGTTCTGTAGGATACAGAGGTTTCTGGACACAGAGGTTTTATAGGATACAGAGGTTTTGTAGGGCACAGAGGTTTTGTAGGGCACAGCCTTGCCCAGGGCTGGTGGCTCCCCACTCAGCTCATTTATTTCTCCCTCAGACATTGGGATTTTTCCCTGCCTGCCCTGGGGAGATCTCACACATAAAAATCCAGACAGCTCTCCTGCCACATCTCCTTCCTTTCTATTTTTATAAAAACAAAAATAATAATAAATAACAACAAAAATAATTCTATTTTTTAGAATAAAAACCTCTCAGACAGAGCAGGAACAAGGGCTGGAAAAGCCAATTTCCAGGTTTAGGAACCACCAGCCTAAAACTGGTCTGAGAGAATTTCAGGGTCACATCCTGAACAAAACCTCCTACCCTAAAAATGTCACCAAAATGGGGTGAGGAGGGACAGCCAGCCCTGGGAGAAATCCCCAAGGCAGAGCCTGCCTGGGGCTCCTGTCCCCAGCTCAGAGGGACAAACCTGGGTGCTAAATATTATAATAAATAATATAATAATAATTATATTGGAATAGAACATAATTTAACAGTGGGAAACGAGCTCAGATTTTAATCCCTAAAAATCTCCTCCCTAAAATTTCCTTCTCACTTTTCAGGGACCCAATTCCTGAAACTGCCCCCAAAAACCAAACCCTGTCCAGCTTTGCCTCTCTCATCTGGCGGCTGCCAGCCCTTGGGAGCCAAGCCTCAATTAAAACAGCTGGAAACGGGGCTCAGATTTTAATCCCATAAAATCTCCTCCTAAAATTTCCTCCCCACTTGGGAGGACCCCAATTCCTGAGCAGGGGCTCCCCAGATCCAGCAGCAGGAGTGAGGAGGTCAGTATTTTATCACCAAAAGTGCCCCAGAGCTCCTGTCCAAGCTCAGAGGGACAAATCTGGGAGCTAAATATTATAATAAATAATATAAAATAATTATATTGTAATAGAATATGATTTAGCAGCTGGAAATGGGCTCAGATTTTTGGGGACGATTGTAAGGGTCCCAATTCCTGAGCAGGGCCTCACAAACTGCCCCCAAAAACCAAAACCCTGTCCAGCTTTGCCTCCATCTCCTCCACATCTGGCAGCTGCCAGCCCTTGGGGACAAGCCTAAAATATCAATTAAACATCTGGAAATGGGGCTCAGATTTTTGGGGACAATTGGAGGGACCCCAATTCCTGAGCAGGGGCTCCCCAGATCCAGCAGCAGCAGGATGAGAAATATTTTATCACCAAAGTGCCTGGAACTCCTGCCCCAGCTCAGAGGGACAAACCTGGGTGCTAAATATCATAATGTATAATATAATAATAATTGTATTGTAATAGAATATGATTTAACAGCTGGAAATGGGGCTCAGATTTTAATCCCTAAAATCTCCTCCCTAAAATTTCCTCCCCACTTTCAGGGTCCCAATTCCTGAGCAGGGGCTCCCCAGCTCCAGCAGCAGGGTGAGGAGGTCAGAGCAGCCCTTGGGGACGAGCCTAAAAATCCATTTAACATCTGGAAACAGGCTCAGATTTTTGGGGACAATGGGGACCCCATTTCCTGAGCAGGGCTCTCCTCACCCAAAAACTGCCCCTCACCTTGTCCAGCTTTGCCTCGATCTCCACCACATCTGTCTCCACCTCATCGATGGTCGCCCTGCAACAAGCAGCAAGGAGGAGTCACTAATTAGGAACAAGGAGGGATCAGTAATTAAATTAGGAACAAGGAAGGATCATTAATTAGGAACAAGGAATGGTCGGGTGATGGTTGGGAAAGGCCAGCAAGGGTCAGAGGGGCTGTGACAGGAGCAGGGATTTGTTCTTTCTGCTGCTCAGAATCGGGGCAAAACTCAGGAATAAATTCCAGGAAAAAAAAAAATTGGAGATGATTCCAGTGTAGAGAAATTCTGAGAAGAAACCCCAGAAAATTAATTTGGTGGCTTTGTTCTGCCATTTTCCATTCCAAAACCCCATTTCCAGGCTGTGCTCAACTGCTGAATTTTCACCTCTCAACCCCAAAACTCAACCCCAAACAGGCACCAAACTCCATGTCCAGGCTGTGCCTGAAGTGAATTTTCACCTCTCAACTCAGGAATTGTCCCCAAACAGGCACCAAAGCCCCATTTTCCAGCCCCAATCCAAAGGGAGCAGCAGAATTCCTGCAGGAATGTTTTGGTTCAGTTTGAATTTTCTGGCTAATAAATTATAGTTTAGGTTTGTTAATTTTAATACACTTATTTTCTGCTGTGAGATAGAATTAGGAGTAAACCATGTTTTGGTTTAGTTTGAATTTCTGGCTAATCCAAAAGGAGCAGCAAAATTCCTGCAGGAATGGTTTGGTTCAGTTTGAATTTTCCTGGCTAATGCAAAGGGAAGGGCAGAATTCCTGCAGAAATGTTTTGGGTTTGTTGATCCCATCCCAGTGATCCCATTGATCCCATCGATCTCATCCATTGATCCCCTTGATCCAATCTCATTGATCCCATCGGTCTCATTGATCCCATCTCATTGATCCCATTGATCCCACTGATCCCATTGATCCCATCCATTGATCCCCTGATCCCATCCCATTGATCCCATTGATCCCATCCATTGATCCCATTGATCCCATCTCATTAATCCCATCGATCCCATCCCACTGATCCCATCCCATTGATCCTATTGATCCCATTGATCTCATCCATTGATCCCTGATCTCAACTCATTGATCCCATCGATCCCATCCGATCCCGTTGATCCCATCCCACTGATTCCATCCCATTGATCCCATTGATTACTGATCTCATCCATTGATCCCATTGATCCCATCCCCATTGATCCCATCAATCCACTGATCCCATCCCACTGATCCCATCCCATTGATCCCACTGATCCCCATTGATCTCATCCATTGATCCCACTGATCCCATCTCATTGATCCCTGATCTCATTGATCCCATCCCATCCCACTGATCCCATCCCATTGATCCCACTGATCCCATTGATCTCATCCATTGATCCCCTTGATCCCATCTCATTGATCCCATCGATCTCATTGATCCCGTTGATCCCATCCCCACTGATCCCATCCCACTGATCCCACTGATCCCATTGATCTCATCCATTGATCCCCTTGATCCCATCTCATTGATCCCATCGATCTCATGATCCCGTTGATCCCATCCCACTGATCCCATCCCATTGATCCCACTGATCCCATTGATCTCATCCATTGATCCCCTTGATCCCATCTCATTGATCCCATTGATCTCACTGATCCCATCCCACTGATTCCGTCCTACACCATCCCACTGATCCCATCCCATTTATCCCATTGATCCCATCCCATTTATCCCATTTATCCCATGGATCCTATTGATCCCATTGATCCCATCCCATTGATCCCACCCCATTGATCCCATTGATCTCATCTCACTGATCCCACTGATCCCATTGATCTAATCCATTGATCCCCTTGATCCAATCTCATTGATCCCATCGATCCCATCGATCCCATTGACCCCATCCCACTGATCCCATCCCATCCCATTGATCCCATCCCACCTATCCCATTTATCCCATTGATCCTATTGATCCCATCCCATTGATCCCATCTCATTTATCCAGTGGATCCCATCCCACTGATCCCATCCCACTGATCCCATTGATCTCATCCCATTGATCCTATTGATCCCATTGATCTCATCCATTGATCCCCTTGATCCAATCTCATTGATCCCATCGGTCTCATTGATCCCATCCCATCCCACTGATTCCATCCTACACCATCTCACTGATCCCATCCCATTTATCCCATTGATCCTATTGATCTTATCCATTGATCCCCTTGATCCCATCCTGTTGATCCCATTTGTCTCATTGATCCCACTGATCCCATCCCATCCCACTCATCCCATTGATCCCATCCCTATCCTATTTATCCCATTGATCCTATTGATCCCATCTCATTTATCCCGTGGATCCCATCCCACTGATCCCATCCCATCTATCCCATTGATCTCATCCTATTGATCCCATCCTACACCATCCCACTGATCCCATCCCATCTATCCCCTTTATCCCATTGATCCCATCCCATTTATCTAGTGGATCCCATCCCACTGATGCCATCCCATTAATCCCATCCCATTGATCCCATTGATCTCATCCCATTGATCCCATCCCATTACCCCATCCCACTGATCCCATCCTACACCACCCCACTGATCCCATCCCATCTATCCCATTTATCCCCTTTATCCCATTGATCCTATTGATCCCATCTCATTTATCCCGTGGATCCCATCCCACTGATCCCATCCCATCTATCCCATTTATCCCTTTATCCCATTGATCCCATCTCATTTATCCCATGGATCCCATCCCACTGATCCCATCCCATCTATCCCATTGATCGCATCCTATTGATCCCATCCTACACCATCCCACCGATCCTATCCCATCTATCCCCTTATCCCATTGATCCCATTGATCCCATCCCATTTATCCAGTGGATCCCATCCCACTGATGCCATCCCATTACCCCATCCCACTGATCCCATCGATCCCATCCCATCGATCCCATTGATCTCATCCCATTGATCCCATCCTACACCGTCCCACTGATCCCATCCCATCTATCCCCTTTATCCCATTGATCCCATCCCATTTATCTAGTGGATCCCATCCCACTGATGCCATCCCATTAATCCCATCCCATTGATCCCATTGATCTCATCCCATTGATCCCATCCCATTACCCCATCCCACTGATCCCATCCTACACCACCCCACTGATCCCATCCCATCTATCCCATTTATCCCTTTATCCCATTGATCCTATTGATCCCATCTCATTTATCCCGTGGATCCCATCCCACTGATCCCATCCCATCTATCCCATTTATCCCCTTTATCCCATTGATCCCATCTCTATTTATCCCGTGATCCCATCCCACTGATCCCATCCCATCTATCCCATTGATCGTATCCTATTGATCCCATCCTACACCATCCCACCGATCCTATCCCATCTATCCCCTTTATCCCATTGATCCCATTGATCCCATCCCATTTATCCAGTGGATCCCATCCCACTGATGCCATCCCATTACCCATCCCACTGATCCCATCGATCCCATCCCATCGATCCCATTGATCTCATCCCATTGATCCCATCCTACACCATCCCACTGATCCCATCCCATCTATCCTATTGATCCCATTGATCTCATCCCATTGATCTCATCCCACTGATCTCATCCCATTGATCCCACTGATCTCATCCCATTGATCCCATCCCATTATCCCATTCCATTGATCCCATCCTACACCATCCCACTGATCCCATCCCATCTATCCCATTTATCCCCTTTATCCCATTGATCCTATTGATCCCACTGATCCCATCCCATTTATCCAGTGGATCCCACTCCATCCCACTGATCCCATCCCACTTATCCCATTGATCCCATCCCATCACCCCATCCCATTTTCCCATCCCACAGGGATGCTCAGCACAGCCTCTCACAGCTGCAGCAATCCAACTCTGCCAAGAATTGAATCTTTCCACCCAAAAAAAAAAAAAAAAATCAAAATCCAAAGGCAGCACTATCCCCCAGTGTGGAGCAGCTGGAGCAGCCCTGGCTCCCTGCCCTGCCCGTTTCCTGAGCTCTCCTTCCTGCTGAAGCCCTGCCAGGATTTTTTCCGGCAGCAGGGGAGGAGAACAATCCCTGGCCCCATCCCAAACCCTCCCCACGGAACAATCCTGCCATTCCTCACAGCCCAGAGCGCTCTGAATCCCAAACTCTGCTCCGTGTTTTACACAGAAACGGCAAAAATCCACCAAACGTGGCCAAAGTCACGCCAGGAATGTTCCAATGTCCCATGGGAATGGGAATTGTGAGATCTAAAAATAGGATTTGCTTCCTCTGGCTTCACCCCAGTTACAGCCAGGGTCACAATCAGCTGCACCCCAAAGGGATCCAGGGAAAGAATTCCTGGGAAAGTGATCCAGGGAAAGGATCCAGGGAAAGGGATCCAGGGAAAGAATTCCTGAAAAAGGGATCCAGGGAAAGAATTCCTGAAAAAGGGATCCAGGGAAAGTCCAGGGAAAGAATTCTGAAAAAGGGGATCCAGGGGAAAGGATCCAGGGAAAGAATTCCTGGGAAAGTGATCCAGGGAAATGATCCAGGAAAAGAATTCCTGGGAAAAGGATCCCTGGAAAATAATCCAGGGAATGTGTCCTTGGAAAAGGATCCAGGGAAAGAATTCCTGGGAAAGTGATCCAGGGAAAGGATCCAGAGAAAGAATTCCTGGAAAACTGATCCAAGTAAATGATCCAAAGAAAGGAGCCTGGGGAAAGGGATCCAGGGAAAAAAATCCCTGGAAAAGGATCCAGGGAAAGAATTCCTGGAAAACTGATCTAGGGAAATGATGCAAGGAAAGGATCCCTGGAAAAGGGATCCATGGAAAAAATTCCTGGAAAAGGGAACCAGGGGAATTCCTGGAAAATTCTGATTGACAGAGCTGGGATCCCAAATTGATCCAAATTCGGTCCCTAAATTGATCCAATTTCAATCCTTAAATTGATCCCTGAATTGATCCAACTTTGATCCTAAATTGATCCAATTCAGATCCCTAAATTGATCTCAATTGATTTTATTCCTTTCCTTTCCTTTCCTTTCCTTTCCTTTCCTTTCCTTTCCTTTCCTTTCCTTTCCTTTCCTTTCCTTTCCTTTCCTTTCCTTTCCTTTCCTTTCCTTTCCTTTCCTTTCCTTTCCTTTCCTTTCCTTTTCCTTTCCTTTCCTTTTCCTTTTCCTTTCCTTTTCCTTTCCTTTCCTTTCCTTTCCTTCTTTCCCCATCCCTGGGATCGTCTCCATGGTAACGGCTCCATGGTGACGGTTTCCATGGCAACCCCATCCTGTGGTACCCGAGGTGAATTCCATGGATTTTTCCTCCTTCCCCTGCTGAATTCCAGGATTTTTCCTCCTGAGAATGGCCCAGGGGTGAATTCAGCCACGGGTGAGGAGCTGGAATTTGGGATCAGGTTGGGAATTTAATGGGAATTTAATGGGAATTAATTTAATGGGAATTTAAGGAGGAAAAAAAAGGGCATTGTCATCAAACAGCAGCTCAGCATCCCCAGCTCACCTGGAAAAGAGGATTTGGGAAAGGAATTAAGGAAATCCTCTGGTTTCCTCTTATTTTCCTATTTTCTCTTATTTTTTTTTCTGATGGAAAAATCTCTTTTTCAGGGCCAGCAGAAAATAAATCTCTAAGAAAATCTGATTTTTCAGGGAGAGAAAAGAAAAATCTCCAGGAAAATCTCTCTTTTTCAGGGACAGAAAAAAATCACTGGGACAGAAAAAAAACTCTCTAGGAAAATCTGATTTTTCAGGAGAGAAAAGAAAACATCTCCAAGAAATTCACATTTTTCAGGTCCAGAAAAAAAAAAACCTCCAGGAAAATCAGATTTTTCAGGCTCAGGACGTGCTGGGTTTAGAGGTGACTCTGGTGAGAAAAGCTGAGTCTGCTCTGGCCCAGATAATTCTATTTATAGCCAAGGTTATTCTAATTCCAGCAGATCTGATCTGCTGCCACTGCTGAATAAGATTAAGAATAATATTTAAAATTATATTTAATTATAAATTATATTTAATTTAAATTATATATAATTATATTTTAAATTATATTTAAAATAAGATTTAGAATAAGATTTAGAATAAGATTTAATATTTAAAATTAGATTTAGAATAAGATTTTTTTGGTTTTTGGATTTTATTTTTTTTTTTAGGCCTGATGAATAATTTTTTCATTTCAGGATCATTCAAAAACTTGAATTTTGTTTTATTCTCTTTTTGATTTTTTTGGTTGGGTTTATTTTTTTTAAGGCCTGCTGAAAAAAAATCTCTTCTTCATTTCAGGAATTGCTCAAAAATTTAAATTTCTTTTTTTTTTTTTTTTTAGGCCTAATGAAAAATTTCTTCATTTTCAAGGATCATTCAAAAACTTGAATTTTGTTTTATTCTTTTTTTTTTTTTCCCCATTTTCACAGATTTAAGCAGCCACACCTCCCCTAAACCAACTTTTCTCTGAGATGAAGAAATTTCCATGGCCCAGCTCAGCTCAGAACGTTTCTGCACAGCTCCAAAAATCACCAATTTCACTCTGGAATAATTTAAATTTCACTCTTGAATAATTTAAATTTCACTCTGGAATATCTCAAATGTCACTAAAGAATATTTTAAATTTCACTATAGAATATTTTAAATTTCACTCTGGAATATTTTAAATGTCACTCTGGAATATCTGAAATGTCACTCTGGAATAATTTAAATTTCACTCTGGAATATTTGAAATTTCACTCTGGAAATAATTTAAATTTCACTCTGGAATATTTTAAATCTCCCTCTGGAATATTTGAAATGTCCCTCTGGAATAATTTCAATTTCCCTGTTTCCAGCTGCCAGCCCTGCTGAGGTGCTGGGGTGGGTGTTCAGACAGGGCTCGGAAGGAGGAGGAGTTCAATTGCAGAGTTTTTGCCTGGTGTGCTCAGTTGACTTTTTATTTTCACGTTTAGCAGAAACTGGCACTTTTCAGGAGACATGAGATGGGTTTGGTTTGGTTTTTTCATGCACACAAAAATCCCAGCATTTCTTTTCATTCCATTTCCTCCCATTTTCTTCTCATTCCATTTCTTCCCATTTTCATTTCTCCCCATTTCATTCCTTCCCATTTCATTTTTCCCATTTTCATTTCTTCCCATCTCATTCCTTCCCATTTCATTTTTCCCATTTTCATTTCTCCCCATCTCATTCCTTCCCATTTAATTTTTCCCATTTTTTTTCTTCTCATTTTCATTTCTTCCCATTTCATTTCTCCCCATTTAATTTCTTCCCATCTCATTTTTCCCATTTTCATTTCTTCCCATTTTCATTTCTTCCTATTTCTTCTCATCTTCATTTCTTCCCATTTTTATTTCTTTTCATTTCTTCCCATTTTCATTTTTCCCATTTTTTTTCTTGTCATTTTCATTTCTTCCCATTTCATTTCTTTCCATTTCATTTTTCCCATTTTCATTTCTTCTTCCCATTTCATTTCTCCCCATTTAATTTCTTCCCATTTCATTTTCCCCATTTTTTTCTTCTCATTTTTATTTCTTCCCATTTCCATTTCTTCCATTTCATTTCTTCCCATTTCCATTTCTTTTAATTTCCTCCCATTTCATTTCTTCCCATTTTCATTTCCTCTCATTTTCATTTCTTCCCATTTTCATTTTTCCCCTTTTTCATTTTTCATTTCTTCCCATTTCATTTCCTCCCATTTTCATTTCTTCTCATTCCTTCTCATTTTCATTTCTTCCCATTCCATTTCCTCCCATTTTCATTTCTTCCCTGAATTTCATTTCTTCTCATTTTCATCTCATTTTCATTTCCTCCCATTTCATTTTTTCCATTTCATTTCTACCCATTTTCAGTTCTTCTCATTTCATTTCTCTTCATTTCTTCTCATTCCTTCTCATTTTCATTTCCTCCCATTTTCATTTCTTCCCTGAATTTCATTTCTTCTCATTTTCATCTCATTTTCATTTCCTCCCATTTCATTTCTTCCCATTTCATTTCTACCCATTTTCAGTTCTTCTCATGTCATTTTTTCCCATTTCATTTCTTCTCATTTCATTTCTTCCCATTTCATTTCATTTCTTCTCATTCCTTCTCATTTTCATTTCCTCCCATTTCATTTCTTCCCATTTCATTTCCTCACATTTTTATTTCTTCCCATTTTCATTTTCCCCTTTTTCATTTCTTTTCATTTCTTCCCATTCCATTTCCTCCCATTTCGATTTTTCTCATTTTCATTTCTTCCCTGAATTTCATTTCTTCTCATTTTCATCTCATTTTCATTCCTTCCCATTTCATTTCCTCCCATTTCACTTTTTCTCATTTTCATCAGACACATTGGCTTTGATTCTTTTTGAACTTGCATTTTTTACAGCAGCAGAATAGATGAGATTTAAAACTCAGTGCTCTGAGTATGTTAAAAATATTTAATTACTAAAAGGCAAATTAAAATATTTTTTAAATTATTATATTAAAAAGACCATGATATTAAAAAAAACATGAATTTTAGCTGGATTTTCATTATTTTCTCAGACAAATAATTCCTCTTTGCTCTCAATTCTCCTATTCCACATGCAACATTTTTAATTGTTATAATAAGAAAAGTTTTATCATCATCTCTCTCTGTATTGTGGTCCCACCATTATCACAAACAGCATTAATTAACACAGACCTGCAGAATTTGGGTATTTTACCTAAACTTAATAATCAGGAATTGGAATTTATTCGAGTATTTGGATTTTACTGAGTTTTTTTAGCACCAAGGAGCCACTTTGGGGAAGGTCCCTGGGATTAGGTGACCTCCACAGTCCCTTCCAACCTCAATTACTCCAGGATTTAATGGCTTAGAGATGAAATCCCTGCTAATGCACTCCTTATGTCATGGATCTGATGATACAAGGGATTTTTTTATTTTTTTTTCTCCCCTCTTTGGCAACTCCCAGCCAAATCTTGCAGGATCTGGATTTTTTTTTTTGGAGGGGAAAAGCTGCCCTGAAAAAAATTTCAATTTCCTCACTGCAGCCCCCAAAAGGAAATCCTGACAGAATTTGTGGTAAATTATTTCCTAAATTATCTCCCAAATTCTGGGAGGAAAGGGAAGCAGAGCAAGAAATCAGAGTTTTGCTGAATTTCCTGGTGCTTCAGGGGGTGTGAAAAGGGAAATCTGGTATTAAAAAAAAAAAAAAAAAGGATTTGGAGAGCTCTGTGGTGGATTGAGAAATTCAGAATGGAGAATTGCAAATTGGGGTAAAACCAGCAGGAAACAGAAATTTTAAAACAGGATTTTAAATCTGCTCCAAGGGTGAAGGGTTCCCCTCTTGGCAGAGCACTCAGAAATTAAATTTCTTTAATGTAAGAAATTAAACAACGTGTTTAATTAAAGCCATTCTTGTGCCTTTGAGTTTAGCAGGAGTTGATTTTAGCAGGATTTTATTTTAATAGGAGATTTTAGCAGGAATTTATTTTAACAGAAGATTTTAGCAGGAATTTGATTTTAGCAGAATTTGATTTTAACAGGAGATTTTAACATGAATTTATTTTAGCAGGAGATTTTAGCAGGAACTGATTTTAATAGAAGTTGATTTTCACAGGAGTGGATTTTGACAGGAGATTTTAACAGGATTTGATTTTACCAGGAGATTTTAAGGATATTCCAGCAGGATTTGATTTTAACAGGAGATTTTAAGGATATTTCAGCAGGAATTTATTTTTTTCAGGAGATTTTAACAGGATGTGATTTTAGCAGCAGATTTTAAGGATATTTCAGAAGGAATTTATTTTTTTCAGGAGATTTTAAGGAGATTTTAACAGGATTTGATTTTACCAGCAGATTTTTAAGGATATTCCAGCAGGATTTGATTTTAGCAGCAGATTTTAAAGAGATTTTAACAGGATTTGATTTCAGCAGCAGATTTTGGGGATACTCCAGCTCACCCCAAGGTGCTCTGAGGAACCCCAGAGAGAGGCAGGAGCAGCAGGACCCCCCATCCCTCCTGAGCACAGAACATTTCCTGTCCTGAGCTGAAAAAAACCTCCCTGTGTGCCACCAGACTCTTTGCACCACACTTGCTTGCTTTCTTTGATGAGCAAAATGGATTTATAATAAAAAAAATAAATAAAAAACGGGCTCAAACAGCTCTGTCTTCTCCCCAAGTGACCTTGTGGCATCAATTTCCCCCCAGGGCTGGAGCAGCTCCAGCAGCTTTTGTTGAGATTTCCCCCACAGGGATCTCTTTCAGCACTAAATGCTCTTTATTTCTTTTATTTTTTTTTTTCTTCTTTTTCCCCTCCCTCCCCTGGGCCTTGGCTGGAGCTGGAGCTCCCCCAACCTCTTTTGTTTGGAGGGCTGAAAAAGCTTTTCCTGTGTCAAACAGAGCCCAGGTCCTGCCCCTTCCCCTGCCCTGGGTGGCACTTGGGGGACAAGTGACAATTGGAACCCTCAAATGGATTTTTGCTGTGGCCCACTGCCACCAAACTGGGAATTTTTTTATTTTTTAAAATTTTTATTTTTTTCCCCAGTGCCACAACCCTTTCCTAAAGGGATGGGATTTTATGGGGCTGCACAGGGAGGATGAATAAAAATCCTAGAACTGCTCATCCCTTGTTTTTATTTATTCCTCTCAGGGGTTGGGGACACTTCCAATTCCCCAGTTTTTCAATTTTTCAATTCTTTCTCCTGAGGAAAAGTGGAATTAATGCCCAGATGAAAAGGAGTGCCTGAAGGATGCAGATTTTGGGATTTTCACCAGCCCCACGTGGGTTTTTGTGCCCTCCATCAACTCTGCAGGGTGAGCATCCCTGTCCTGCACATCCCCAAACTCACAGGAATAAAAAACAAATTATTGAGGGAAGAGAAGGAGTCATCAGGCAGGAAATAGGGATTGGGGTTGGGAGTGAAATAAAAGCATCCCCTGTGAATGAAATTAAAGCATCCCCTGTAAATGAAATTAAAGCATCCTCTGTAAATGAAATTAAAGCATCCTCTGTGCTGGGTGAGGACAAAGCTGGCATTGTCAGAAATGGGGCTGAGCAGAGGAAAGAACTCCAGCACTAAATCCAGAACAACAGGAGGCAGATTTCCATCCTCCACGCTGAGGATCCAGCTCAAAACCTGAATTTCCTGGCAATCCCCACCCAGTTCTGCAGCCTGAGTGCAGGTGGGAGCTCAGGGAACAGAGGTGGAACCCATGTTCCCCTGCCAGCCCCACAAAAATCACAGACCTAAAAAAATCCCAGTCCTACACATAAAATCCCAGCCCTACAAAAATCCCAGTCCTACAAAAATCCCAAACCCCACACAAATCCCAGCCCTAGACAAAATCCCAGTCCTATAAAAAATCACAGCCCTAAAAAAATCCCAGCCCCACACAAAAATTCCAAAACCCCACACAAAATCTGAGCCCTAAAAAAATCCCAGCCCCACAAAAATCTCAAACCCCACACAAAAATCCCGAACCCTACACAAAATCCCAAACCCCACACAAAAATCCCAAACCCCACACAAAATCTGAGCCACACAAAAATCCCAAACCCCCAAAATCCCACCCTGGAGCTCCCCAGGCTCTCAGCCCTGCCTCCACCCCACATTTTCCTGTTTTATCTCCCACAAGTCAGGGGCACATCAAGAGTTTCCCTGTTCCAAATTCCCCAGCTCAATCTGGGAATAAAGGCAGGAGGTCCCTCCAGAAAAAATAAAAAAATTTAAAAATGTCACTTTGATGCCTCCCCATCCCAAAAACAGCAGGTGGGCAGATCTGGAAGTGCCAGCAGGAAATTTGGGAATGGGTAAGAGTGGGAAGGGTGGGAGAGGGAAAGGGAGAGAAGGAATGGGAGAGAAAAGGAGGGAAAAAGGGAAAAGAGAAAAGGGGAAAAAAGAGAAAAGGGGAAAAAGGAGAAAAGGGGAAAAAGAGAAAAGGGGAGAAAAAGAGAAAAGGGAGAAAAAGGGAAAAAGAGAAAAAGGGGAAAAAGAGAAAAGGGGGAAAAAGAGAAAAGGGGAAAAGGGAAAAGGAAAAGGGGAAAAAGGAAAAGGAAAAAGGGGAAGAGGAAAAGGAAAAGGAAGGGGAAGAGAAGAAAAGAGAAAAGGGGAAAAGGAGAGGAAGAGAAAAGAGTAAAGGGAAAAAGAGAAAAGGGAAAAAAGAGAAAAGGGGAAAAAAGAGAAAAGGGGAAAAAAGAAAAGGGGAAAAAAGAGAAAAGGGGAAAAAAGAGAAAAGGGGAAAAAAAGAGAAAAGGGGAAAAAAGAGAAAAGGGAAAAAGAGAAAAGGGAAAAAAGAGAAAAGGGAAAAAAGAGAAAAGGGGAAAAAGAGAAAAGGGGAAAAAGAGAAAAGGGGAAAAAGAGAAAAGGGAAAAAGAGAAAAGGGAAAAAAGGGAAAAAGGGAAAAAGAGAAAAAGGGAAAAGAGGGAAAGAAAAGGAAAAAGGGCCAAGGGAAAAAGGGAAAAAGGAAAAAGGGAAAAAGGGAAAAAGGGAAAAAAGGGAAAAAGGGAAAAAGGGAAAAAGGGGAAAAAGGGAGGTCACAGTGTGGGGACAAAGGCTCAGCTCCTGCCAAAATCCGAGTTTATCGGGAACAAAGGGGCGATCCCGCACGAAGCGCCCCGAGCTGGAGCCCGGCAGGAACGGGCTCAGGGCTCGGCACCCGGCATGAGGACGGGCCCTCGGGCCCCTTCCCCCGGATGAGGACGGTCCCCATCCCCTTCCCCAGGGATGAGGACGGTCCCCTCGGTCCCCTTCCCCAGGGAATGAGGACGGTCCCCCATCCCTTTCCCCTGGATGAGGACGGTCCCCATCCCCCTTCCCCCCGGGAATGAGGACGGTCCCCATCCCCTTTACCCCCGGAATGAGGACGGTCCCCTCGGGCCCCCTTTCCCCAGGGAATGAGGATGGTCCCCATCCCCTCCCCCAAGGAATGAGGACGGTCCCCATCCCCTTTCCCCCGGAATGAGGACGGTCCCCCATCCCCTTTCCCCGAGAATGAGGACGGTCCCCATCCCCTTTCCCCCAGGGATGAGGACGGTCCCCATCCCCTTTCCCCAGGGATGAGGACGGTCCCCTCGGGCCCCTTTCCCCGGGATGAGGACGGTCCCTCAGCCCCTTTTCCCCGGGATGAGGACGGTCCCCGGGCCCCTTTCCCCAGGGATAAGGACGGTCCCCAACCCCTTTCCCCGGGACGAGGATGGTCCCCATCCCCTTTCCCCGGGATGAGGACGGCCCCCATCCCCTTCCCCCAGGGATGCTGAACCCCACCACCGCAGCAGATTTTCCTCCCTCCCTCCAGGAAAAAGAGGCCAAGGCGAATTTCCTGCAGGGGAGGTGAGGCAAGGCACGGAGCCGAGGTGTGGGAGGCTCTGAACATCCCACACCACGTTTGTTTGGCTAACCTCACATTCCCTGGGTTCAGAAACGCCCACAGCCTCTCCAGGCTTTTTTTTGTTTTGTTTTTTCTTTTCTTTTTTTTTTTCCCTGCTCTTTCCTTCCTGTAAATCAAAACCTCTGAGCTGAATTCTGTCCTTTATAAAAGCAGCGGCCAGAGGAGACGGCAAGAGAAATAAACAGGAATAAATCGATTTGTGGATGTGCTGCTCCAACACAAACCCTCTGCAAAAAGTCAAAACAAGCAGAGAAAAGCCTGGAATCCTTCCCCAGGAGCTTGTGACAATTCCTAAATTCATCCAGCACAGGGTCTGATTCCCAAATCCAGCACAGGATTCCTAAATTCATCCAGCAGAGGATTCCTAAATCCAGCTCAGGATTCCTAAATTCACCCAGCACAATATTCATAATCCAGCACAGGGTCTGACTCCTAAATCCAGCATTCACCCCTAATTCACTCTAATTCACCCTAAATTCACTTCTAATTCACCTTCAGTTCACTCCAAATTTCCTTCTAATTCACCCCAAATTCACCTCTAAATCCATCACAAGATTCCTAAATTCCCAGCTCAGGGTCTGATTCCTAAATCCAGCACAAGATTCATAAATTCATCCAGCACAGGATTCCTGAATTCACCCAGCACAGGGTCTGACTCCTAAATCCAGCAGAGGATTCCTAAATTCATCCAGCACAGGGTATGATTCCCAAATCCAGCACAGGATCCTTAAATTCACCCAGCACAATATTCATAAATTCATCCAGCAGAGGGTCTGATTCCTAAATCCAGCATTCACCCCTAATTCACCTTCAACTCACACTAAATTCACTTCTAATTCACCCCAGTTCACTCCAAATTTCCTCTAATTCACCCCCAAATTCACCTCTAAATCCAGCATAAGATTCCTAAATTCCCAGCTCAGGGTCTGATTCCCAAATCCATCACAGGATCCCTAAATTCACCCAGCACAGAGATTCCTAAATTCACCCAGCACAGGGTCTGACTCCTAAATCCAGCACAAGATTCCTAAATTCATCCAGCAGAGGATTCCTAAATTCCCAGCACAGGGTCTGATTCCTAAATCCAGCACAAGATTCCTAAATTCACCCAGCACAAGATTCCTAAATTCACCCAGCACAGGGTCTGACTCCTAAATCCAGCATCCATCCCTAATTCACCCTCAACTCACACTAAATTCACTTCTAATTCACCTCCAGTTCACTCCAAATTTCCCTCTAATTCATCTCTAATTCACCCCAAATTCACCTCTAAATCCAGTACAGGATTCCTAAATTCCCAGCACAGGGTCTGACTCCTAAATCCAGCATTCACCCCTAATTCACCCTAAATTCCTCTCTAATTCACCCTCAATTCACTTCGATTCACCTCCAGTTCACTCCAAATTTCCCTCTAATTCACCCTCAACTCACCTCTAAGTCACCCCAAATCCACCTCTAAATCCAGCAGAGGATTCCTAAATTCACCCAGCACAGGGTCTGACTCCTAAATCCACACAGGATTCCTAAATTCACCTCTAATTTACCCCAAATTCACCCTCAATTCATCTCCAATCCACCCCCAATTCACCTCTAATCCACCCCTAATTTCCCTCTAATTCAGCCCCCAATTCACCACTAATTAAGTCCAAATTCACCCCAATTCACCCTCAATTCCCTCCCAAATTACCTTCAAATCACCCAAATTCACCCCAAATTCCCCTCCATTCACCCCTAATCCATCCCCAAAGTCCTTTCTAATTTACCCTCAATTCATCTCCAATCCAGCCCCAATTCACCTCTAATTCACCTCTAATTTCCTCTAATTCACCTCTAACCCATTCCCAATTAACCTCTAATTCAGTCCAAATTCCCCCAAATTCCCCTCTAATCCACTCACAATTCACCCTTAATTCACCCCAAATTCCTCTCTAATTAAGCCCCAATTCCTCTCTAATTCACCTCTAATTCCCTCTAATTCACTCCAAATTCGCCTCCATTCACCCCAAATTCACCTCAAATTCACCCCCAAATTCAGTTCCAATTCACTCCAAATTTACTCTCAATTCCTCTCTAATTCATCTCAAATTCTTCTCTAATTCACCCCTAATTCACCCCAAATTCCCCTCCATTCACCCCCAAATCACCTCTAATTCACCCCAAATTCACTCCAAATTTCCTCCCAATTCCCCTCCAATTCACCCCAAATTCACCCCTAATTCACTCCAAATTCACCCCTCATTCACCCCCAAATTCACCTCTAATTCACCTCAAATTCACCCCTAAATTCACTCCAAATTTCCTCCCAATTTCCCTCCAATTTACCCAAATTCACCTCAAATTCAGTACAAATTCACTCCAAATTTACTCTCAATTCCTCTCTGATTCACCCCAAATTCTTCTCTAATTCACCCAAATTCACCTCTAATTTATCCCCAAATTCCCCTCTAATTTCTCTCTAATTCACCCCTAATTACCCCCAAAATTACCCCAAATTACCCCCCAAATTCCTCCCAAATTCACCCCACAGCCTGAATTTAGGATCACACTTCCCACTGCCCCAACACCCTCCAGGCAGGGAATTCTGCCCCCAAATTCTTCCCAAAATTTTAACTCTGCAGAGCCCAGAGAAGGGAAACAGCACCCACAAAGCCAATAAAAATAAAATAATAAAAATAATTTTAAAATAAAAATAATAAAAATAATAAAAATAATAAAAATAATAAAAATAATAAAAATAAAAAATAAAATCTCATTTTTCCTTGCTGGCCACATTTCCTCCTTCCTTCCAAGAGGGAACAAATCCTGCTCCTGGCTCCCCCTCCCTTTCCCCCACAGCAGCACATTCTGAATTTTTATCACTTTTCTCTCCCACCCTCTAATTTTTGTTGGAGTTTTATCTTAAATAGGAACCAACTCTGGGCACAGCCAAAAAATCCCAAGTGTGGAACAAACACTTGAGAGCTCAGGGAATGCCTGGAATCACAATCCTGAGAGAGAGGAGAACTCCAAACAAGGAAAAAAAATAAAAAGAAACTCAAACCCCAGAAAAACATTTTGTCCTGTCCCCAAAATTCAACCAGATTCGGGCTGCAGGTCCCTTCCAAGGTTCTTTTCTTTATCCCACAAAACCAAGCTCAGTTTTTATTTTATTTTTAAATAAATAAAAAACTCCTGGTTTGGTGGCATTCCTGATGAAAAAAAAAAAAATTCATCTCGTGGCTGAAATTTCATAGTTATGAAACCAGGCTTTAAAGGGGTGGGGCTGGTTCAGAGCAGCCAAAATTTGAGTTTCATTCCAAAATCTGAGTTTCATTCCAAAATCTGAGTTTGATTCCTTCCTCCACAGCTTCAGGACATTCCCAGCCTGGTTCCAGCTCAGTTTTGTGGTCAGGAATTGAAATTAATATATAATATATAATATATAATATATAATATATAATATATATTATATATTATATAATATATAATATATAATATATAATATATAATATATAATATATAATATATAATATATAATATATAATATATAATATGTAATATATAATATATAATGTATATAATGTATAATGTATAATATAAAGTATATGATTTATAATACAGTACATATAACTTAATTCCTTTTTTATATATATTATATATATAATGTATGTGTATATATATATATATAATATTTATAATATATGTTTATTTTTATATATCACTTTAATTTAATTTAATATCACCCCAAATAAATATTTGGGGTCTGCAGGATGGGAGGGGCAGCATCTCCTGGTTGGTACCACAGGAGGAGCAACCCCAGGGTGAGGTTTTGCTTTTTGACTTTTTCTCAGCCCCTTGGACTTTAGAAGTGGTGAAGAGATAATGGAGAGATAAAAAAACAGAGATGAGAAATTGAGAAATGAGAAATAAAGAGGCAAGAAATAGAGATAAGAAATAAAGAAGTAAGAAATAAAGAGGTAAGAAATAAAGAAATGAGAAATAGATGAGAAATAAAGATGTAAGAAATAAAGAGATATGAAATAAAGAAATAAGAAATAAAGACACAAGAAATAAGCCAGGTATTAGGATGGATCCAGGTAATTCCCAGCTGCTTTCAGGGTCATTTCTGGTTTCTCCTCCCTGCTGCTGGAGCAGGAGCTGAGCTCCTCAGGCTCAGTCTGTGTGTCCTGCCACCAAACCTGCCACCAGGAGAATCCTGTGCACCAAAACCAATCCCAGATCCATCCCAAAATAATCCCTGTGCACCAAAACCAATCCCAGATCCATCCCAAAATAATCCCTGTGCACCAAAACCAATTCCAGATCCACCCCAAAATAATCCCTGTGCACCAAACCAATCCCAGATCCACCCCAAAATAATCCCTGTGCACCAAAACCAATTCCAGATCCATCCCAAAATAATCCCTGTGCACCAAAACCAATTCCAGATCCACCCCAAAATAATCCCTGTGCACCAAACCAATCCCAGATCCATCCCAAAATAATCCCTGTGCACCAAACCAATTCCAGATCCATCCCAAAATAATCCCTGTGCACCAAACCAATTCCAGATCCTCCCAAAATAATCCCTGTGCACCAAAACCAATTCCAGATCCACCCAAAATAATCCCTGTGCACCAAAACCAATTCAAAATCCATCCGAAAATAATCCCTGTGCACCAAAACCAATTCAAAATCCATCCCAAAATAATCCCTGTGCACCAAACCAATTCCAGATCCATCCCAAAATAATCCCTGTGCACCAAAACCAATTCCAGATCCCTCCCAAAATAATCCCTGTGCACCAAAACCAATTCCAGATCCATCCCAAAATAATCCCTGTGCACCAAACCAATTCCAAATCCACCCCAAAATAATCCCTGTGCACCAAACCAATTCCAGATCCCTCCAAAATAATCCCTGTGCACCAAAACCAATTCAAAATCCATCCCAAAATAATCCTGTGCACCAAAACTAATTCAAAATCCATTCCAATAGAACCCCTGTGCACCAAAACCAACTCAAATCCCTCCCAAACCCATTGGTTACATGGATTTAGCTCCTAAATATTAAATTAAGAATCCCTGTGCATCAAACCAATTCCAAATCCACCCCAAAATAATCCCTGTGCACCAAACCAATCCCGGATCCATCCCAAAATAATCCCTGTGCATCAAACCAATTCCAAATCCACCCAAAATAATCCCTGTGCACCAAACCAATTCCAGATCCATCCCAAAATAATCCCTGTGCACCAAAACCAATCCCAGATCCACCCCAAAATAATCCCTGTGCACCAAACCAATTCCAGATCCATCCCAAAATAATCCCTGTGCACCAAACCAATTCCAGATCCCTCCCAAAATAATCCCTGTGCACCAAACCAATCCCAAATCCATCCCAAAATAATCCCTGTGCACCAAACCCAATTTGAAATCCATCCCAAAATAATCCCTGTGCACCAAAACCAATTCACCAATTCCAGATCCATCCCAAACCCATTGGTTACATGGATTTAGCTCCTAAATATTAAATTAAGAACTCCTGTGCACCAAACCAATTCCAGATCCATCCCAAAATAATCCCTGTGCACCAAACCAATTCCAGATCCATCCCAAAATAATCCCTGTGCACCAAAACCAATTCCAGCTCCATCCCAAAATAATCCCTGTGCACCAAAACCAATTCCAAATCCACCCCAAAATAATCCCTGTGCACCAAACCAATTCCAGATCCACCCCAAATGCACTGGTTACGCTGGATTTAGCTCCTAAATATTAAATTAAGAATCCCTGTGCACCAAACCATTTCCAGCTCCATCCCAAAATAATCCCTGTGCACCAAAACCAATCCCAAACCCACCCAAACCCACTGGTTACAAGGATTTAGCTCAGAGAGGAACAAACCCTCCTCTGACCGTTCCATCAATTCAATTCAACTTCTAATTTAAATACTAAATTACGTTTATCATTTCAATCTGATTTTCAGTATCAAATTAATAATTCCTGCTGGCCCCAGACTGGCTGGGGTGCTGTTCAGAACTCATCACACCGAATTTTTGACTTTATTTTTTTTTTCTGTGCAGGCCTTTGCTGACACATTCACCCAGACTGGTTCTGCTGCCTTTGAGCTCATCTAATTCCACCTCTTATCCCCCTCAGCCACATCAGTTTGACTCAGGGTTTTAATTCTTCCTGCTCTGTTTGAAACACCCAGGCCAGAGCTAGAAAAAAAAAAATCTCCCAAACCTCCTTGTTCTACTTCGTTTCCTCTGGCAAGTGACTTTTTTTAATTTTTATTAATTTATCTGTTCCTTAAAGTGTCAGGACAGCAATGAGGTTTTTTTTTTTTTCCACAGCATTCCAGAACCAGCAGCTTCCCCCCAGCCCCATCAACCTGGCCTGGACACTCCCAGAATCCCAATCCCGAAAAAATTATCAAGTTTGGATCTCAAAAATCCTCCAGGACGATCTCCCACCATCCCAAAAATCCTCCAGGACCATTTCCACCATCCCAAAAATCCTCCAGGACCATCTCCCACTATCCCAAAACTCCTCCAGGACCATCTCCCACCATCCCCAAAATCCTTCAGGATCTCCTCCCACTATCCCAAAAGTTTTCAAACTTCAAGCCACATCTTCTCTGAGTTTCATTAATTTTTTTAAAATAATTAATCAAAGAATCACAAAATCCTTTGGGTGGGAAAGGACCTTAAAGCCCTCCTGCTTCCAACCCTGAAATAATCAGATTTATTAATTTATCTGTTCCTTAAAGTGTCAGGACAGCAATGAGGTTTTTTTTTTCACAGCATTCCAGAACCAGCAGCTTCCCCCAGCCCCATCAACCTGGCCTGGACACTCCCAGGACCCCAATCCCAAAAAATTTTCAAGGTTGGATCTCAAAAATCCTCCAGGACCATCTCCCACTATCCCAAAACTCCTCCAGGACCATCTCCCACTATCCCCAAAATCCTTCAGGATCTCCTCCCACTATCCCAAAAGTTTTCAAACTTCAAGCCACATCTTCTCTGAGTTTCATTAATTTTTTTTTTAAATAATTAATCAAGGAATCACAAAATCCTTTGGGTGGGAAAGGACCTTAAAACCCTCCTGCTTCCAACCCTGAAATAATCAGATTTATTAATTTATCTGTTCCTTAAAGTGCCAGGACATCAATGAGGTTTTTTTTTCACAGCATTCCAGAACCAGCAGCTTCCCCCAGCCCCATCAACCTGGCCTGGACACTCCCAGAATCCCAATCCCAAAACAATTTTCAAGGTTGGATCTCAAAAATCCTCCAGGACCATCTCCCACCATCCCAAAAATCCTCCAGGACCATCTCCACTATCCCAAAATCCTCCAGCATCCTTTCCCAGTATGCCAAAAATCCTCCAGGACCATCTCCACTATCCCAAAAATCCTCCAGGACCATCTCCCACCATCCCAAAAATCCACATTCCCAATCTCCCAAAATTTTCAAAGTTCAAGCCACTTCTTCTCTGAGCTTCATTATTTATATTTTTAAGAATCAAGGAGTCACAAAATCCTTTGGGTGGAAAGGACCTTAAAACCCTCCTGCTTCCAACCCTGAAATAATCAGATTTAATTAATTTATCTGTTCCTTAAAGTGTCAGGACATCAATGAGGTTTTTTTTTCACAGCATTCCAGAACCAGCAGCTTCCCCCAGCCCCATCAACCTGGCCTGGACACTCCCAGGACCCCAATCCCAAAACAATTTTCAAGGTTGGATCTTAAAAATCCTACAGGACCATCTCCACTATCCCAAAAATCCTCCAGGACCATCTCCCACTATCCCAAAAATCCTACAGGACAATCTCCCACTATCCAAAACTCCTCCAGGACCATCTCCCAATATCCCAAAAATCCTACAGGACCATCTCCACTATCACAAAAATCCTCCATGATCTCCTCCCACTATCCCAAAAATCCTTCAGGATCTCCTTCCACTATCCCAAAAATCCTCCTGGACCATTTCCTACCATCCCAAAAGTCCTCCAGGACCATCTCCACTATCCCAAAAATCCTACAGGACCATCTCCACTATCACAAAAATCCTACAGGACCATCTCCCACTATCCCAAAAATCCTACAGGACCATCTCCACTATCCCAAAAATCCTCCTGGACCATGTCCCACCATCCCAAAAATCCACATTCCCAATCCCCAAAAATTTTCAAAGTTCAAGCCACATCTTCTCTGAGCTTCATTATTTATATTTTTTAAGAATCAAGGAGTCACAAAATCCTTTGGGTGGGAAAGGACCTTAAAACCCTCCTGGTTCCAACCCTGAAATAATCAGATTTATTAATTTATCTGTTCCTCAAAGTGTCAGGACAGCAATGAGGTTTTTTTTTACAAACCAGAAAAAGTTTTCCTAGATTTCCCAAACCCCTCGTGGGAGATAAAAGCCACAAAGTTCTGGGGTGCAGGAACTGGTCCTGCAGGAACAGGACTGGAATTGCAGGCACGCCCAGCAGCAGGCCTGGCAGCAACCAGCTTCACCAAATCACAACATTTAAAACATTAAAAATAATAATAATAAAAAAAAAAATTTTTTTTTTTGAAGGAACTGGAATTTCTGAGGTGGGAAGCAGCAAGGATGGATTTGACACAGAGTTCAGGTGATTGTTCATTATCAGGTGATCTTTAATCCATCCTGGGTAATTTTTAATTAATTTTTTAGGTTTTTTTCCTCTACCTGTGTGCGGCAAACAGAAAAAAAAATCTGATTGTTTCAGGAAAACACAGCACAAATCTTTTTGGGAAGTGCAGCAGGAAAAGGAGGGAGATTCCTACTCTGAATTCAATTTTTCCTCTTCCAAAAAGTTTCCTACAGCAAAAAACTTCAATTTTTGCTGAGAACGTGGAGCCTTCTCTCACCTTTAATTTCTAATCTCTATTCTAATTTTATTTTATTTTATTTTATTTTATTTTATTTTATTTTACTTCTATTCTATTCTATTCTATTCTATTCTATTCTATTCTATTCTATTCTATTCTATTCTATTCTATATTTTATTTTATTTTGTTCTATTCTATTCTATATTTTATTTTGTTTTAGTTTAGTTTAGTTTAATTCTATTTTTCTTTAGAGTTGTAGTATTTTAGGAGATGCTCTGCAGGACAAGTCCCAAGATTCTCTTGCATTCCCAACAAAAAATTCCAACAAAAGAACAAATTAAAGACCTGGAAGGAAGGAAAACACAGGAAGAGGCTGAACCCTGCAGAAACCTTTGAAAAAACCTGAATAAATTCAACTTATTAGGTCTTATTTTTCTTCCTAATATCAGGATTGCTCAATATTTGAGTTGCAAAATCTGAATAATTCAACTTACTTCCTCTTTTTCCTTCAAATATCAGAATTTCTCAATATTTAAGTTACAAAATCTGAATATTTCAACCTGGTTCCTCTTTTTCCTTCAAATATCAGGATTGCTCAATATTTGAGGTGTAAAATCTGAATAATTCAACTTTTGTTGTCCTTTTTCTCCCAATATCAGGATTCCTCAATATTTGAGGTGTAAAATCTGAATAATTCAACTTTGCTCCTCTTTTTTCCTCCTAATACCAGGAATTCTCAATATTTGAGGTGTAAATTCTGAATAATTCAACCTGGTTCCTCTTTTTCCTCCTAATATCAGGATTTCTTAATATTTGAAGTGTAAAGTCAGAATAAATTCAACTTGCTTCTTCTTTTTCCTTCCAAATACTCAGAATTTCTCAATAATTGAGTTGAAAAATCTGAATAATTCAACTTGATTCCTGTTTTTCCTCCTAATACCAGGAACTCTCAATATTTAAACTGTAAATTCTGAGTAATTCAACTTTGTTGTCCTTTTTCTCCCAATATCAGGATTCCTCAATATTTGAGGTGTAAATTCTGAATAATTCAACTTTTCTTGTCCTTTTTCCTCCTAATATGAGAATTTCTCAATATTTAAACTGTAAATTCTGAGTAATTCAACTTTGTTGTCCTTTTTCCTCCCAATATCAGGATTCCTCAGTATTTGAGGGGTTCACAGTTTCAATTCCAGCCCTCCTGAAACCCCCAGCTCCTTTCTCCAGCCTAATCTCTTGTTCTCTCTCCAACAGCCAGACTCTGTCTGGCCATGGGGAAATAGTTCATAATTCCAGCCTTAAATAAGTGGCTTTTGATAAAGCTCCAAGGCAGTGCTCTGAGAGCTGTTTTGTTTTTCTTTTTTTTTTTCTGGACAGAGCAGACAGAGCAGAATGATGCTGCCTGCATGCTAAAAAACTTGGCCTGGAGCCCACTCACACACACCACGGGCAAAATAAATAAATAAACACATCAGTCAATGCTGATGTCACCAGGAAAAGGGTCACTGCCATCTGGGACATCTGGACAGTGAAGTCACAGCTCTGGCTCGGTGCCAGCCAGCAGCTCACATGGTCTGCAGCACAATGGGAGGGGATGACAGGCAAAAAATTAAAATAAAATAGAATGGGATGGAATGGGATGGAATAGAATAGAACAGGATGGAATGGAATGGAATGGAATGGAATAGAATAGAATAGAATAGAATAGAATAGAATAGAATAGAATAGAATAGAATAGAATAGAATAGAATAGAATAGAATAGAATAGAATAGAATAGAATAGAGAAAAAGGTGGATAAATCCTAAATAAAATAAAATAAAATAAAATAAGGGAAAAGGTGAGCAAATCCAGAATGGAATAGAATAGAATAATAAAATAAAAGGTGAATAAATATGAATAGAATAGAATAGAATAGAATAGAATAGAATAGAATAGAATAGAATAGAATAGAATAGAATAGAATAGAATAGAATAGAATAGAGAAAAAGGTGGATAAATCCTAAATAGAAACAATAAAATAAAATAAGGGAAAAGATGAACAAATCCAGAATAGAATAGAATAGAATAGAATAGAATAGAATAGAATAGAATAGAATAGAATAGAATAGAATAGAATAGAATAGAATAATAAAATAAAATAAAATAAAATAAAATAAAATAAAATAAAATAAAATAAAATAAAATAAAATAAAGGAAAAAAGGTGGATAAATCCTAATTGATGCTAAGTGAGCAGAGGATTAGAGGTTTCCTAGATGACTTTTCCCTGCTGGAGATGACGACTGCAGCAGCTGGGTGGGCAGAGCTGCCATCTCAGCTGACAGAGGCAGCAGGAGCAGCAGGATTTCCCCGCAAACGCCGCTGGCAGCACGGGTAGGGGAGCCCCCATCCCAGCCAGGTGTCACCCCAAAACGCCGATCGGCCAGCCCAGCCTCACACAGCCCTCCGAAATCACTTCCAAACGCGCCGCCGACAGAACACAACCCGGCTTTTGTGGGTTTTTAAAAAAAAAAACAAAAAGATTCCGAGAAAAAAACATCACGAAATATCTGCAGGAAGCAGAGACCCCCCCACTGCCAACCGCTTCCCCTGCGCACACGGGCAGCCCCAGCCGCTTTTGTCTGCACGTCTGCTGCATTTCTGCTGCATTTCTGCTGCATTTCTGCATTTCTGCAGCGCGGGGGTCGCTCCGGGGAACCCCGATTTTCCCGCAGCGCCCCCGGACACGCAGCCGGGATGCTCCGGGCACAAAGGAGCATCAGCGCCCGGAGCGCGGCTCTTCCCAAAAACGCCCCGAGCATTTCTGCTCTGTTTCTGCTCTGCTTTATTTCTGCTTTATTTCTGCTTTATTTCTGCATTTCTGCATCACTGGATGCGAGCACGGCCAAGACGGAGCCTTTGTTGTCACAGCCCAGATTCCTTCAAGACCGCTTAAAAAAAAATAAAAAAAAAAATAAAAATCCGGCCTCCAAGAGATGGGAATGCGGCCGCTGATGGAAAATGAGCGTATTCCTGCTCAGCCGCGGTTCGGGCAGCGCCGCCTGGCTCAGCCCCGCTCCCCACGGAGCACAAACGCCGAGATCCCCATCGAGCGGCGGCGGGGGAGGGAGGGATGCGGGGGGGATGCGGGAGGGACGTGGGGTTCGGGGATGTGGGGGTCAGGGAGGGATGTGGGGTTCGGAAATGTGGGGTTCAGGAGGGATGCGGGGTTCGGAAAATGTGGGGTTCAGGGATGCGGGGGGATGCGGGGTTCAGGGATGCGGGGTTCAGGGATGTGGGGTTCAGGAAGGATGCAGGGTTCGGGGATGTGGGGTTCGGGAGGGATGCGGGGTTCAGGAGGGATGTGGGGTTCAGGGATGTGGGGTTCAGGAGGGTGGGATGTGGGGTACAGCAGGAATTGGGGACACGGAAGAAAGGGATGTGGGGTTCAGGAGGGATGCGGGGCTCAGGAGGGATGGGGGACACGGCAGGGATGGGATGTAGGGTTCGGGAGGGATGTGGGGTTCAGGGATGTGGGGCAGGGAGGGTGGGATGCGGGGTACGGCAGGAATGGGGGACCTAGAAGAAAGGGATGCGGGGTACACAGGGGTGGGGGACACGGCAGTCAGGGAAGGAGGGATGCGGTGTACAGCAGGAATGGGGGCACGGCACGGAGGGATGCGGGGTACAGCAGGAATGGGGGCACGGCACGGAGGGATGCGGGGTACAGCAGGAATGGGGGGCACGGCACGGAGGGATGCGGGGTTCGGGAGGGATGCGGGGCACACAGCGGTGGGGACACGGCAGGCAGGGATGCGGGGTTCGGGAGGGATGCGGGGCTCGGGAGGGATGCGGGGCACACAGCGGTGGGGGACACGGCAGGCAGGCAGGCAGGGATGCGAGCACAGCCGGGCACCGCCTGCGGCCGGATCCGTCCCCGGCGGAGCGCGCTGGGCCCGGCCGCAGCCGCAGCCCATCCCCGGCCCGCGCAGCGCTCGCCGCTCCCTGCCCTGGCCCGGCCCGGTTCTCCCGGTTCTCCCGTGGCCCCGCGCCGCTCCCGCGCGGCCCCGCGCTCACCGGAACCGGGGCGAGTCCTTGATGCACTCCTCGAACTCCACCGTCATGCTGCCGGCTCGGCCGCGCTGCGCTCGGCGGGGCGGCGCCGCAAACCCGCGGCTGCGGCAGCGCTGCCCTTGCCTGCCCGGCCCGGCCCGCCTCCGGGGAGAACCGGGACAGAACCGGGGCTGGACCGGAAGGACTGAACCGGGGAGACAACCGGGGAGAGAACCGGGAAAGAACCGAGGATAGCACCGGGGAGAGAACCGGGACAGAACTGGGCCGAGAGGCTGAACCGGGGAGAGAACCGGGAAAGAACCGAGGATAGCACCGGGGAGAGAACCGGGACAGAACCGGGGCTGGACCGGGGAGAGAACGGGAACGGCACTGAACAGCCCAGCCTCCGGGGAGAACCGGGAAAGAACCGGGGAGAGAACCGGGAAAGAACCGGGGATAGCACCGGGACAGAACCGGGGAGAGAACCGGGAGAGAACCGCGAGAGAACCGGGACAGAACCGAGACAGAACTGGGACAGAACCGGGGATAGCACCGGAGAGAACCGGGAGAGAACCGGGAGAGAACGGGAGAGAACGGGACAGAACCAGGGAAAAAAACCGGCGAGAGAACCGGGATGCAACCGGGATAGAACGGGGATGGCACCGGGAACAGCCCAACCTCCCGGGGGAGAACCGGGACAGAACCGGGGAGAGAACCGGGACAGAACCAGAACGGAACCGGGAACCGAATGGGGAATAGCACCGGAACGGCCCAGCCGCCCGGGAGACAGAACCGGGGATGGAACGGGAACGGCACCGGGAACAGCCCCGCCTCCCGGGACGGAACCGGGACAGAACCGGGGATAGAACCGGGAACAGCTCTGGGAACGGAACCGGGAAAAGCACCAAGAACGGCCCAGCATCCCCGGCACCGGCACGGAACGGAGCCGCCTCCCGCAGCAACCGGGACAGAACCGGGAGAGAACCGGGACAGCACCGACCCGTGTCCTGCAGAACCGGGAGAGAACCGGGACAGAACCGAGACAGCACCGACCCATGTCCTGCAGAACCGGGAGAGAACCGGGACAGCACCGACCCGTGTCCTGCAGAACCAGGGACAGAACCGGGACAGAACCGGGACAGCACCAACCCATGTCCTGCAGAACCGGGACAGAACCGGGACAGCACCGACCCGCGTCCTGCAGAACCACGGACCCCACCCCATCACCTCCCTGGGCAGCCATTCCAACGCCTGGCACCACAGAGAAAAAAAAATCAGATTTTTCAATTTTTGATCAGCCCATTGCAATGCCCAATCACCATTTCTAGGAAGAAAATGTTGCCTGTTCCTCGTTTTTGGGTGAGGATGGCTCAGAAGTCACTCAGGACAGGTGTGACAACCTCAGGGACAGCTGGTCCTGTCAGGGAGGAATTTTTTTTACCATGAGTGTGTTAAAACAATGTCAAAGATTGCCCAGAGAGGTTTGGCTGGAAATATTCCTACCCCTGGAAGCATTCAAGGTCAGGGTGTGCAAACTGGCAGGATTTAAAGCTGAATCTAAACTGATTTAAGCTGAATTTAAACATTCCAATCCAAACCATTCCATGATTTCCAGGCAGGATTGCTGGAAATTCCAGTGCAATTCCACAACCAGCAGCAGCAGCACGGGCATCAATCCTGTCCCTCCTTAATCCAATTTTTAATTTTGCATAGGCAGTGGATTTGCTGCTGCCAGGGGGATAAATCTGCAGGAATAAATCTGCAAGGAGCACATCTGGGTTTGTGGCTGAGCTGAACTCCATGGCCACAGGACAGGCAACAAAAATGTGGTGTGGCTTAATGAGGTTAATTTTAATTAGTGCAGATCTTCCACCACAGACACAACAGCAGCAACCACAGCACTCACTGATGGTTTGAGGTGAACTTCCCTTGAACTGAGAGGAGGGCCTGGAGTGGAAATCCCAGGTTTTAAAAAAATCCAACATTAAACTAAAGCCATGGGTGAAACAACAGGCCCAGGGTGGCAAAAACCATGGCTGGTGTCACAAGGAGCAGTGATGAAATGAGATGTTGAATGTCATTTTTGTACCCAAATTACAGCCAGAATTCACCTCTAGGCCAAGTTCTTGTTTCCATCTGAGTTCCAGAAGTGAGAGAAAGGTGGAAATACCATGTTTTAAGAAAATCCCACATCATACAGACCTAAACTAAAGCCATGAAACAGGCCCAGGGTGTCAGAATCCATCACAGATGTCACAAGGAGTCCTCACTCAGCCATGAGTGATAAAATGAGATGTTTAATGCCAATTTTGTACCCAAATTACAGCCAGAATTCACCTCTAGGCCAAGTTCTTGTTTCCATCTGATTTCTCAGAAGTGAGAGAAAGGCCTGAGGTGGAAATCCCAATTTTTAAGAAAATCCTGCATAATATAGGCTTAAACTAAAGCCATGAACAGGCCCAGGGTGTCAGAATCCATCACAGATATCACCAAGGAAAGTGAAGAAACGAGGTGAAATGAGATGTTTAATGCCATTTTTGTACCCAAATTACAGCCAGAATTCACCTCTAGGCCAAGTTCTTGTTTCCATCTGATTTCTCAGAAGTGAGAGAAAGGCCTGAGGTGGAAATCCCATGTTTTGAGAAAATCCAACATAATACAGACCTAAACTAAAGCCATGAAACAGGCCCAGGGTGTCAGAACCCATCACAGATGTCACAAGGAGCCCTCACTCAGCCATGAGTGATAAAATGAGACGTTTAATGCCATTTTTGTACCCAAATTACAGCCAGAATTCACCTCTAGAACAGGCTCTCATTTCCACCTGTGTTCCCAGAACTGGGAGAAGGGCCTGGAGTGGAAATCCCAGGTTTTAAAAAAATCCAACATCTAAACTAAAGCCATGGGTGAAACAACAGGCCCAGGGTGGCAAAAACCATGGCTGCTGTCACAAGGAGCAGTGATGAAATGAGATGTTGAATGTCATTTTTATACCCAAATTACAGCCAGAATTCATCTCTAGGCCAAGTTCTTGTTTCCATCTGAGTTCCAGAAGTGAGAGAAAGGTGGAAATACCATGTTTTAAGAAAATCCCACATCATACAGACCTAAACTAAAGCCATGAAACAGGCTCAGGGTGTCAGAATCCATCACAGATGTCACAAGGAGCCCTCACTCAGCCATGAGTGATAAAATGAGATGTTTAATGCCATTTTTGTACCCAAATTACAGCCAGAATTCATCTCTAGGCCAGGATTCTTGTTTCCATCTGATTCTCAGGAAGTGAGAGGAAAAGTGTGGAAATTACTCAGTGTTTCTAAGTAGAAAATCCCTACATCATTACATTGGTGACCTATAAACTAAAGCCATGAAACAGGCCCAGGGTGTCAGAATCCATCACAGATGTCACAAGGAGCCCTCACTCAGCCATGAGTGATAAAATGAGATGTTTAATGCCATTTTTGTACCCAAATTACAGCCAGAATTCACCTCTAGACCAGGCTCTCATTTCCATCTGAGTTCCCAGTGCCTTTTTGGGCTTCCCAAAAAGAGAGGCCAGAGAAAATCAAGAGAATAAAAAGCAGTTTATTTATATTTATTGAAGGGCCTTTAGGGCAGGGGCTACACCCAAAAATGGACCACAAAATTCACACTTTTATAAATTTGGTCCATTTGCAGATTGGGGGTTAATCCTCCAAATGCAGCTTCAGGTAATGAAATAATTTATCCTAATTTTGCTCCTCCCAGCTCATTTTTGTTTATGTTTTTTGGGGCCTGGATTGCCTGGAGAGGAATTGTTGTGTCTGAGCAAAAAGGGGAAGCTGCAGCTCACACTGTACATGGAGTTTAGAATTCTACACTGAAGAACTGCAAGATTATAAATACATAAAAAATAGAAAAAATAAATATATGAATCTGAAAGCTAAAATCCTAAGCAGGGATGCAAACAAATTAAAAATCCCCTTCCAGAGCTGAGATTCATGACTTTCCTTGGAACAGTCTGGCTGCCTTTGTGTGGCCTGGAAGCTGCATTTTCCATTCAGAACACACCTCAGACTTGCATGAGCGGGGATTTTTCTCTCCAGGGATTTTTCTCTCCCTCTCCCTGCTTTCCCAAAGAGCTGGGGGCCTGTTTGTGCTGCTTGGAGGTTCTTGCCCATCCAGATTTGGCAGTTCAGAGTTTTAGAGAATTTTAAATACAGATTACAGGCACTGAGAACATCTGCATCCTTTGTGTTTTGCCATGATCTTGGTTTATTTTTGTCCCTGGTGCTGGTTTTTTTTCCCTCAGATGCCATTTACACATCTTTCCTGAACCAGATGGATTGGGATTGCCTGTGCTGGCAGGATTTGGATTGGAAGGCACCTGAAAAACCATTCAGATCCCAGCCCCTGCCATTTTTTGTCCATGGGAGCTCCATTCCTACCCTAATCCTGGCATTTTTGGGCATTCTCATCTGCCTCAGGGGACAACTGATGCTCTGGGAACGGCCTGGGGGATCAATTCCTGTTGGAAATTGAGGAAAAGCCAGCAGTGAGCGACCAGTTATCAATAAAAATCAGTTATCAGGCCTGAGGAAGGGGAAGCAGTGAGCCAAAAGCAAGGCAGCCTCTTGTGCTTTGTGTTTCCTTAGCTCAAATCACTACAATATTGTTATTAGTAGTACTAGAATTAGCATTAGGACTAGTATTAATATTAGTATTAGCATTAGTATTTTCTTTCAACTGAGTTTCAGGCAGCACAGCTGGAGAGCTGAGGAGCATCCGAGGGGAATCACAGGGCTCCAGAGGGGTTTGATGTTTGCTCAACATCCCAATTCCCATGAGCAATCCCAGTCCCCACCAGCACATCCCAATCCCCACCAGCACATCCCAGTCCCCATCAGCACATCCCAGACCCCATGAGCACATCCCAGTCCTCATGAGCACATCCCAGTTCCCACCAGCACATCCCAGTCCCATCAGCACATTCCAGTCCCATCAGCACATCCCAGTCCCCACGAGCACATCCCAGTCCCCACGAGCACATCCCAGCTCCCATGAGCAATCCCCAGTCCCCACCAGCACATCCTAGTCCCCATGAGCACATCCAGTCCCCACCAGCATCCCAGTCCCCACGAGCACATCCCAGTCCCCATGAGCACATCCCAGTCCCCATGAGCACATCCCAGTACTCCACCAGCACATCCCAGTCCCCATCAATCTATCCCCCTTCCCCATGAGCGCATCCCAGTTCCCCCAGCCCATCCCAGTCCCCATCCCGGCCCCCATGAGCTCATCCCGGTCCCCATGAGCCCATCCCGGTCTCCATCCCAGTTGCCCCCAGCCCATCCCAGTTCCCCCAGCTCATCCCGATCCCCACCCGGTTCCCCAGCCTGTCCCAGTCCCCATCCCGGTCCCCATAAGCCAATCCCGATCCCCATCCCGGTCCACCCTCCCAGTTCCTCCCAGTCCATCCTGGTCCCCATGAGCCCATCCCGGTCTCCATCCCCGGTCCCCTATGAGCCCCATCCCAGTCCCCCAGCCCATCCCCAGTTCCCCCTAGCCCCATCCCGGTCCCCATCCTGGTCCCCTGACCCCATCCCCGTCCCCGATCCCCTCCCGATCCCCATCCCGATCCTCATCCCGGTCCCCTATGAGCCCATCCCCTGTTTCCCCCATGAGCCCATCCCAGTCCCCCATTCTGGTCCCCCCGACCCCATCCCGGTCCCCATCCCGGTTCCCCATGGAGCCCACCCCTGTCCCCATGAGCCCATCCCGGTCCCCATAAGCTCATCCTGTTCCCCATCCCGGTCCCCGTTCCCGCTCCCCATTCCGGTCCCCATGAGCCTATCCCGATGCCCATCCTGGTCCCCATGAGCCTATCCCGATGCCCATCCTGTTCCCCGTTCCCCGTTCCCCGTTCCTCGCCCCGTTCCCCGCTCCCCGCTCTCGGTGCTGCGGCGGAAGCGGCGGTGCCGCCGGGGGAAGGGGCGGCGCTGCCCGGCCCGGCCCGGCCCTGCCCTGCTCGCTCCGTTCCCGCTCTGTTCCCGTTCCCGCTCTGTTCCCGCTCTGTTCCCGCTCTGTTCCCGTTCCTCTCCGTTCCGCTCTGTTCCCGCTCTGTTCCCGCTCTGTTCCGCTCTGTTCCGCTCTGTTCCGCCTGTTCCGTTCCGCTCCGTTCCCCGCCCCGGCCCCGCCATGGTGCGGGCCCCCGCCCGGTACCTGGTGTTCTTTCAGTACTTTGGCACCAGGTACAGGTACGTGCCCCGCCGGCCCCGAGCGCGGCCGGGAGCGGAGCGGCCACGGGAGCGGGGCCGGGGGACGGGAGAGAGCGGGGATGGGAGAGATAGAGCTTGGAGTGGCAGGATTTGGGAGAGCAGGGTTTGGGGATAGAGTTTGGAATGGCAGGATTTGGGAGAGCAGGGTTTGGGAGAGATAGAGCTTGGAGTGGCAGGATTTGGAGAGAGCAGGGTTTGGGAATAGAGTTTGGAATGGCAGGATTTGGGAGAGCAGGGTTTGGGAGAGCAGGGTTTGGGAGAGATAGAGCTTGGAGTGGCAGGCTTTGGGAGAGCAGGGTTTGGGGATAGAGTTTGGAAGGGACAGAGCTTGGAGTGACAGGATTTGGGAGAGCAGGGTTTGGGGATAGAGTTTGGAGGGACAGAGCTTGAGTGGCAGGATTTGGGAGAGCAGGGTTTGGGAATAGAGTTTGGAATGGCAGGATTTGGGAGAGCAGGGTTTGGGAGAGATAGAGCTTGGAGTGGCAGGATTTGGGAGAGCAGGGTTTGGGAATAGAGTTTGGAATGGCAGGATTTGGGAGAGCAGGGTTTGGGAAAGATAAAGCTTGGAGTGGCAGGATTTGGGAGAGCAGGGTTTGGGAGAGCAGGGCTTGGGGATAGAGTTTGGGGATGGAGTTTGGAGAGGACAGAGTTTGGAATGTCAGGATTTGGAGAGAGCAGGGTTTGGGGATAGAGTTTGGAATGGCAGGATTTGGGAGAGAGTAGGATTTGGGGATAGAGCTTGGGGATAGAGCTTGGAGAGGACAGAGTTTGGAACATCAGGATTTGGAGAGAACCGGGCTCAGGAGAGCAAGATTTGGGAGAGCAGGGCCTGGGGGTAGAATTTGGGGCTAGAGCTTGGGGATAGAGTTTGGAGAGGACAGAGTTTGGAACGTCAGGATTTGGAGAGAGCAGGTGCTTGGGCATAGAGCTGGGGGATGGAATTGGGGATAGAGTTTGGGGAGAGAGCTCCAAGATAGAGATTGGAATGGCAGGATTTGGGAGAGAGCAGGATTTGGGGATAGAGTTTGGAGAGGACAGAGTTTGGAATGTCAGGATTTGGAGAGAGAAGGGCTTGGGAGAGAAGAGTTTGGGGATTAATGGATGAGGACAGTGGGGAGAGAAGTTTGGGGGAGCAGAGTTTGGGAAGGAATGGATAAGAGCAGTGTTTGGGGAGAGCAGAATTTGGGGTAGGGAGAGTTTGGGATGACAGAATTTGGGGAGAGCAGAGTTTGGAGAGAGGAGAGTTTGGGAAGGATTGGATGAGAACAGTGCTTGAGGAGAACAGAATTTAGGGTGACAGAATTTGGGGATGGATGAGAACAGTGTCCAGGTGAGAGATGAATCCTTTGCTGAGAGGTGAGAGCAGGCAGGTGCAGGGACTGGACTCTGCTGTGCACAGAGGTGAGGGAAGGGATGGAAACATAAAATCAGCAAAGAAAAAAAGACAGGAGAGGCCAGAGAAGGGAGATTTCTCTCAGGGGCTGTGTTTGCTTTGGGAAGCATCCCTGAGCAGTTTGGGTTTATTCCCAGGATGTTCCTCAGCCCTCCAGCAGCTCAGCAGTGCTGCTGTGGCAGAGCAGGAAGCTCGTCACAAACTGTCTTTGTGGCCTTTTAGTCAATTTATCACCTTCACAAGTCCTGGCCTGCAACTGGCAACCAACTGCTGGCCCTAAAATAATATTATCTCAAACTAATTTAATTTATGTGCCTTATTCTCCTGTCAGCCTCTGTCTCAAAGGCCAGTCCAAAGAGGAACAGTTGAAGGATTATTTTATTTCCAACATCCCTTCTTGAAAATAACCACTTTTAATTTTAAATTTTAATTTTAATAAGTTTAATAACCAGTAAGACACTTTTCCTGCCCATTCCTCAGTGTTTGGTCCCTGCAAGTTCTGTGGGAAGATCCAGGAATTCCTGGATTTGTTGGTGGGCTCTGCCAGATCCCTGAATGTTGACACACATCAATAAATCATGTTTATTTTGCTCTGCAGTGGGGTTATGGAGACCAAGAGTGATCAGGCCCTGGTTGGAGTCCAGAATTATTTGGAGGTAGGTCCTTGCTAATCCTGTGGTCATGAAAATGAAGTTTTGTTCAGCTGCAGAAATTATTTAGGGGTAAATATTTTGAGGCTGAATAAAACTGGCAGAGTGCTAAACACCGTGAAGTACAAACCAGAATAAATGGTGGAATTACACAAATTCTTACCTCAAAAAGATGTGAACCCTTCAGTGAGACTGAATTGAGCCCAGAACTGACTCTGAGAGCCCCAGCTCAGGCTCTGACCCACCTGAGCTGTGTTAGGACTCGTGGCTTTGCCTCCCCTTGTCCTCAAAACTGCCTCACTTCTGCTCCAGGTCCAGTTCCCTGATGGACTGAGCAGCTGGTGCTGTCCCCTCCCAGGAGAGGATGTCCCTGACAGAGGTTTTCACAACAAAGCACAGCAGGATGTTCATTGTTCCCTGCTGCTTCCATTTTTTTTTTTTGGTGTTCTTTTATGCTGGGGGGAAAAGTTCTGATCCTGTAATCCCTGCACTGCTCCCAGGGATTCTCTTGGCCCTGGGAATGGTTTGAGACCCCAGGTGCTGTTTGGGCTGGCAGTGAGTGTGAACAGGAGTGTAAAAAAAACACACATTCTTACACCCAGGAGTAGAAAATGGGTCACCTGGTTGTAATCCAATTATGAATTAAAATTGTAAATTAATTACAAGCTGCTGCTGAGCCTGGAGCAGGGCAGGAATCAAAAGGAAGCTGGATGATTTCTCTTTTGTCTTGGAAGCACCATGGAGTTCAAAATGAAGCTTGTGCCTGCTTGGGAGATAAGAGGTTGTTGAAGAGCTGATTTCTGCAGGTCAGAGCTGTCATTTTGTCATTCAAACTCCCATTTGTGGTGAGTCTGTCTGACCCAAATCACAAATTGCAGCAGTTTGGGCTCTTGGTGTCCCACATCCCACATTCCATGGGGTGAGAATTCCTGCTGAATTCCTCTCCAAAGCAGAGTGTGAGCAGTTGCAGCTGGAATCAGAGCTCTCAGGGTGTGTCCACGTGGCTTCTTTTCCTAGACCAGGGCAGAGAAAGTGTCTAAATATGCACAGAGCCTGCAAGGAGGATTTTCCATCCCATCTTGGGGTGAGCCCAGCAGTTGTTCTGCATTATCCCAGTGCTGATGGGTAGGGTGGGTGATTAGAGGAGTTAAAAAGAGGAGAAGAAGACAAACATGAGCAGATTTGATGTTGCCTTTTCCCAGTCTCAGCACTCTGCAGGCCAGCTGCTGCTTTCATGTGGTGCTATTGATGCTGTGCCTATTGGAACCACATGGGAAGCCTTGAAGCAGCTTTAATAAAAAACTTCTGGGGCCTGCAGGAATTTTCTCTTCCTTCCTCCTTTTCTCTGCAGCCTTGAACTTCACTGCTTTCCCCACAGCCAGGAAGGCAAGTGAAGGGAAGGGCAAAATGAAAGCACTAATGAGATCCTTATTGTGCTGTGAGGATGTTCAGCCACTTGTTTGCAGTTCCAGGCAAGCAAAAGAACCTGGGAGGTGCAGACTTGGTGTTTCAGCAGGAAACTGGAAGGGGCTGCCTGGTTTTGTGTCAAACAGATCTGTCTGTCACCCTGTGTCACTGCAAAGCTTTTTTTAGCCCTTGGTGCTGCTCTGTGACAGAGCCCTGAGGAAATGGAGCCTTGTTTTAGTCCTGAGATTATTGTAGGAGCTTTTCATCTCTCTTTGAGGGGTTGAGCTTTGCTGGCAACACTTGGTTTCTTGGAGACAAAGAAAATTCGAGGCCTTGTTTCCCCACATGGGGAAGTTGGAGCTGAGATTTGGCTCCTTCCATTTTTATTCATGGGAATTTTTAACATCCAGGACTTCATGCTCTGTCTAGGAGTTTTTCCTCTCTTCTTGAGGGAAGTGAAATTTGGTGTCAATACTTCATTTCTTGGAGCACTTGGGAACCCAAAATTGAAAACAATGCCAGGCCTTGTTTCCCCACACGGGGAAATTGGAGTTCTGAGATTTTGGCTCCTTCCATTTATTCTTAGAAACTTTTAACATCCAGGACTTCATACTTCCTCTCTTGTAGTAGCTTTTCCTCTCTCCTTGAGGGGGTGAGCTTTGCTGGCAATACTTTATTTCTTGTAGACAAATCTTTGAGCACTTGGGAGCCCAACTTGAAAAAAATTCCAGGCCTTGTTTCCCCACATGGGGAAGTTGGAATTCTGAGATTTGGCTCCTTCCATTTATTCATGGGAACTTTTAACATCCAGGACTTCATGCTCTGTCTTTTCTAGGAGTTTTTCCTCTCTCTTTGAGGGGATGAGCTTTGCTGGCCACACTTTATTTCTTGGAGCACTTAGAAACCCAACCTGAAAAACATTCCAGGCCTTGTTTCCCCACATAGAGAAGTTTCAGCTCTGAGATTTGGCTCCTTCTAGTTATTTTTAGAAACATCCAGGATTTCATTCTCTGTCTCAATTCTTAGAAATATCTCTGCTGTAAAGCAAGATCTCACTTTTTGCTGTTGCTTGTGGTAAAAAAAGAATCTATTTGGGATCTGCAGGGTTTCCTTCTGCTGCCTGCAGCCATCCCCATTTCCCATTTTGCTGGGAATTGCTGCCCAAATTCATCTTCCCCTCCCAAAATCCTCTTCTGGCAGCAGCCTTGTGCTAAGGGCAGAGATTGTTCCTTGTGAAAAGAAGAGGGAGTAAAAGGAGAGAAAGGAGAAACACCAGCTCCTTACTATGCAAGGCACCTCCTTCCCCAAATCCTTTAAAAAGCAGCAAAAATTCAAACAGACAAAAAGAACTATCATCTTCAGCCTCTGTTTTGATAATAATTCCAGTGATGTCAGAGATTGCTTTGGAAACCTTCTGTTCTAACAAAATCCACATTCTCAGCCTGTCCTTCCTGGCATTTGTTTCCATTCCATGAATCCAACTGAAAATGAGCTGGGTTTTTAATTAGTTTCAGCTGACAGCACCCAGTGAGGCAGGATTTGCAACCAGCAGCTTGCATGCTATTAATTATTAGAACACTGTAATTAATAAATTGTGCAGCCCCTGTGTCTGAGGCCATTCCAAAGGATGAAACAATGACCAAGGCAGCTGCTGGGGAAGATAAATTTATTTTCCAAAAATAATATTTTTCCATATTCCCAGTTCCTGTGATGGAAAATCTAGAGGATTTTTTTTTTTTAAATCAGGCTTGAGGAAGAGAAGTGGATGAACTTTTGCTCCCCTGCCATGGGTGATGTTCATTAGTTCTGTTCTTCCTCCAGCATGGGAGGAAAAGTGAGCTGGGAGCAATGAAAGCAATCTGGAATGAGGATCCATATCATTCTGGCAGGCAGCAGTGGAAATTCCAGCATAATTCAAATTATGGAAGTGCTCAGTGAGCAGACAGAGCAGCTAAATGCAATTAATGCTTCCCCCTGCATCCCTGGGATGCTGCTGGCTGCTCCAGGAATGTGGAAAAATTCGGGATAAATGCAGATGGGTGAGATGTAAAAGGTCTCCAGCAGGTACCAAAGCCAAGATTTCAGAGTTTGTAGCACCTGCTAAAGAAAAAAAAAATTGGTGTTTCCTGTGGCTGAAAGGAGGGAGTAGAGAACTCTGAGCACACACTGAGCCCAGCTCCTTTATTCCTTCATTTTAATTTATTTTTGACTGCTATGAGGTCTCCAGCAGAAGATTTCAGTGTTTATAGCACCTGCTAAAGAAAAAAAAACCAAGATGTTTCCTGTGGTTTAAAGGAGGGAGCAGAGAGCTGTGAACTCTGAGCACACACTGAGCCCAGCTCCTTTATTCTTTGATTTTAATTTAATTTTGACTGGGTGAAACATTTAATTCCTGCTTCAGTTCCCTCCTGGGAAGCCTCAGATGATCCCAAACAGGATGGGGATCTGGATGAGCAGCACTGGAGCCCTGGGAGTTCCTCAGATAAAAGCCCTGCCTGGTTTTGGGAATTGTTTTTTACTGCAAGGGCAGGAAAAACTGGTCCCTAGCCCAGCAATTCCTGCATGTAAATAATGCAGATTTATTTTTTTTTTCAGTTCAGGGTGGGAGATATGAAGAGATTAAAGTGCACAGGAAACCTTCAGTGCTCAGAGGACTTTGGATATTCACACAGGAGATATTTGCAGAGGTGAAGGGGTCATTTCTTAGCTGCCTGCAAAGAGCAGATCAGAAATTCTCTCTTTCAGGAGATTACACCCCATCCAAAAAAAAAAAGAAATATTAAAATTGAAGCTGGAGGCAGCAATAGGTAGAATATTCAGTGTATTTGTGGGTGCCTGTTGTGCTGGAGGAAAAATCCACAGAGATGTGAGCTTCAGAAATTTGGATTTATTTGTTGATGGTTGTATTCCTCCTCAGAAAGGTGGGAAAATCTGCTGGAGAAGGGCAGCTGTGAAAATCCCATTTGTGGAAGGAAAATCCCCAGTCCTGCACCTTTGTGGCTTTGCAGGCTGAGCTGAGCAGGGGGGAAGTATCCAGATTTACTTGAGATTCTGCTGCTCTTTTCCTCTCCAGCCTGGTTTGCAGTGGAGAAATCCAAAGTTGGGATGATCCAGCTTGGTTCCTGATTATCCAGATGCAGCTGGGATGCACCCAAAAAAAAGGGAATTTTTCCATGTTTTCTCCTCTTGTCTCTCTCAACTCTTTTTTGCACTGCCTGGTTTTTGTCTGCTGAGGAAGGAGGGGGAGAAAAGGGTGGAGGGAGGAGCCTGCAAAACCCAAACATCTCTGGAGAAACTTGGGAAAAAAAAGAATTAGCTCCAGCTCCCAGACAAATTGCTGAGGCACAAGCCAAGGTCTGCTGCAGGAAACTATTTCAATTTCTGTCTGCTCCTCTCTGCTCCAGGGTGATAAATAAAGATTTTTTATTTTTTTTTTTAACTGTTAATTGTAACCACATGTGAACTCCAAATGGAAGGATTAGGAAGGGAAAAAAAAACCAGTTTGGTTTTGTTTCCCAGGCCTCCCCCTGCAGCTTGGTTACATTTTTCTCTCCTCCCTGTGCATTTTCATGGAACATTTTGGGAGAGCTCAGAGCCCTGAGTGCTCCAGCAGGAGTCTGGAAAGTTTTTGTGAGTCAGCAACCAGAACTTTACTGGCTCTTGTACCAAATTAAAACCCAATCCAAACTGCTGGGATGGGATGGGGAAGGAAATTTTGAGTCACTCCTTTGGTTTTCTGCCTCCTTTTGTGGTTTTTTCACCCTTTCAGATGTTCCACTTCGTCCCTGTAGCAATTTTCACTGGATTTTCTGTCTGGAGTTTGGGTTGAAATGGGGTGAAATTAGTGATCCTCTGTCTTTTTTCCCCCTCACCCAACAAAACAAAGCAGAGATGAATATTTTCCACTTTATTTTGTGCACTTAAGGAAGCTCACATGACACAAAGCAGAGGACAGAGAGATGCATTGTTAATTTTGACTTTATTTTGTCCACCTAATGAAGCATTTTGGATGCTGATTTCAGGGCAGAAGCTGAGAAAAGTGTTACAGGCAAGTAAAATAAATCATAAAATAAAAAAAACCATATAAAATCAAGCCTTGATCTGATGAATTACCAGCTAGCCTATTAAAAAAAAATTTAAAAAAGAAAATAATGAAAAGTTAACACAACATGCTGTTCTTGGAGAGAAAAATAAGTTTGCACCTGCATAAACAATAAATGTGTCCCATGAAAATGCACAAAGGAAAAATGTGAACACCTGAATAAAAAAAAACCCTCTTAGCACATGCACACAAAACACTTTTTAACCAATGAATTAAATAGCAAAAAAATTACTCACCAATTGGAGTTGCACACATAGTCTGTGAAAACTATAAAAATGAGGTTTATCAACAAAAAATAGATTTTTCCTGCTTGAAGAAAATTGAGTCCCATCTACTTTATTACAAGAAGCCACCACTGATTTTAGGAGAAATTCCCCCAAATTTTTCTCCATCACTTCTCAACCCAATCCTGTTTCCAACTCCAAACTCCTGTGGGATTGAGCACAGGAGGGGTGGGGAGCAGCAGGAGGGGGGATTTCTGATGGATTTTTGCTGAATTATTGTTGGATTGTTGCTGAATCATTGCTAAATTTTTGCTGGATTTTTGGTGAATTATTTTGCCAGATTTTTGCTGAATTTTTGCTGGATTGTTGCTGAATTATTGCTGTACTTTTGCTGTATTTTTCCTGGATTATTGCTGGATTTTTGCTGTATTGTTGCTGCATTTTTGCTGGGTTATTGCTGCATTTTTGCTGAATTATTTTGCCTGATTTTTGCCTGGTTTTACTGAGATTTTTGCCTGATTTTTCTGAATTATTGCTGAATTTTTCTGAATTATTTCTGAATTATTTTGCTGGATTCTTGCCAGATTCTTGCCAGAATTTTGCCGGGTTATTGCTGGATTTTTGCTGAATTATTTTGCCAAATTTTTGCTGGATTCTTGCTGGATTTTTGCCATGTTATTGCTTAAATATTGCTGAGTTATTTTGCAGGATTATTGCTGAATTATTTTGCCAGATTTTTGCTGGTTTTTTGTCGGATTTTTGCTTGGTTTTTGCTTGATTATTGCTGGATTATTGCTGAATTATTTTGCCATATTGTTGCCGGATTTTTTCTGTATTATTGCCATATTATTGCCATATTATTGCCATATTGTTGCCAGATTTTTGCCAGATTATTGATGAATTTCTGACAGATTTTGACCAGATTTTTGCCAGATTTTTTGCTTGATTTTTCCTGGATTATGGCTGAATTATTTTACCAGATTCTTGCCCTATTTCTTCTGCATTATTGCCATATTATTGCTGTATTATTGCCATATTTTTGCCAGATTATTGATGGATTTCTGATGGATTTTGACCAGATTTTTGCTCGATTATCACTTGATTATGGCTGAATTATTTTACCAGATTCTGTATTATTGCCATATTATTGCTGTATTATTGCCATATTTTTGCCATATCTTTGCCATATTTTTGCCAGATTATTGATGGATTTCTGATGGATTTTAGCCAGATTTTTGCTTGATTATCACTTGATTATGGCTGAATTATTTTACCAGATTCTGTATTAGTCTGTATTATTGCCATATCTTTGCCATATCATTGCCAGATTATTGATGGATTTCTGATGGATTTTGGCCAGATTTTTGCTTGATTATCACTTGATTATGGCTGAATTGTTTTACCAGATTCTGTATTATTGCCATATTACTGCTGTATTATTGCCATACCTTTGCCATATTTTTGACAGATTATTGATGGATTTCTGATGGATTTTAGCCTGATTTTTGCTTGATTATCACTTGATTATGGCTGAATTATTCTACCAGATTCTGTATTATTCTGTATTATTGCCGTATTTTTGCCATACCTTTGCCATATTGCTGCCAGATTTTTGCTTGATTGTTCTGAATTATGGCTGAATTCTTTTCCTGCATTCTCACCATATTCTCCCCAAATTTTGCTGGCTTGCTGCTGGAGGCAGGAGGCAGCAGCCAAGCTGAGGCCCAGCTCCCCCATCAAGTTCCACATCTCCAGCCGCACGGACAGCGGGGTGCACGCCCTGGCCAACGCCGCCCACCTGGACGTGCCCCGGCCCCCGGGAAAGGCAGATTTCACTGGCCACCAACTTGCCCAGGGGCTCAACCACCACCTCAGGCCTGAGCCCATCCGGTGAGTGCCAGCAGAGACAAAAATTCTTCATTTTGGCTTTTTTTTTAATGCAAGGGTGGGAAAAACTGGTGCTAGGCCAGCAATTCCTGCACAGACAGAGCGCAGCTCCTTTATTGCTTTATTCCTTTTTTATTCCTTTATTCCTTTACTCCTTTATTCCTTTACTCCTTTCTTTTAATTTATTTTTGACTGCTATGAGGTGTCCAGCAAGTGCCAAAGCCAAGATTTCAGTGTTTATAGCACCTGCTAAAGAAAAAAAAAAAATTGGTGTTTCCTGTGGCTTAAAGGAGGGAGAAGAGAGCTGTGAACTCTGAGCACACACTGAGCCCAGCTCCTTTATTCCTTGATTTTAATTTATTTTTGACTGCTATGAGGTCTCCAGCAGAAGATTTCAGTGTTTATAGCACCTGCTAAAGAAAAAAAAAAGATGTTTCCTGTGGTTTAAAGGAGGGAGCAGAGAGCTGTGAACTCTGAGCACACACTGAGCCCAGCTCCTTTATTCCTCTATTTTAATTTCATTTTGACTGGGTGAAACATTTAATTCCTGCTTCGGTTCCCTCCTGGGAAGCCTCAGATGATCCCAGACAGGATGGGGATCTGGATGAGCAGCATTGGAGCCCTGGGAGTTCCTCAGATAAAAGCCCTGCCTGGTTTTGGGAATTGTTTTTTGCTGCAAGGGCAGGAAAAACTGGTCCCTAGCCCAGCAATTCCTGCATGTAAATAATGCAGATTTATTTTTTTTTTTCAGTTCAGAGTGGGGGATGTGAAGGGGTTAAAGTGCACAGGAAACCTTCAGTGCTCAGAGGACTTTGGATATTCACAGAGGAGATATTTGCAGAGGTGAAGGGGTCATTTCTTAGCTGCAAAGAGAAAATCAGAAATTCTCTCTTTCAGGAGATTACACCCCATATATCCCATATTTATAAATTCCATATTTATAAATTGAAAAATAATAAAATAATAATAAATATGTATCCCATGTTTATAAATATTTGTCCCAAATTTATAAATTTCAACCCATACGTTTATATTTATAAATTATATCCCATGTAATATAATTTCTGACTTTCAGTTTTCCATTAAAATTGAAGCTGGAGGCAGCAGTAGGTAGAATATTCAGTGTATTTGTGGGTGCCTCTTGTGCTGGAGGAAAAATCCACAGAGCTTGGAGCTTCAGAAATTGGGATTTGTTTGGTGGTGTTGATGGTTGCATCAACATGCAGAAAGGTGGGAAAACTCTGCTGGAGAAGGGCAGCTATGAAAATCAGAGATCAGGAGATTATATCCCATATATCCCAAATTTATAATTTCCATATTTATAAATTGAAAAATAATAAAATAATAATAAATATATATCTCCTATTTATAAATATTCATCCCAAATTTATGCATTTCATCCCATATATTTACAAATTATATCCCATATAATATCATTTCTAACTTTCAATTTTCAGTTAAAATTCCCAAAATTGCTTCATCTTAAGCAGGAGTGACAAGCCTGAGCCTGCACGTCCTCATCCCTCATCTTCTGGAAAAATCCTCGTGCCAGGAGCAGGAATTCTCTGCTCATGCAGAAGAGAAAACCCCAAACTTTGATGTGGTTGCAAGAGGGATCTTTGTGAGAACATTGTTGTGGATGGAGCTTGGAAGGAAAACAGAATTCCAGGCTGGCTGAGTAAAATCCCTCTTTGTGAACTGGTGGTCACTGCTCTCTGTTCAACTTCAAAATACATTTGGAAGGATCCCATCCCCCCAAAAAAGTCAGAATATTTCAGAGCTGGAGTCATTTTAGGAGGATTCTGCTGTCCTTGAAGTGGAAATGGCAGTGTAGGAGTCTCACACCTCCCATTTCTGGTTTCATAACCACACAATTAAATTTGTCTGAGTGACAAGGCAAAGCTGGGATTCCTCCCACCTCCTGCAAATTTTTTTTTTTTTTTTGCTGTTGTCAGTGGGGAGAGCAGGATGGTATTTTGTCTCATGCATTGCCATTTCTAGTTAAAATGTCTTTTTTCCCCCCTTTGATCTCAACATTCAGGCTCTGTTGGAAAAAAAAAATTAAAATGCCACATTTCTTTATTTACCATCTTTTAAAAATGGGATCTCAGCTAGGTCTGAAATGCAGCTGCTGGAGAAAATTCTGGAAAACCATTCCTGGCTAAAAGGGAACAATTGCAACAGGAAAAGCTGCCTGCACTGAGGAATTCTGTGAGCAGGAACAGGCTGCTCTGAAAGAATCCTTCTGCAAGGATGGTTATTTAATAAAAACCACACAAGTGTTAACAGAAGCAGCTCAAGTGTGCTTGTGGAGGCATGCAGGCAGAGGGAAAGAAATGTAATAATTTGATTTTTGTGTTTAGAGGAGGCTGGAGGTGCTGGCTTCAAACCCCACTGCAGACCTGGAGGATGGAGTTTGCATTTCTCCTGATGGTTTTATAGCAGTGGAGCAATTCCTGGGCTTGTTTTTGCAAATCTTTGTGGCTCAGCTTTCATTTCTCCCTCTGTGGTCTGAGCCAGGGCAGGGCTGTGAGCCAGAGGCACTTGAGCTGGCAAAAATCCCCTAAGCACCAACCTTCTTTAAAGTAAATAAAGACATTTGTGGTCCCAAATCTATCATGGGGTTTTTTGGCTGCCCTGTCTCCTTTCTCCTCACTAAATTCCAAAGGCAGGAAGGCAAAACAACAGGAGAAAAACTCCCTTCTAAGGAAAGGTCTCCTGTGAAGCAGCACCTGCAGGAATTGTGGGTCTGTGCAGGGATTCCCTGCTGGGTTTTTACTGCAGGATGGAGAGCAGCAGAATTTTGGGATGAGGGAGAGTCACATCCTGTGCAGAACATTTTGGGAGAGGAGCAGGAGATAGTGGCTGCATCCTCCTGCAGTGGCAGATGTGGCTCAGCTGGAGCAGTGCTCCTGGAGAAGGTGCAGTTTCCTCTGAAGCTCCAGGGATGGTGTGGAAAGGTCTGGCTTTCCTCTGGAATCCAGTGGAAAGAAGGTTCCTTGGTGTCCAAAATCTCAGTTTTTATCTGGGTAGGAAAGGCTTGGCTGCTCCCCTGGCTGGAGCATCTCCCAGTGGGATGATGGAGTTTTATCAGTCATGCCCTGGGACTCAGTGGCCATGAACAGGAGATATCTCCTGGAGGGAGGATGGGCTGTGGGAAGATAAAGATGATTGCCCCAGCTGGTTTAAAGATGACCCATTAACAGGAGATATCCCCAGAGATAATAATCACTGCATCACCTGGTTTTTAACAGCTGTCCCATTAACAGGAGATATCTCCTGGAGGAAGGATGGGCTGTGGAAAAGATAAAGATGATTGTTCCACCTGGTTTTAAAGATGACCCATTAGGAGGAGATATCCCCAAAGATAAAAATCACTGTCCCAGCTGGTTTTTAACCCATGGCTCATTGACAGGAGATATCTTCCATGGAGATAAAAATCACTGCATCATCTGGTTTAACAAATGGACCATTAACAGGAGATATCTCCTGGAGGGAGGATGGGTTGTGGAAAAGATAAAGAACATTGACCCAGCTGGTTTTTAACCCATGGCCCATTAACAGGAGATATTCCCCATCGAGGTAAGGGTCACTGCCCCACCTGGTTTAACACCTGGTGACAGAATTCACATTTTTGGCCACTCCCTGTCCCTGTCCCTGTGCCCCACAGCATCCTCAGTGCCCAGCGAGTGCCCAGCACCTTCCACGCCCGGTTCTCTGCCCTGTCCAGGACCTACATCTACCGCCTGCTGCTGGGCTGTGCCCACCACTCCCAGATCCCCGTCTTCGAGCGGGACCTGTGCTGGGCTCCGCCTGGAGGGTGAGTCCATCCCACCTCTGCCGGGGAATCTGGGGGGAAAAAAGGGGGTTAAGGGGGGATTTGGTCCGCACAGAGGTTTTTTTAATGCAGGTTGTGGAAGGGAGAAATAAATCTGAAATGGTAGAAATTGGATAAATGTGTAATGTTTGGGTCTGGTTTAATTCACTGGGGTTTGAGCCTGGTGTAATTTGTTGGGATTTGAGGCTGGTGTGATCTCTGGCGGTTTGAGCTTGTCTTAATTTTTTGGGGTTTCAATCTAGTGTAATTCCTTGGGGTTTGAGCCTGGTGTAATTCCTTGAGGTTTAACCCTGATTTAATTCATTGGGGTTTGTGCTTGGCTTAATTCCTTGGGGTTTGAGCTTGGTGGGATCTGTTGGGGTTGAGCCTGGCTTCATTCACTGGGGTTTGAGCCTGGTGTGATATCTTGGGGTTTGAGCCTGGTGTAATTCACTGGGGTTTAACCCTGGTGTAATTCACTCGGGTTTGAGCTTGGTGTAATTCATTGGGCTATAACCCTAATGTAATTTATTCTGGTTTAAGCCTGGCCTAATTCCTGGTGGTTTAACCCTGGTGTAATTCCTTGAGGTTTAACCCTGGTGTAATTCACTGGGGTTTGAGCCTGGCTTAATTCACTGGGGTTTGAGCCTGGCTTAATTCACTGGGGTTTCAGCCTGGTGTAATTCACTGGGGTTTAAGCTTGGTGTAATTCATTGGGGTTTAACCCTGGTGTAATTCCTTGTGGTTTAAGCCTGGCCTAATTCCTGGTGGTCTGCCCTCCCCTGCTGTCCCCAGCCCCCTGGACATCCCGGCCATGCGGGCTGCAGCCGAGTTCCTGCTGGGCACCCACGACTTCAGCACGTTCCGCTCGCTGAGCCCGGAGGCCGCGCGGCAGAGCCCGGTGCGCACCCTGCTGCAGCTGCAGATCCGGCCCGGGCCCGGCCTGCTGGCGCGCCACGGCCTGCACGGGTGAGGGGCAGCACGCGGCTTCCAGCTAAAACTCTACTTACACACCTTCATTTTGGGGGAGTTTCTGTCCTGCTTCAGGGTCAGGCTGCAGTGTGGAAATGAGCAGCTGCAGATCCGGCCTGGGCCCGCCACGGCCTGCACGGGTGAGGCACAGCACTCGGCTTCCAGCTAAAACAACACTTACACCTTCATTTTGGGCCAGTTGATGTGCTGCTGGAGGGTCAGGCTGCAGTGTGGAAATGAGCAGCTGCAGATCCGGCCCGGGCCCGCCACGGCCTGCACGGGTGAGGGGCAGCACGCCGGCTTCCAGCTAAAACAACACTTACACCTTCATTTTGGGGGAGTTTCTGTGCTGCTCGAGGGTCAGGCTGCAGTGTGTATTGGGCAGCTGCAGATCCAGTCCGGGCCCGCCACGGCCTGCACGGGTGAGGGGCAGCATGCGGCTTCCAGCTAAAACAGTATTGCACACCTTCATTTTGGGGGAGTTTCTGTCCTGCTTCAGGGTCAGGCTGCAGTGTGTATTGGGCAGCTGCAGATCCGGCCCGGCCCTGCACGGGTGAGGGCAGCACGGCTTCCAGCTAAAACAACACTTACACACCTTCATTTTGGGGCAGTTGATGTGCTGCTGGAGGGTCAGGCTGCAGTGTGTAAATGAGCAGCTGCAGATCCGGCCCGGGCCCGCCACGGCCTGCACGGGTGAGGGGCAGCACGCGGCTTCCAGCTAAAACAATATTGCACACCTTCATTTTGGGGGAGTTTCTGTGCTGCTCGAGGGTCAGGCTGCAGTGTGGAAATGAGCAGCTGCAGATCCAGCCTGGGCCCGCCACGGCCTGCACGGGTGAGGGGCAGGAGCCCACAGCTCTCCTCAGACAATCTTACACACTTCACTTTTGGGGGGAGTTTCTGTCCTGCTTCAGGGTCAGGCTGCAGTGTAGAACTGGCAGGGAGCAGCTCCTGTGAGCTGTTTTTGCATTATTTGCACTCATTTTAGTGGCTAAAATCACCTCTGCCAAGAAATTTTTTTTGGGGAGTTGATTTCCTGCTTGCCCTGTCCTTAGGATGAAGCTGCAGTGTGGAATTGGGCAGGGAGCAGCTCCTGTGAGCTGCTTTTGCATTATTTACACTCATTTTGTGGCTAAAATCACCTCTGCCAAGGGATTTAGTTTTCCTTAAAAATATAATTCCATATTTTTTTTGGGGTGGAGTTGATGTCCTGCTTGGCCCCTGCTGAAGATGAAGCTGCAGTGTGGAACGGGGCAGGGAGCAGCTCCTGTGAGCTGCTTTTGCATTATTTACACTCATTTTGGTGGCTAAAATCACCTCTGCCAAGAATTTTTTTATCTACAAGCACAGGTGAGAACCAGGCACTCAGCTTTTCCCTAAAAATATAATTCCAATTTCTTTTTTTTTTTGGGAGTTGATGTCCTGCTTGGCCCATGCTGAGGATGAAGCTGCAGTGTGGAATTGGGCAGGGAGCAATTTTTTTTGCTGAGGTTTTTTTTGCACAATTTACTCTCATTTTGGTGGCTAAAATCACCTCTGCCAAGAATTTTTTTATCTACAAGCACAGGTGAGAACCAGGCACTCAGCTTTTCCCTAAAAATATAATTCCAATTTCTTTTTTTTTGGGAGTTGATGTCCTGCTTGCCCTGTCCTTAGGATGAAGCTGCAGTGTGGAATTGGGCAGGGAGCAGCTCCTGTGAGCTGTTTTTGCATTATTTACACTCATTTTGGTGGCTAAAATCACCTCTGCCAAGGGATTTAGTTTTCCCTAAAAATATAATTCCAATTTTTTTTTTTGGGGGGGGGAGTTGATGTCCTGCTTGCCCTGTCCTTAGGATGAAGCTGGAATGTGGAATTGGGCAGGGAGCAGCTCCTGTCAGGTGTTTTTGCACTATTTATTCTCATTTTTGTGGCTAAAAATCACCTCTGCCAAGAAATTTTGGTTTTTATCTACAAGCACAGGTGACAGAGTCACATTTTTCCATTAACAAATATTTCCCAATTTTTATTTTTTGGGGGGGAGTTGATGTCCTGCTTGCCCTGTCCTTAGGATGAAGCAGGAATGTGGAATTGGGCAGGGAGCAGCTGCTGTGAGGTTTTACTTTATTTTTTTTTTAAAAGATAAATTTTACATTTTAATGAGTATTTATTCTCATTTTGGTGGCTAAAAATCACTTCTGCCAGGGGATTGAGTTTTTGGTTTTTTGCCTAAAATTTGGGAATAGAAGGAGAACCATGGGATTGTTTTGGGTTTTTTTTCCTAAAATTTGGGAATAGATGTAAAACCACAGAATTTTATTTTTTTCCTTAAAATTTGGGAAAAGAAGGAAAACCACAGGATTTTTTTATTTTTCCTAAAATTTAGGAATGGAATGAAAATCACGGGATTGGGGGTTTGTTTTTTTGCCTGAAATTTGGAAATTTGGGAATAGAAGGAAAACCATGGGATTGGTTTTGGGTTTTTGCCTAAAATTTGGGAATAGAAGGAAAACTACAGGATTTTTTTTTTTTCTCTTAAAATTTGGGAATAGAAGGAAAAACATAGGATTTTTTTTTTTCTTAAAATTTGGAAATAGAAGGAAAACCACAGTATTGTTTTGTTTTGTTTTGTTTGGGGTTTTTTTTGTGTGGGTTGTTTGGTTTTTTGGGGTTTTTTTTTTTCCTTCTTTTTTTTTTTTTTTTTTTTTTTTTTCTTTTGCCTAAAATTTGGGAACAGTCCAAGCCAGTAAATCTGACTGGATATGATGATGAAGGAAAATCCAATTTTGTTGCATAAACAAAAAGGGAGCTGAGGATCAGGTTCTTTAGGGCCAGGTCTTGCAAGTATTGAAATTAAGTGGCTGAATTAAGCAGAAACTGGAATTTTGAGATTTTTTTTTCCAAGAAAAATGATGCATATTTATCACCTGAACTTGATTATTTTCTTGCTGTTTTTTCTCTCTCAACCTGAAAACAAACCCATCCCAAAGTGCATTTTTGTGCTTTTTAATTGGGAAAAAACCCCATTTTTTGGGTCTTTTTCCCAAGGATTCTCTGTTAAATTGGGATATTTGTGGCTCCAAAAAATCAAACCTCAAAAGTGATTTGCAAACTCTGCTCCTTCCCCTTTTTTTTCCCTTTTTGCCCTTTTTTTTGCCATTTTGCCTTTTTTTTTTACCATTTTGCCTTTTTTGCCCTTTTTTTTGCCATTGAATGCTTCAGTAATAACCAAAATTATGATTTAGAGGGAAAAAATTGTGAGGTTTGGGGTTTGTGTCAGACTTGAATTTTATTCCTTTATTTATTTGGGTTGGTTTTTTTTAATTACAGAGTCCTGGTTCCTTTTAATCTATAAAATTCTCCCTGTGAGAACATTTGCAGTGCTGGGGAAAACACCCAGCAAATATCCCTCAAATACTTTGATTTTTTCACTGCAGGAGGAGAATGAACTATTCCTAAAGAATTGGGGGAAAAACTCATAAATAGAATTTTTTTTTTTCAGCCTAATCTAAGGAGGTTTTTTTTTCTGTCCCAGAAAAGGATAAATTCAATTTCTGTGCCACATAAAGCAGCTTTTCTTCCCAGTTCTTCCCTTCCTCTGTGAATTGCCCACTTGTCTGACCATGAAAAAAATTTCCTCCCATCTCTCCCAGTTGCTGAGCAACGCTGGAAGTGGAGTGGAGTTTCCAAAAAATGCTCAGGATGTGCCCACTCTGTCACCTTTTATTCACTGCAAGGTGCTGGGTGCTGGGAAAAAACACAGCTGGAATTATTTCATTTGTGAGGTTGACAGGAAAATCAAAATTTCACACTTTTTTTTTTCCTCCTAAAGGTTTTGATCCATCTTGTGGAGTTTAATTGGTTTTAATGCAATAGGAAAATCAGGGATGGAGGAGGTGGATGCAGTTTGGAGAGAGGGAGAATTTGGCACTTTGGGGGAAAAAATGTGTTTTTATCCAAGCAGCAAAAGTGAGCTGAGCCATGGCCTGGATGGGAGTGTGGGAGCTCCTCATTCCCAATTCTCCATCCCCAATTCATTCCCAATTCTCCACCTCCAATTCTCCATCCCAAATTCTCCATCCCCAATTCATTCCCAATTCTCCATCCCCAATTCATTCCCAATTTCCATTTCCAGTTTGCCACCCCCAATTCTCTGTCCTGAATTCTTTATTTTCAGTTCTCCATCCCCAGTTCTCCATCCTGAATTCTCCACAACCAATTCCCCATCCCCAATTCTCCATCCCAAATTCATTCCCAATTTCCATTTCCAGTTTGCCACCTCCAATTCTCCATCCCAAATTCTCCATCCCCAATTCATTCCCAATTCTCCATCCCAAATTCATTCCCAATTTCCATTTCCAGTTTGCCACCCCCAATTCTCTGTCCTGAATTCTTCATTTTCAGTTCTCCATCCCCAATTCTCCATCCTGAATTCTCCACAACCACCCCCATCCCCAATTCTCCATCCCAAATTCATTCCCAATTCTCCATCTCAAATTCATTCCCAATTTCCATTTCCAGTTTGCCACCTCCAGTTCTCCATCCTAAATTCTCCATCCCCAGTTCTCCATCCTGAATTCTTCACAACCAATTCCCCATCCCCAGTTCTCCACCCCCAATTCATTCCCAATTTCCATTTCCAGTTTGCCACCTCCATTTCTCCATCCTGAATTCTCCATCCCCAATTCTCCAGTTCCAGTTCTTGAATTCCAATTCCCCATCCCCAAACTCTCCATTTCCAATTCTCCATCCCAAATTCCCCCTCCCCAGTTTTCCATTTCTAATTCTCCATTCCCCATCCCAAATTCTCCATCTCCAATTCCCCAATTCCAGTTCCCCATCCCCAATTCCCCAATTCTCCATCCCTAATTCTCCATTTCCAATTCCAGTTCCCCATCCTCAAATTCCCCTTCCCAGTTTTCCAACTCCCCATCCCCAATTCCCCATCCCAAATTCTCCATTTCCAATTTTCCATCCCCAGTTCTCCATTTCCAATTCCAATTCTCCATCCCCAATTCATCCCCAAATCCTCTACCTCCAATTCCCCATCCCAAATTCCTCATCCCAAAATTCCCCATCCCCAATTTTCCATTTCCAATTCCAATTCCCCATCCCAAATTCCCCAATTCCAATTCCCCATCACCAAATTCCTCATCCCAAAATTCCCCATCCCCAATTCTCCATCCCCAGTTTTCCATTTCCAATTCCAATTCCCCATCCCAAATTCCCCAATTCCAATTCCCCATCCCCAGATGATTTTTTCATTTTTAGGAAAGAATTGTGTCCCAGGTTGTGTTTCAGGTTAACTGGGGCACTGCAGGTTAATTCTCTCATTTGTGTGTTAAAAACCATCTGAAATTGGATTTAAATCCTTTTTTTTGTTGTTGTTTTTAGGGAATTGGAGTTCTGGGAGGTGAAGGTCAAGAGCAAATCCTTCCTTTACCGACAGGTAAAGCCTGCAGCTGCTGCACGACCCAAATTTTCGTTTTGCCACTCTAAAAATTGATAATTTTAGCAATTTTCCAGCTGTGGGACACTCCCAGGGGCCTGGAATCAGCAGGGTGAGGATCTGGGCTCTTTATTTGATCCATAAACCCAAAAATCTCCTAAATTTGTCCCTAAACCCCTTAAAAATCCTTTCCCTTGCAGTGATAAAATTCTTTTTAATGTTCTTGCTGTTCTCAGTGGGTTTGAGCCCAGGAAAAGCTGCCCGAAATTCCATTTTTTTGGAGAAAAAAGAAGCAAAACTTTTTTTTTTTCCCTGAAACTTCTCTTGATTTTCTTGGAAATAATTCCAAATTATTCCCCTGGAGGTTTGCTGTGCCCTCAGCTCATCCTAAATTCAGAAATTATTCCTGGGAGCAGGGAAGAGGCAGGAGAAAGTTTATTTTTTGGAGGAGAGGGGGTGTTTTGTGGGAAGATCAAGCAGCTATTTTTTAATTCTGTTTTGATGTTTTGACAACCCAAATTTGGGGGGTTTTTATCCAGTGCCAAGCAAAACTCTGGACAACAAATCTGAGGAGGGATTTGGTGCCAAGAAAATTTTGCTTTTAGTATTTAAAATATTAATAGTAATAGTAATAATAATTTAATCATATTAATAATTTAATGTTTTAATATTTATTTAACTATTTAGAGCTTTAAAAAGGGGAAAAATCAGAAAAAATTCAAATTAATGACAGTGCAGAGGAGCAGGAATTCCTGATATTCCCCCTGAATAAAAACTCCTCAATGTGGGAGTTTTTATTGGAGAAAAAGCTGAAACCACCCCAAAAGCTGAATGTGGATTTCTTTTTTTTATTGTTGCAATATTTGGGATGAGTGCCATGAATTTTGGGTTTTTTTGGCTGATTCCCAGTGTGGAGGCAGCAAAGCTGTGGCATGCAATGACCTCTAGCGAGGGTGGGAAAAATCACACGGGAGAAGTTTGGGCACTCCAAAATCCCAGAATTTCCCTTGGATTCCTGGAGTTTTGGATTTTTTTAAAGGGATAAATATGACCAGGTTGGTTTTTTGTTTTTGGGGTTTTTTAAATTAAAAACTGGGCCCAGAGGTTCATTCTTGCTCTGCAGGAAGGATTTTGGAGAGTTTGGAAAGGGCAGGAGGGGAGGGAATTTTTAATTCCAAATGAGGGGTGAAGGTGGGGATGGAAAATGGGGGATGGGGAATTGGAAATGGGGAGTTTGGGGGAGAATTTGGGATGGGGAATTGGAAATGGGGAATTTGGGGGAGAATTTGGGATGGAGAGTTGGAGAACTGGAGGTGGAAAACTGGAAATTAATTGAGGATTGAAAATTGGAAATGAATTTGGGGATGGGGAATTGGAAGTTAATTTGGGATGGGGAATTGGAAATGAATTGAGGATGGAAAATTGGAAATGGGGAATTGGAGGTGGAGAATTTGGGGGAGAATTGGGGGTGGAAAATCTGAAATGGAGAATTGGGGGTGGAAAACTAGAGATGGAGAATTGGAGGGGGAGAATTTTGGGGAGAATTGGGGATGGAAGATTGAAAAAGGAGAATTGGGGATGGAAAACTGGAAATTATTTTGGGATGGGGAATTGAGGATAGAGAATTGGGGATGGGGAATTGTGGATGGAGAATTTGGGATGGAGAGTTGGGGGTGGATGATTGGGGACTGAGAATTGGAGGTGGAGAATTGAAAATAGGGAATTTGTGATGGGGAATTGGAAATAGAGAACTGGAGAATGGAGAATTGGAGGTGGAGAATTGAAGATGGAAAATTGGGGATGGGGGATTGGGGGTGGAGAACTGGAAATAAAGAATTGGGGATGGGGAATTAGAAATGGAGAACTGGAGATGGAGAGTTGAGGATGGGGAATTGGAAATAGGGAATTGAGGATGGGGAATTTGGGATGAGAATTGGGGATGGGGAATTGGAGAATGGGGAATTTGGGAGGAGAACTGGGGATGGAGAATCAAGGATGGGGAATTTGGGAGGAGAATTGGGGATGGAGAATTGGAAACAGGGAATTGGAAATGGGGAATTTGAGAGGAGAATTGGGGATGGGGAATTGAGGATGGAGAATTTGGGAGGAGAATTGGGGATGGGGAATTGAGGATGGGGAAATTGGGAGGAGAACTGGGGATGGAGAATTGGATATAGGGAATTGAGGATGGAGAATTTGGGAGGAGAATTTGGAATGGGGAATTGGAAATGGGGAATTTGGGAGGAGAATTGGGGATGGGGAATTGGAAATGGGGAAATTGGGAGGAGAACTGGGGATGGAGAATCAAGGATGGAGAATTTGGGAGGAGAACTGGGAATGGGGAATTGGGGATGGGGAATTGGGGATTCCCCAAACTCTCCATTCCCAGCTCCACTTCTGGTCCCATGCTGGTGGCAGCCTCAGCCGTTTTTCAGGGCAGGGTTTGTGCTGACCCCGTGCCCCCGTGACTCCCCGTGTCCCCCGTGCCTGACCCCCTGACCCTCCCCGTGCCTGCCCCAGGTGCGCAGGATGGTGGGGGCACTGGTGGCCGTGGGCCAGGGCAGGTTGGCCCCCGAGAACATCCAGGAGCTGCTGCAGCTCAAGGACCCCGAGCGCTCCCCCAGCGCCATGGCCCCGCCCTCGGGGCTCTTCCTCAAACGCGTGGAGTACAGCCAGCGAGGTGCGGGCAGGGGTTTGGGATTGGGGTTTGGGGTTTGGGGTTTGGGGTTTGGGTACAGCCAGCGAGGTGGGCAGGGTTTTGGGATTGGGGTTTGGGGTTTGGGGTTTGGGGTTTGGGATTTGGGGTTTGGGGTTTGGGATTTGGGGTTTGGGGTTTGGGGTTTGGGATTTGGGATTTGGGGTTTGGGGTTTGGGGTTTGGGGTTTGGGATTTGGGATTTGGGGTTTGGGGTTTGGGGTTTGGGTACAGCCAGCAAGGTGGGCAAGGTTTGGGATTTGGGGTTTGGGGTTTTGGGGTTTGGGGTTTTGGGATTTGGGGTTTGGGTACAGCCAGCGAGGTGGGCAGGGCTTGGGGTTTGGGATTTGGGGTTTGGGGTTTGGGTACAGCCAGCGAGGTGGGCAAGGTTTGGGGTTTGGGGTTTGGGGTTTGGGGTTTGGGGTTTGGGGTTTGGGATTTGGGGTTTGGGTACAGCCAGCGAGGTGGGCAGGGCTTGGGGTTTGGGGTTTGGGGTTTGGGGTTTGGGATTTGGGGTTTGGGTACAGCCAGCGAGGTGGGCAGGGCTTGGGGATTGGGGTTTGGGGTTTGGGATTTGGGGTTTGGGATTTGGGGTTTGGGGTTTGGGTACAGCCAGCGAGGTGGGCAGGGCTTGGGGTTTGGGGTTTGGGGTTTGGGGTTTGGGATTTGGGGTTTGGGGTTTAGGTACAGCCAGCGAGGTGGGCAGGGGTTGGGGTTTGGGGTTTGGGGTTTGGGGTTTGGGGTACAGCCAGCAAGGTGGGCAGGGCTTGGGGTTTGGGGTTTGGGGTTTGGGGTTTGGGTACAGCCAGCGAGGTGGGCAAGGTTTGGGATTTGGGGTTTGGGGTTTTGGGGTTTGGGTACAGCCAGCGAGGTGGGCAAGGTTTGGGATTTGGGGTTTTGGGGTTTGGGGTTTGGGGTTTTGGGGTTTGGGTACAGCCAGCAAGGTGGGCAGGGCTTGGGGTTTGGGCTTTGGGCTTTGGGGGTTTGGGCTTTGGGTACAGCCAGCGAGGTGGGCAAGGTTTGGGATTTGGGGTTTGGGGTTTTGGGGTTTGGGGTTTGGGCTTTGGGTACAGCCAGCAAGGTGGGCAGGGTTTGGGGTTTGGGGTTTGGGTACAGCCAGCAAGGTGGGCAGGGCTTGGGGTTTGGGGTTTGGGATTTGGGATTTGGGGTTTGGGGTTTGGGGTTTGGGATTTGGGGTTTGGGGTTTGGGTACAGCCAGCAAGGTGGGCAGGGCTTGGGGTTTGGGGTTTGGGATTTGGGATTTGGGATTTGGGGTTTGGGGTTTTGGGATTTGGGGTTTGGGGTTTGGGTACAGCCAGCAAGGTGGGCAGGGCTTGGAGTTTGGGCTTTGGGGTTTGGGGTTTGGGGTACAGCCAGCAAGGTGGACAGGGTTTGGGGTTTGGGGTTTGGAGTTTGGGCTTTGGGGTTTGGGGTTTAGTGTTTGGGGTACAGCCAGACAGGTGGTGAAAGGGTTTTGGGGTTTGGGTACAGCCAGCAAGGTGGGCAGGGTTTGGGCTTTGGGGTTTGGGGTTTTGGGTTTAGGGTTTGCAGTTTGGGGTACAGCCAGCAAGATGGGGCAGAGGTTTGGGGTTTAGGGTTTGGGGATTGCAATAGACAGGTGGGTCAGGAGTTTTGGTTTTGGGTACAGGCAGACAAGTTTTGGGTACAGCAGGAGAGGGGGTGAAGGGTTTTGGGTACAGTCAGGAAGGTTTTGGGTACAGCAGGATGGTTCCAGAGGGGCAGGGATGGATTTGGGATGGATTTGGGGGATTTGGGGATTTGGCGGGATTTGGGATGGATTTGGGATGAATTTGAGGATTTGGGGATTTGGGATGGATTTGGAGATTTGGGATGGATTTGGGGGATTTGGGATGGATTTGGGATGGATTTGGGATGGATTTGGGGGATTTGGGGGTTTTGGGATTTGGGGGATTTTGGGATGGATTTGGGGGATTTGGGATGGATTTGGGATGGATTTGGGGATTTGGGATGGATTTGGGGGAATTTGGGATGGATTTGGGATGGATTTGGGGAGGATTTGGGATGGATTTGGGGGGGATTTGGGATGGATTTGGGATGGATTTGGGGGATTTGGGATGGATTTGGGATGGATTTGGGGGATTTGGGATGGATTTGGGGATTTGGGATGGATTTTGGGGATTTGGGATGGATTTGGAGATTTGGGATGGATTGGGGGATTTGGAATGGCTTTGGGGATTTGGGATGGATTTGGGATGGATTTGGGATGGATTTGGAGATTTGGGGATGGATTTAGGGGGATTTGGGATGGATTTGGGGATTTGGGGATTTGGGATGGATTTGGGGGGATTTGGGATGGATTTGGGATGGATTTGGGGATTTGGGATGGATTTGGGATGGATTTGGGGATTTGGGATGGATTTGGGGAATTTGGGATGGATTTGGGATGGATTTGGGGGATTTGGGATGGATTTGGGGGGATTTGGGATGGATTTGGGATGGATTTGGGGGATTGGGATGGATTTGGGATGGATTTGGGGGGATTTGGGATGGATTTGGGATGGATTTGGGGGATTTGGGATGGATTTGGGGAATTGGGATGGATTTGGGATGGATTTGGGAGATTTGGGATGGATTTAGGGGATTTGGGATGGATTTGGGGATTTGGGGGGATTCCAGCCCAGTTTGGGGCAGTTCTGCTCCTTTTGGGATCATTTCTTGCTCCCTGCTCCTGGCTGGGTCAGCTCAGAAAATTTGGGATAATATAATTTGTATTTCCAGCCAGGAATTTTATTGAAAAATGGGAATTTTTTGCCTCCATAATTTTTATTCTTTCAGGCAATAATTCCAGCTCAGGGATTTTGGGATTTTCCAATTTAATTTGTTTTTCCAGCAAGAAATTTTCCTCAAAAATGGGAATTTTTGTCCCTCCATCATCTTTATTCTCTCAGGGAATAATTCCAGCAGAAAAAAATTTGGGATTTTCCAATTTAATTTGTGTTTCCAGCCAGGGATTTTATTGAAAAATGAGAATTTCAGCATCAATAATTTCCTAACCCTTTTCCTTTCTCCCCTCCCAGATTTGGCCATCCCAGCAGACCAGGAGCTCTCTGCACCCTGAAGGGAATTTTGTGCTCTGGGGTGGAAATGGACTTCAAGAAATAAAAATAAAAATAAAAATAAAAATAAAAATAAAAATAATAAAAATAAAACCAGGGGCTGTGGCTGCAGGAGCCAAAAGAAAAAAAATAAAAATATTTTTTTATATATTTTGGTGGTTTTGATATTTTGGTGATGGGAATGGGTGCTTTGAATATTATTTTAATTTTTTATTTTTTGGTGCTTTTAATATTTTGGTGATGGGGCTAGGTGCTTTTAATATTTTTTTATTTTTAATATTTTGGTGCTTTGAATTTTTTTTTTTATTTTTGTTATTTTGGTGCTTTGAATATTTTTTTTATTTTTGATATTTTGGTGCTTTTAATAATTTTTTTTATATATATTTTGGAGATTTTGATATTCTGGTGATGGGAATGGGTGCTTTTAATATTATTTTAATTTTTAATATCTTGGTGCTTTGAATATTATTTTAAATTTTGATTTTTTCGTGCTTTTAATTTTTTTTTTATTTTTGATATTTTGATTTTTTTTATATTTTGGTGATGGGGCTGGTGCTTTGAATATTATTTTAATTTTTGGTATTTTGGTGCTTTGAATATTTTTTATTTTTGATATTTTGGTTCTTTGAATATTTTTTTTATTTTTGATATTTTGATGGTTTTGATTTTTTTTTAATATATTTTGGTGGTTGTGATATTTGGGTTTTTTATATTTTGGTGATGGGCTGGGTGCTTTTAATATTTTTTTTATTTTTGATTTTTTGTTGCTTTGAATATTTTTTTTAATTTTTGACATTTTGGTGCTTTGAATATTTTTTTATTCTTGATATTTTGGTGCTTTAAATTTTTTTTTATATTTTGGTGCTTTTAATACTTTTTAAAAAAATATTTTGATTATTTTTATATTTTGGTGATGGGGTTGTGTACTTTTAATATTTTTTATTTTTGATTTTTTGTTGCTTTGAATTTTTTTTTTTGATATTTTGGTGGTTTTAATATTTTTTTAATTTTTGCTATTTTGACTTTTTTTATATTTTGGTGGTGAGCTAGGTGCCTTTAATATTTTTATCTTTGATTTTGGTGCTTTATTATTTTTTTATTTTTGATATTTTGTTGGTTTTGATTATTTTAATATTTGTGGGTTTTTTTGTTTTTTTTAATATTTAGGTGGTTTTGGCATTTTGGGCTGTTTTTCCTCCTGTGGCTGTGTGGGAGTGAGAGCAGAGCAGGAAATTCAGCATTTCCTCCCCAGCCCCAGATTTAAAGAAAATTTCCATAAAATTTCATAAAATTTCCAAAAAATTCCATAAGATTTCCATAAAATTTCCAAGAAATTTCCATAATATTTCCCAAAAAATTCCGTAAAATTTCCAAAAAATTTCCATAAAATGTCCATAAAAATTCCAAGTAATTTCCAAGAAATTTCCAAAAAATTTCCAAAAAATTTCCATAAAATTTCCCAAAAAATTTCAAAAAAATTCCATAAAATTTCCATTAAAATTCCATTAAATTTCCACAAAATTTCCAAAACATTTCCATAAAATTCCCAAGAAATTTCCAAAAAAATTCCCTAAAATTTCCATAAAAATTCTATTAAATTTCCATAAAATTTCCAAAAATTTTCAAAATATTTCCATAAAATTTCCTAAAAAATTTCCAGTAAACAGAACTTTTGGGTGTAAAAAACTTCATTTTTTTCCTCCCCCAGCTCTTTGTCACCTTTCTCCTGATTTTTATTTTTTTTTTCATTTTCACCACTCACCTCTCCTTGCTTGCAATAAAATAATTTTAAAATAATTTTTAAAAAATTTAATAGTAGTAGTAGTAGTAGTAGTAGTAATAATAATAATAATAATAATAATAATAATAATAATAATAATAATAATAATAATAATAAAAATATTTTTCAGTGGGATTTTCTATTTTTGGGGTGAATTTTTTATGTGTGGGGTGGATTTTTTATTTTTAGGTGGGATTTTTTATTTTTGGGTAGGATTTTTATACTTTTGGGTGGAATTTTTTGTATTTTTGGGTGGAATTTTGGGGGGCAATTTCTGTATTTTTTAGGAGATTTTGTGGTTTTGGGGTGGATTTTTGGGTGGGATTTTGAATTTTGGGGGGGAATTTTCGTATTTTTGGGGATTTTTGGGTGGGATTTTTATATTTTTAGGCGAGATTTTTGTATTTTTGAGAGGATTTTTTGTTTTGGGTGGGATTCTTGTACTTTTGGGTGGATTTTTGTATTTTGGGGTGGGATTTTTGATTTTTGGGTAAAATTTTTGTATTTTGGGGGGGGTGGGGTGGATTTTTGTACTTTTGGGTAAGATTTTTCTGGTTTGGTGGGATTTTTGTTTGTTTTTGGTGAGATTTTGTATTTTTGGGTAGGATTTTTGTATTTTGGGTGGGATTTTTTATTTTTGGGTGGGATTTTTTTATTTTTGGGTGGGATTTTTGTATTTTATTGGAAGATTTTTGTATTTTTGGGGTGCATTTTTGGGTGAGATTTTTGTATTTGGGGTGGATTTTTAAATTTTTGAGTGAGATTTTTGTATTTTTGGGGTGGATTTTTTATTTTTTGGGGTAGATTTTTGGATGGGATTTTTGGTTTTTTGGGTGAGATTTTGTATTTTTGGGTGGGATTTTTGTATTTCTGGGCAGGATTTTTGTATTTTGGGTGGGATTTTTGTATTTTATTGGAAGATATTTGTATTTTTGGGGTGGATTTTTGAGTGAGATTTTTGTATTTTTGGGGTGGATTTTTTATATTTTGGGGTGGATTTTTTGATGGGATTTTTGGTTTTTTGGGTGAGATTTTCTATTTCTGGGCAGAATTTTTGTATTTTGGGTGGGATTTTTTTTTTTTTGAGTAAGATTTTTCTATTTTTCGTAGGATTTTTTTTGTATTTTTGGTGAGATTTTTGTATTTTGGGAGGGATTTTTGTACTTTATTGTATTTTTGAGGAGCACCACCCCCCCCGTGCTCCCTCCCCCATTTTTGTCACTTGCTGTGGCTTCCTGTGGTTTGTGTCACATCCCCAGAGCAGCAGAGCTGGGGCCCCAGCAGCTCCTCCTGCCCCAGCTCAGCCTGGTAAGTCAAATTTCCTCCCAATTTCTGATTTTATTCTTGCCAGGGCAAAGGAATAAAATCATAAAAATAAAATCATAATAAATAAAATCATAATAAATGAAATCATAAAAATAAAATCATAAAAATAAAATTATCATAAATAAAATCATAATAAATCAAATCATAAAAATAAAATCATAATAAAAATAATAATAAATATTTCTCCTGGTAAGTGAAATTTCTCTCCAAATTTCTGATTTTATTCTTGCCAGGGCACAGGAATAAAATAATAAAAATAAAATCATAATAAATGAAATCATAATAAATATTGATCCTGGTAAATCCAAATTTCTCTCTAAATTTATTATTTTATTCTTGCCAGGGCACAGGAATAAAATCATAAAAATAAAATCATAATAAATAAAATAATGAAATAATAAAAATAAAATAATAATAAATATAAATAATAAATAAATATAATAATAAATAAAAATAATAATAAATATTGATCCTGGTAAATCCAAATTTCTCTCCAAATTTCTGATTTTATTCTTGCCAGGGCACAGGAGTAAAATCATAAAAATAAAAACATAATAAATAAAATCATAAGAAATATTGATCCTGGTAAACAAATTTCTCTCCAAATTTCTGATTTTATTCTTGCCAGGGCACAGAAATAAAATAATAAAAATAAAATCATAAAAATCAAATAATAATAAATAAAATCATAAGAAATATTGATCCTGCTAAGTCAAATTTCCTCCCAATTTCTGATTTTATTCTTGCCAGGGCACAGGAATAAAATCATAAAAATAAAATCATAAAAATAAAATAATAAAAATAAAATCATAATAAAAATAATAATAAATATTTATCCTGGTAAGTCGAATTTCTCTGCAAATTTCTGATTTTATTCTTGCCAGGGCACAGGAATAAAATAATAAAAAAAAAATAATAATAAATAAAATAATAATAAATAAAATTATAAAAATAAAATCATAAAAATAAAACGATAAAAATAAAATAATAAAAATCAAGTCATAATAAATAAAATTATTATAAATATTTATGCTGGTAAATCCAAATTTCTCTCCAAATTTCTGATTTTATTCTTGCCAGGGCACAGGAATAAAATCATAAAAATAAAATCATAATAAATAAAATCATAATAAATGAAATCATAAAAATAAAATAATAAAAAATAAAATAATAAAAAATATTGATCCTGGTAAATCCAAATTTCTCTCCAAATTTCTGATTTTATTCTTGCCAGGGCACAGAATAAAATAATAAAAATAAAATCATAAAAAATAAAATCATAATAAATGAAATCATAATAAATAAAATCATAGTAAATATTGATCCTGGTAAATCCAAATTTCTCTCCAAATTTCTGATTTTATTTTTGCCAGGGCACAGGAGTAAAATCATAAAAATAAAATCATAATAAATAAAATCATAATAAATAAAAACATAAGAAATATTGATCCTGGTAAACAAATTTCTCTCCAAATTTCTGATTTTATTCTTGCCAGGGCACAGAAATAAAATAATAAAAATAAAATCATAAAAATCAAATAATAATAAATAAAATCATAAGAAATATTGATCCTGCTAAGTCAAATTTCTCTACAAATTTCTGATTTTATTCTTGCCAGGGCACAGGAATAAAATCATAATAAATAAAATCATAAAAATAAAATAATAAAAAAATAGAAAATAAAATAATAAAAAATAAAATAATAAAAAATATTGATCCTGGTAAATCCAAATTTCTCTCCAAATTTCTGATTTTATTATCTCTAGTGCACAGGAATAAAATAATAAAAATAAAATCATAATAAATATTTTATCCTGGTAAATCCAATTTCTCTCCAAATTTCTGATTTTTGTCTTTTCAACTCCCCCTCTATTGTTTGATGGAATTCATTGATTTTCATTAATGAGCATTATGGGGATTTTCCATTTTTTTCCTGGTTTTATTTGTGGCATTTCTTGGTCCTTTTCTGTTGATTTAATTGGAGCAACTCCTCCATGAGGGATTGTGGCAGCAAGGCCTGAAAATCAGGAAAAATCAGGAAAAATTGGGGAAAAAACAGAAAAAAATCAGAAAAAATTCGGAAAAAATCAGGAAAAAATCAGGAAAAAATCAGGAAAAAAGAAAAAGTCAGGGAAAAAAACAGAAAAAAAAACCCAGGAAAAAATAGGAAAAAATCAGAATAAAAATGGGAAAAAAAAATCAGAAAAAGAAAAAAAAAAAAAAAGAAAAAGTCAGGAAAAATCAGAAAAAACCAGGAAAAAATTGGAAATAATCAGAATAAAATGGAAAAAACAATAAAAATATCAGAAAAAAATCACTAAAATCAGCAAAACTCAGGAGAAAATCAGGAAAAAATCGGGAAAAAATCAGGAAGAATCAGAAAATAAAAAATCAGAAAAAGCCCCACAACCAACCAAAATTCAAACCTTTTTTCTCTTTTCTCATGTTCTTTTATCATTTTTTCGTCTCTTATCTCGTGTTTTTTGTCTCTTTTCTCACGTTTTTCTCATTTTTTGTCTCTTTTCTCATGTTTTTATCATTTTGGTCTCTTTTTTTCCACGTTTTTATCATTTTTTGTCTCATTTTCTCACGTTTTTATCATTTTTTGTCACTTTCCTCATGTTTTTCCCATTTTTGTCTTTTCTCATTTTTCTCTTTTTTTTGTCTGTTTTCTCACGTGTTTCTCATTTTTGTCTTTTCTGATTTTTCTCATTTTCTCTCTTTTCTCATTTTTCTCATGTTTTTTGTCTCTTCTCACATTTTTATCATTTTTTGTCTCTTTTCTCACGGTTTTCACATTTTTTGTTTTTTATGTTTTTATCATTTTTTCTCTTTTCTCATGTTCTTATCATTTGTCTCTTCCCTCGTGTTTTTCTCATTTTTGTCTTTTCTCATTTTTCTCATGTTTTTTGTCTCATTTTCTCACGTTTTTATAATTTGTTGTCTTTTCTCATTTTCCTCATGTTTTCTCTCTTTTCTCATTTTTTCTCACGTTTTTTGTCTCTTTTCTCACATTTTTCTCACGTTTTTCTCACATTTTTCTCACATTTTTCTCTTTTTCATGTTTTTCTCATGTTTTTCTCATGTTTTTCTCATATTTTTCTCATGTTTTTCTCATTTTTGTCTCTTTTCTCATCTCTTTTTATCTTTTTTGTGGTTTCTGTTCTCACACTTTGTACCTGGGCAGGAAATGTCAGCTGAGAGTTTCCTCTGGAAACCACCCCCAGCCCTTGGTGCTTTCAGTGCCTCAGTTTGGAGACATTTCATTCTTTCCATTTTTAATTCTTTAATTCTTAAACATTTTAATTATTTAATTCTTTAAATTTTTAATTCTTTCATTATTTTTTAATTCTTTGATTATTTAGATTTTTAATTCTTTAAATTTTTAATTTTTAAAATTCTTTAAATTTAAAATGTTTTAATTCTTTAATTCTTTTATTTTTGAATTCCTTTAATTCTTTAAAATTTTGATTCTTTAATTCTTGAAATTTTTAATTCCTTGAATTCCTTGAATTCTTTAATTCTTGAAATTTTTAATTCTTTAATTCTTTAAATTTAAAATTCTTTAATTCTTTATACTGTTAATTGTTTAATTCTTTAATTCTTTATATGTTTAATTCTTTATTTAGATTTTTAATTCTATAATTCTCCTTTCAACTTTAAATTCTTTAATTCCTTAATTCTTGAAATTTTTAATTCTTTAATTAATTCCTGCCTGCCTGCAAGGGGCTCTGTTGAGGTGCCATAATTTTGATTTAGGTGCCATAAATTTGATTTATTTCCCCAGATTTCCTCTCTGTTTGATGGGTGCAGTGACCTGGGTGCTTCTCTCCCCTGTTTCACACCCTAAATTCCGAATTTTTTTTTTTTTTGAGTGGTTTTTCAGAGGTTTAAGGTGCTGAAAATTCTCCCAGTGTGGAGATTTCCCTTTGTCCCCTTGGGGTGATTTTAGAGGCTCTGCCCATTGGGAAAACCCAAATATTTGTGGTTTAAATGGTTAAATTTTTATTTTTTTTCCTTTTTAGGGACACTGCAGCGTGAGCATCACCTGGGGGATGAAATAAAAACAAAATCTCAGGAGTGAGGGAGGAGTTGAGGCTTCACCCCATGCAGGGAATACAATTCCTGAAGGGAATAATTAATAATTATTAATAATGAGTAATTCCTGCTCTCCATGGCAGGGATTTCCTGGGATTTCTCCAGTGACACAATTTCCTAATTTCCAGTGGCACAAATTTCCCGATTTTCAACATGACCAGTGCCAGCTCAGGAGGAAATTTGGAAGATTTTCAGCTTTCTAATGGGACAAATTTCCTGATTTCCAACATGACCAATTTCCTGATTTTTAACATGACAAATTTCCCAATTTCCAACATGACCAGTGCCAGCTCAGGAGGAAATCTGGGAGAAGATTTTCAGCTTTCCAACTGGACAAATTTCCCAATTTCCAACATGACAAATTTCCTAATTTCCAGTCTGACCAAAGCCATCTCAGGAGGGAATTTGGAAGATTTTCAGCATTCTAATGGGACAAATTTCCTAATTTCCAACTGGACAAATTCCTCAATTTCCAACATGACCAAAGCCATTTCAGGAGGAAATTTGGGAGAAGATTTTCAGCTTTCCAACGGGACAAATTTCCTGCTTTCCAACATGAGCACTGCCAGCTCAGTTGTCCTGGGGGCAGATTTGCAGCATTTCCTCTTTGCTGTCACCTACAGCCTCGTGCTGCTGCTGGGGGTGGCTGCCACTGCCCTGTCCCTGTCCCTGCTGTGCTGCAGGTCCCTGTCACTGTCCCAGCCCCAGTCTCAGCTGTCCTGCAGGTCCCAGCCACAGCCCCTGTCCCAGCTGTCCTTGTCCCAGCTGTCCTTGTCCCAGCTGTCCCTGTCCCAGCTGTCCTGCAGGTCCCTGTCCCAGCCCCAGTCTCAGTCTCAGTCCCAGTCCCAGTCCCAGCCCAGGTCTCAGTCCCAGTCCCAGTCCCAGTCTTTGTCCCTGTCCCAGCCCCTGTCCCAGTCTCTGTCCCTGTCCTGCAGGTCCCTGTCCCAGTCCCAGTCTCTGTCCCTGTCCCAGCCCCTGTCCCAGTCTCTGTCCCTGTCCTGCAGGTCTCTGTCCCTGCCCCAGGCCCTGGCCCTGGCCCAGCTGGCCCTACTGGACACTCTGCTCCTGGCTGTGCTGCCCCTGCACATCCACTCCCAGCTGCTTGGGGACACCTGGGTCTTTGGGGACAGTGCCTGCAGGGTCACCAGGGCCCTGTCCTGCCTGCACAGCCCCCTCAGCGTGGCCCTGCTGAGCTGCCTGTGCCTGGAGCTGTGGCTGGCCCTGCTGCACCCCCTCACCTCCATCCAGCTCAGAGCCACCCACCACCTGCTGGCAGCCACAGCCCTGTGGCTGCTGGCCCTGGGTGCCACTGTGCCCCTGGTGCTGCCCAGCAGGGAGCTGAGCAGCTGCTTTGGGCTGTCCCCTGAGAGCTGGGCTCAGCCCCCAGCCCCTGGCACTGTCCTGGCTGTCACTGTGGGGGTGGCTGTCCCCCTTGGCACCGTGCTGCTGGGGCTGCCGCTGGTGGCCCTGAGCGTGTGGAGGAGCCAGCACAGGGGGGGCAGGAGGAGAGCCCTGGCCACCATCTGCCTGCTCTGGGCCACCTGTGCCCTCTGCTTCGTGCCCCTGCAGCTCAGCCAGCTGCTGCAGCTGCTGCTGGGCACCCAGCACCCCCTGAACCCCCAAATCTGGAGGGTGGGGGAGCTGCTGGCGAGCTGCAGCTGCTGCCTCAAGCCCCTCCTGCTCCATTCCCTCACCTCCAGCAGGGGCTGCAGCTGCCCCTGCAGCCTCAGGCTCAGGGCTAAGAGGGTCTTCACCATCTGTGATGGGAATTTTGGGGACCTTTCCTGGCATTACAGAGCCTGGAAGGAAAAATCCACGGGGTTGGAATGAGCTGATCCACTCCAGGTACACACAGAGCTGATCTTCCCTGATTTTCCTTAAAAACAAGGAAATTATTTTTCAATTATTCCCTTAAAAACAAGGAAATAATTGAGCATGTTTGAAATTGTTTCCTGCTTGGAAATCCCACTTTTTGGGATCCCATTTTCATCAGAAAACAGGGACAGTCCTTGGAGGAGTTGGAGCTGGGTTTGTGTTCAGGAATGTTTTGGGCAGAGCTGATCCTTTCAATTGTCTCCTTAAAAACAAGGAAATTGTTTTTCAGTTATTTCCTTTAAAACAAGGAAATCATTGATCCTGCCTGGAATTGTTTCTTGCAAAAATCCCATTTTTTTCCATGTGGAGGCTGTACAAGCAGATGACAGAAAACTGGGACAGTCCTTGGAGGAGCTGGGTTTGTGTTCAGGGATGTTTTGGGCTCAAGCTGTTGAATTTTGGGGTTGGCAGAACCTGGGGATGTTCCTGAGAAGCTGCAAAGGGGGAATTTGAAGGAAATCCAGGAATTTTGGGGACCTTTCTTGGCATTACAGAGCCTGGAAGGAAAAATCCACGGGTTGGAATGAGCTGATCCATTCCAGGTACACACAGAGCTGAGCCTTACAATTGTTTCCTTAAAAACATGGAAATTATTTTTCAATTATTTCCTTAAAAACAAGAAAATCATTGATCCTGCTTGAAATTATTTCCTGCTTGGAAATCCCATTTTTTGGGATCCCATTTTGTCCAGAAAACTGGGACAGTCCTTGGAGGAGCTGGAGCCCCCAGAGCACAATCTTTATGGATAAAGGTAAAAAAATGGGTTGGAGGTTCCTTGGCTCTAAGGAATGAAAGGGAATTAAATCAATTTTGCTGCTTGGTTGTCAGCACATTTAAGGTTTTTTACTTTCTGTAGCTCCTCTGATGCTTTTACACCTTGAATTTTAATTATTTCAGGCAGCACTGAGAAGATTTTAAGGGAAAACAGCTGTGGGAGGGGAGAACACTGAATAATTTTGACTTTAATGTGTAAAAACTCAAAATTTGTCCTCAGCTCTGTTTCCAAACAGGTTCTTGACTCCCTGGACAGGATTTTCCAAGGGGAAAATTTTTTGCTGCAGGAATTGGACAAATACTGGATTTTTTTTATTAAAACCAAGAAGAAAAAAGCATTGACAATGTAAACAAAATAAAAGCAAAATAAAACCTGACTCTGGGCTGGGCTCTGCTCTCAGGGGGTGCCCTGGGGCAGCCCCTTCTTCAGCAGGGAGGTGAGATAACTGCCAAGCTCTTCATCCTGAAAGGGACAAAAACAAACTGGGTGAGAGAAAATCTTCCTCTGATTGTCCCATCTGGGGCAGGAAATTAAACTTTGGTACCTAAAAATGGACTGAGAGAATTCCTGGACTTGCAAGATCTAATGTGAGCTGTGTTTAAAAACTGGAATAATCACAAATTCATTTCTGGCTGTTCTTACAGAAAATCCTCAAATTCATTTCTGGCTGTTCTTACAGAATATTTGTGAAACTCTCCTGTCTCAAAGGGGTTGGAAAAGCCCCATTTTTGCTTGAAATCAAGGAATAAACTGATTTTCTTGCTTTGCCTTCCAAAGGCACTTCCTTGCTGTCAAGAAAGAGTTTAAAAGTGAGGATGGTGGGATGACTGTCAAATAAAATAATATTAAGATCAGAAATAATTCTCTACTTGTTTTAAATTTTCCAAGTAAGAAACACAACATTAAATACTCAGCAGAGCTCAAAACACAGAACTGAAAAGAGTGGAAATGAATGAGTGGAAATGAATGAGTGGAAATGAATGAGTGGAAATAAGTAAGTGGAAAGAAGAAGTGGAAATAAAAGTGGCAATAAATAAATGGAAATAAGTGAGTGAGTGAAAATAAGTGGAAATAAGTAAGTGGAAATAAGTGGAAATAAATAAGTGGAAATAAATAAGTGGAAATAAATAAGTGCAATAAAATAAATAAGTGGAAAGAAATAAATAAGTGGAAATATAGGTGGAAATAAACGAGTCAGTGGAAATGTAAGTGGAAATAAGTAACAGTGGAAATTAAATAAGTAACAGTGGAAATAAGTAAGAAAGTGGAAATAAATGGAAATAAGTAAGTGGAAATATAAGTGGAAATGTAAGTGGAAAATCAGGAATGCAGGTGAGTGTCAGGAATGCAGGTGAGTATCAGGAATGCAGGTGAGAGTCAGGAATGCAGGTGAGAGTCAGGAATGCAGGTGAGTATCAGGAGTGCAGGTGAGAGTCAGGAATGCAGGTGAGTATCAGGAGTGCAGGTGAGTATCAGGAATGCAGGTGAGTATCAGGAGTGCAGGTGAGTATCAATCAGGAATGCAGGTGAGTATCAATCAGGAATGCAGGTGAGTATCAATCAGGAATGCAGGTGAGGATCAGGAATGTAGGTGAGTATCAATCAGGAATGCAGGTGAGTATCAGGAGTGCAGGTGAGTATCAGGAGTGCAGGTGAGTGTCAGGAATGCAGATGGGTATCAAGCAGGAATGCAGGTGAATATCAGGAATGCAGGTGAGTATCAATCAGGAGTGCAGGTGAGGATCAGGAATGCAGGTGAGTATCAGGAGTGCAGGTGAATATCAGGAGTGCAGGTGAGGATCAGGAGTGCAGGTGAGGATCAGGAGTGCAGGTGGAAATCAGGCATTCCCACCTGGTATGTCCAGGAGACGAGCAGCACTTTGGTGCCCTGGTCCTCGGAGTGCGCCGTGGCCTGGATCAGGATGGACTCCACGGTGATGGAGCCGTCAGGGAGGTGCTGCACGGAGTAATCCTTCAGGATCCTGCAGGGCCAGGGGATCAGCTGGGATCAGCCTGCCTCAGCCCACCCCAAATCCCTGCCTGTTCTCTCCTGGCTACTTTCTGAATAAATCCTGTGTTGCTGGATTTTGTCACTGCTCCCTACAGCAGCACCTGAGGGATTCCCATGAAGGATGTGTGTGTTGGGTGTGGGCAGCAATGTGAATTCTGTCCCATCTGCTGCAGCCGGGTGGGGCAGTGCCCCTGATCTCCTGGCACACATTATCTGCTCATGGGCCAGCTTTAAACCAGCTGGGCAATCATCTTTATCTTCCCACAGCCCATCTTCCCTCCAGGAGATATCTCCTGTTAATGGGACAGGTGTTAAAACCAGCTGGGGCAGTGATTATTATCTCTGGGAATATCTCCTGTTAATGGGTCATCTTTAAACCAGCTGGGCAATCATCTTTATCTTCCCACAGCCCATCCTCCCTCCAGGAGATATCTCCTGTTCATGGCCACTGAGTCCCAGTGCATGACTGATAAAATTCCATCATCCCACTGGGAGATGCTCCAGCCAGGGGAGCAGCCAAGCCTTTCCTACCCAGATAAAAACTGAGATTTTGGACACCAAGGAACCTTCTTTCCACTGGATTCCAGAGGAAAGCCAGACCTTTCCACACCATCCCTGGAGCTTCAGAGAAAACTGCACCTTCTCCAGGAGCACTGCTCCAGCTGAACCACATCTGCCCCTGCAGGAGGATGCAGCCACCATTGAATGGGACTGCTGCCAACACCCTGACTGACTGACGGGTGTCAGCTTGGATTCTGACTCTGGCAGTGCTTTGGGATTGTTCTTTGTAATACTGCATTTCTATTTTAATCTTCCTAGTAAAGAACTGTTATTCCTAATTCCCATATCTTTGCCTGAGAGCCCCTTAATTTCAAAATTATAATAATAATTTGGAGGCAGGGGGTTTACCTTCTCCTTTTCATAGAGAAGCTTCTGCCTTTATTGGCAGACACCTGTCCTGCAAACCAGGATAATGTGATATTTTGATTTTATCTTCCTTGGAACAATAAGATTAATTCTATCCTTATTTCAACGAGCCAATCTATAAAAATGTTCCTACTCCTGCAATAAATCACTTCTTCTACTTTCTGAGTAAAACCTGTGCTGCTGCTGGATTTTTTCACTGCAACACTTGAAGGATTCCTATGAACAATGTGATATTTTGGTAAAAGCATCTTTACAAAAAGTTTTACCTTCCTTGGACCAACGAGCTTAATTCTATCCTTAGCTCAACGAGCCACTCTAAAAACGTTCCCACTGCTGCAATAAATCACTTTTTCTGCTTTCTGAGTAAAACCTGTGCTGCTGCTGGATTTTTTCACTGCAACACCTGAAGGATTCCCATGAAGAATGTTATATATTGGTAAAAGCATCTTTACAAGAAGTGTTTTCTTCCTTGGACCACCGAACTTAATTATATTCTTAGCTCAACGAACCAGTTTAAAAATGTTCCCACTCCTGCAATAAATCACTTTTTCTGCTTCCTGAGTAAAACCTGTGTTGCTGGATTTTTTTCCCTGCTCCCTAGCAGCCCCTGGGGTTGTTCCCAGCCCTGCAGGGCAGCAGCACTCACCCCTTGAGGTGGTTGTAGACCCTGAGCCCCGTCTCGTGCTCCTTGCGCGGGTCCTGGATGTGCACGCGGCAGGTGAAGCGCAGCTGGTGCTCTGCCAGCCCCAGCTCCTTCAGGGCCTGCTCAGGGGAAACCAGCCTGAAACTCTGAATGGGAAAAAAAAGAGAAAAGTAATCAGTGGGGATGTAATTCTGGGAGTTTGTGCTGCCCTGGGGTCGGGGGGAGCAAAGGAGAATTTCTGTGCTGAAACGTCGCGGTGTGTTTGTGAGACTGGGACAAAACATCCAACTAAAGAATGATAAATTCCAAAAAACAGCCTCAGAGGACACAAAAAACACCCTGAGAGGGCAAAAAACAGCCTCAGAGGACACAAAAAACACCCCTGAGGGCACAAAACACCCTGGAAAGGCACAAAGACCAACCTCAAAGGGCAGAAAACACCCTGAAAGGACACAAAACATACTCAGAGGACACAAAAAACCCCACTCTCCTTCAGGGCCTGCTCAGGGGAAACCAGCCTGAAACTCTGAAAGGGAAAAAAAAGGGAAAAAAAACAGTGGGGATGTAATTCTGGGAGTTTTGTGGGGTTTGTGCTGCCCTGGGGTTGGGGGGAGCAAAGGAGAATTTCCGTGCTGAAATGTCGCAGTGTGTTTGTGAGACTGGGACAAAACATCCAACTAAAGAATGATAAATTCCAAAAAACAGCCTCAGAGGACACAAAAAATACCCTGAGAGGGCAAAAAACAGCCTCAGAGGAAAAAAAAACACCCTGAGAGGGCAGAAAACAGCCTCAGAGGACACAAAAAACACCCCTGAGAGGGTAGAAAACAGCCTCAGAGATAAAAAAACACCCCTGAGGGCACAAAAACAACTTCAAAGGGCAAAAAAACACCCTGAGAGGACACAAAAACCACAGAGAACACAAAACATCCTCAGAGGAAAAAAGAACACCCTAAGAATACAAAAAACCATCAAGAGGACACAAAACCCACCCTGAGAGGGCACAAAACAGACTCAGAGGAACAAAAGGACACCCTCAAAGGACAAAAAAAACCACCCAGAGAACACAAGAAACACCCTCAGAGGGCAAAAGAACACCCTGAGAACACAAAACACCCTCAGAGGACACCAAAAAACATCCTCAGAGGGCACAAAAATCATTCTGAGAGGACAAAAACACTCTGAGAGGACACAAAAACACCCTCACAGGGCAAAAGAACATCCTGAAAGGACACAAAAATCACCCTGAGAGGAACCAAAAAACACCCCAGAGGACACAAAAATCACCAAGAAGACACAAAACCCTCTGAGAGGACAGAAAACACCCTGAGGGGACACAAAACAAATCTGAGAGGACACAAAAGCCCCTGAGAGGGCACAAATATCATTTTGAGAGGACAAAAACCCCCTGAGAGGACACAAAAACACCCTGAGAGGAACCAAAAACAGCCAGAGGACACAAAAAAATCACCAAGACACAAAACCCCCTGGGAGGAACAAAACCCCTGAGAGAACACAAAACCCTCTGAGAGACAAAACCCCTGGGAGGACACAAAACAAATCTGAGAGGACACAAAAAACACCCTCAGAGGAGCAGAAGAACACCTGAGAACACAAAACACCCTCAGAGGACACCAAAAACACCCTCAGAGGACACCAAAAAACACCCTCAGAGGACACAAAAATCATTCTGAGAGGAACCAAAAACACCCAGAGGACACAAAAACACCCTGAGAGGAACTAAAAACACCCAGAGGACAGAAAAAAATCACCAAGAAGACACAAAACACCCAGAGAGGAACAAAACACCCTGAGGGGACACAAAACACCCTGAGGGGACACAAAACACCCTGAGGGGACACAAATCTGAGAGAACACAAAAACACCCTCAGAGGGCAGAAGAACACCCTGAGAACACAAAACACCCTCAGAGGACACCAAAAACACCCTCAGAGGACACAAAAATAATTCTGAGAGGAACCAAAAACACCCAGAGGACACAAAAAACACCCTGAGAGGAACTAAAAACACCCAGAGGACACAAAAAAATCACCAAGAAGACACAACACCCCTGAGAGGGACACAAACCCCTGAGGGGACACAAAACACCCTGAGGGGACACAAATCTGAGAGGACACAAAACACCTCAGAGGCAGAAGAACACCCTGAGAACACAAAGCACCCTCAGAGGACACCAAAAAACACCCTCAGAGGACACAAAAATCATTCTGAGAGGAACGAAAAACACCCAGAGGACACAAAAACACCCTGAAAGGACACAAAATTACCCTGAGAGGAACCAAAACACCCAGAGGACATAAAAAATCACCAAGAAGACACAAAACCCCTGAGAGGAACAAACCCCGAAGGACACAAACCCTGAGAGGACACAAACACCCTGAGAGGAACAAAACACCCTGAGGGACACAAACACCCTGAGAGGACACAAAAACACCCTCAGAGGGCAGAAGAACACCCTGAGAACACAAAACACCCTCAGAGGACACCAAAAACACCCTGAGAGGAACTAAAAACACCCAGAGGACACAAAAATCATTCTGAGAGGAACCAAAAACACCCAGAGGACACAAAAAACACCCTGAGAGGAACTAAAAACACCCAGAGGACACAAAAAAATCACCAAGAAGACACAAAACCCCTGGGAGGAACAAAACACCCTGAGGGGACACAAAACACCCTGAGGGGACACAAACACCCTGAGAGAACACAAAAAACACACCCTCAGAGGGCAGAAGAACACCCTGAGAACACAAAACACCCTCAGAGGACACCAAAAACACCCTCAGAGGACACAAAAGTCATTCTGAGAGGAAACCAAAAAACACCCTGAGAGGAACTAAAAAACACTCAGAGGACACAAAAAATCACCTAAGAAGACACAAAACACCCTGGGAGGACACAAAACACCCTGAGGGGGACAAAAGGAATCACCAAGAGGACACAACACCCCCCTGAGGGGACACAACACCCCTGAGGGGACACAACACCCCTGAGGGGACACAAAATCTGAGAGGACACAAAAACACCCTCAGAGGGCAGAAGAACACCCTGAGAACACAAAACACCCTCAGAGGACACAAAAATCATTCTGAGAGGAACCAAAAAACACCCAGAGGACACAAAAAACACCCTGAGAGGAACTAAGAAACACCCAGAGGACACAAAAAATCACCAAGAAGACACAAAAAATCACCAAGAAGACACAACACCCCTGAGGGGACACAACACCCCTGAGGGGACACAACACCCCTGAGGGGACACAACACCCTGAGGGGACACACCCAGCCCGGTTGTGACTCACGTTGTCCTTCATGAGCAGGGAGCCGTGCATCAGCCTCGGCTTCTTGGCATCTGGAGCAGGACCTGCAGCAAAACCAATCAATTAATTAATTAAAAATAAATCAGAAATCAGCAGGGGCTGCATGTGCACCTAACCTGCTCTGAGACCTGCCAGGTGCAGACACGGGAATTTTGCACATTTCTTACTTTTAAACATTGGAATTTTACACATTTCTTATCTTATCTTTAAACATTGGAATTTTACACATTTCTTTTTGGAATTTTACACATTTCTTGTCTTTCAGACATTGGAATTTTACACATTTCTTTTTGGAATTTTACACATTTCTTGTCTTTCAGACATTGGAATTTTACACATTTCTTTTGGAATTTTACACATTTCTTGTCTTTCAGACATTGGAATTTTACACATTTCTTATCTTTAAACATTGGAATTTTACACATTGCTTTTTGGAATTTTACACATTCTGTCTTTCAGACATTGAATTTTACACATTTCTTATCTTCACACATGAAATTTTACACATTGCTTTTTGGAATTTTACACATTTCTTGTCTTTCAGAAATTGGAATTTTACACATTTCTTATCTTTCACACATAGGAAATTTGTAAAATTCCAATGTTTAAAAGTAAGAAATGTGTAAAATTCCAATCTTTCACACATTGGAATTTTACACATTTCTTATCTGACAGACACTGGAATTTTACACATTTCTTGTCTTTCAGACACTGGAATTTTGCACATTTCTTACCTTTCAGACACTGGAATTTTGCACATTTCTTATCTTTCGGACATCGGAATTTTACACATTTCTTGTCTTTCAGACACTGGAATTTTGCACATTTCTCATCTTTCAGACACTGGAATTTTGCACATTTCTTACCTTTCAGACACTGGAATTTTGCACATTTCTTATCTTTCGGACATCGGAATTTTACACATTTCTTGTCTTTCAGACACTGGAATTTTGCACATTTCTTACCTTTAAACATTGGAATTTTACAAATTTCTTATCTTTCAGACATTGGAATTTTACACATTTCTTGTCTTTCAGACACTGGAATTTTACACATTTCTTATCTTTCAGACATTGGAATTTTACAAATTCCTTGTCTTTCAGACATTGAAATTTTACACATTTCTTACCTTCAGACATTGGAATTTTGCACATTTCTTATCTTTCAGACACTGGAATTTTTGCACATTTCTTGTCTTTCGGACATCGGAATTTTACACATTTCTTATCTTTCAGACATTGGAATTTTACACATTTCTTATTGGAATTTTACACATTTCTTATCTTTCACACATTGGAATTTTACACATTTCTTGTCTTTCACACATTGGAATTTTACACATTTCTTGTCTTTCACACATTGGAATTTTACACATTTCTTATTGGAGTTTTACACATTTCTTATCTTTCTGACATTGGAATTTTACACATTTCTTATCTTTCACACATTGGAATTTTACACATTTCTTATCTGTTCAATGCATCAATAGCAGTTAAATTTTGGCAGCTTAAAAAAAATTAATAATAATCAATGTTAATAAATTAATATATACTAATAAATTAGTATTTATTAATAATCTCTCTCTTCCCAGAGCATTCCCTGATGAGAAGAATGAGATTCTATTTTTCTAAAATTCAGCTGATAAAATTAATCCCAGCTTTCCCAAACCGAGCTGCTACAAACACACGTGGGCACATTGATTTTCAATGTTATTAAATACACACATTAAATCTGAATTCGATTTAATTTCATATTAATTCAATTTAATAATATTAAAAGGGTCACCTATGGCAGCTTCCCTCTTGAGGAGGCCCAGGGAGATGTCCACAGGGATGCAGGGGTTGGTGAGGATGGTGGTGGTCTCTCCATTGGCTGGCATGAAGCAGCTGACATCTGCAAAGGGAGCAGAGCAACCAAAGTGCAATTAATTGGGCTTAATTACTGTTAATTAAGGTGCTACAGGTAGCAGTTCTTTGAGGGGAGGTGTAAGTGCCACCTCAACTAACTGTGCTGAGGGATCAAAAATGGGATTTACAGGTTTAATGCCATTCCCTTCTCTCACATGGAAAGTAATTCTAATTCATTATTCATATCCAAAGGGGTCACTGAAATTAACAGGGCTTAATTAATTAATGCTGATTAATCAGTTCCTTGAGGAAAGGTGCAAATGCCACCTCACCCAACTGTGCTCAGGGATCAAAAATGGGATTTACAGGTTTTAAAGCCATTCCTTCCTATCCTATATAAAACAATCTAAATTCATGTCCAAAGGGGTCACTGCAATTAACAGGGCTTAATTAATTAATGCTGATTAATCAGTTCCTTGAGGGGAGGTGTAAGTGCCACATCACCCAACTGTGCTCAGGGATCAAAAATGGGATTTTCAAGATTTAAAGCCATTTCTTCCTATCCTATAGAAAACAATCTAAATTCATGTCCAGAAAAGCCACTGCAATTAACTGGGCTTAATTAATTAATGCTGATTAATCAGTTCCTTGAGGAAAGGTGCAAATGCCACCTCACCCAACTGTGCTCAGGGATCAAAAATGTGATTTACAGGTTTTAAAGCCATTTCTTCCTATCCCATAGAAAACAATCTAAATTCATGTTCAAAGGGGTCACTGAAATTAACAGGGCTTAATTAATGAATGCTGATTAAGATGTTACAGGCATTTTTTGAGGGGAGGTGCAAATGTCACCCCACCTAACTGTGCTGAGGGACCAAAAATGGATCCAAAAAGCGATTTTCAAGCTTTGCTGCCCCTCCCTCCTGAGAGGAATTTTGGATTTGTCTTTACAAACCACACTGGATTACACCAGCACTCAGAGATAAAACAAGTAATGGGATGGGTTCCACTGATTGATGAATGGAAAATTAAGATATTTGCCTTTACAAATAAACTGTAGGTTTGCTGATAAATGAGGCTTGGACAACATGGAGCTAATAACTGAGGAGTGATTCCACACAATGATGTCACTGATGAACGAGCAGAAAAGAAATGAAAGGCAAATTAAAAATAAAAATAAAACAAATGAGAGGAGGGGAAGAAAATGAGAGGAATGTTTCATCTGTCTTTACAAGCTGTAGATCTGCTGGAAGATAAAGTTAGTACTCAGAGATAAAAGAAACAATGGGATGGGTTCCACTGATTGATGAATGGAAAATAAAGATATTTGCCTTTACAAACAAACTGTAGGTTTGCTGGTAAATGAAATTGGATATTGGAAGATGAAAGAAGCAATGGGGAAAAACCACGAATTCTATAAGAATTAAAAATGAAAAGGGAGGCTTGGACATTAGAGAGGAATCTCAGGTGTTTGGGCAGTCTGTGCCTCTCAAGCACCTCAGCAATGGGGACAGAGAGAGGGAAATTGGGATAAAAAGGAAGGTGAGTCCCAAAACTCTGAGAGACCCAGGGCAATGCCCCATGGCCTCTCCCTTTATTCAAATCAAGCAAAAAGACTTCTCTGTCTCCTCTTCGGGCACAAACCCTTGGTGTTTGTGGCTTCATGTGCCTGACCCTCCCCTCCCAGGATACCTACTGAACTCCTGCTCGATTTTCTGCTTGAGGAACTCCATTTTCTTGGCCTCCCCGTGCACCAGCAGCACGTTCCTGGGCTCCGCCTGCCGGATCAGCTGCATGATGCCCTTGGCATCGGCGTGGGCACTGAAGGACATGTACTCCACCTGCATCTTCACCTCCAGCTGGGCACAAAACAGCACTTGGAACTCACAGTCACCCAGAGAGTTCAGCATTTCATTCAAAGGAACAAGGAGAGAATCGAAATTGTCTTGTTCTAACTCAAAGGTTCAAATTTTGTCATGCGAGTAAAGGAAATATTGAAGGTCAGCTGGAGTTGTATTATCCAAATTTGTTTAGAATTTATCAGTTTTATGTATTTGAATTGGTATTAAACAGTATAAAGTGTCTCTAAATGTTTTATGGTAGAAGCAAAAGTCCTCAAAGTTTTTTGGCAGAAATTAATGCAAAGGGGGAAAAAAAACCTAAAGCGAAAATGGGAAAAAACCCCAAATCCAGCTTTGTTAAAGTAAAAGAGAATAAAAAAAACAAACTCAGCTTTGCTAAAGCAAGAAAGGAAAAAATAAAAACAAACCCAGCTTTGCTAAAGCAAAAGGGGAATTAAAAAAACCTAAACCCATTTTTGCTAAAGCAAAAGAGGAAAAAAAACCCCAACCCAGTTTTGCTAAAGCAAAATGGGAAAAAACCAAACCCAGGTTTGGTAAAGTAAAAGAGAAAAAAAAACAAACTCAGCTTTACTAAAGCAAAGGGGAAAAAAAACCCCAAACCCAGTTTTGCTAAAGCAAAAGGGAAAAAAAAACCCCAAACCCAGTTTTGCTAAAGCAAAAGGGAATTAAAAAAACCCCAAACCCAGTTTTGCTAAAGCAAAAGGGAAAAAAACCCCAAACCCAGTTTTGCTAAAGCAAAAGGGAAAAAAAACCCCCAAACCCAGTTTTGTTAAAGCAAAATGGGAAAAAACCAAACCCAGCTTTGTTAAAGGCAAAAGGAAAAAAAAAACAAACCAAACTTTACTAAAACAAAAGGAAAAAAATCCCAAATAGAGATTTGCTAAAGGAAAAAGGAAAAAAATCCCAAATCCAGTTTTGCTAAAGCAAAAGGAAAAAAAAACAAATCCAGATTTGCTAAAGCAAAAGGGAATTAAAAAACCAAACTCAATTTTGCTAAAGCAAAATGGGGAAAAACCCAAACCCAGTTTTGCTAAAGCAAAAGGAAAAAAACCCCAAATCCAGATTTGCTAAAGCAAAAGGAAAAAAAAACCAAATCCAGATTTGCTAAAGCAAAATGGGGATAAACTCAAACCCAGTTTTGCTAAAACAGAAGGAAAAAAAAATCAAATCCAACTTTGCTAAAGCAAAAGGGGAAAAAAATCCCAAATCCAGTTTTGTTAAAGGGAAAAAACCCCCAAATCCAGTTTGCTAAAGGAAAAAAAAAAAAAAATCAAGTGCAACTCCAAATCCCAAGATTATTTTGAGGTTATTTTCAGTGCTGGAAATTTAAAATCCAACTCACAATTTGTCTTCCTTCCATCTCCAGCTTCCTCTGCCCACTGAGGATCTTGTGGCCCACAGTTCCCTGCACACAGTAGCCAGGCATGATCACCTGGGGGAAAAAAAAATCAGAAAAAAATCAACAATTCCATAATCAAATAATAACAAAAAATAAGATTCAAATAATCACAAAAATCAGCCAAAAAACCAATTTCTTACCATGTTTTTCTCATTCCCTGCCCATTTCCTGAAGATCTGGAGGGACTGGCCTGCATGGAGCATGCCAGGGGTTGCAAACACCACCTGGAAATCAAAGATGTGCTATAAATCACTGTAAAAAAACTTCTTTTTCCATGATTTTTATAAGTATCCTAAATTTGTGCAGAGCATTCATCAAAACCCATCACCAAATCAAGATTTTTGTTCTTTAATTTCCTTCCCACCTTGTCCAAAATTCCCAGGAGCCAATGCTTTTGGAAATAAAAACAATTATTCCCAGTTTATGTCTGATGGAAAAATCTAAGTGTTTTTTTGAAAAATAAATTTTATTAATTTTAATAAATTTTTGGTGGTAAAAAATAAACCAGCCAGAATTAAAGCAGCAATATAAGATTGTGTGGAAAAAAAAAAATCCTGGTTTGATTCAGGATGTGTAGATGATATAAAAATGGAGAATTTAAATTTATTTTCTGGGTGTTTCACCTTTAATGAAATAAAACCAGGAAAATAAATTAATTTTTACAGAGATGAGGGAGTTTTTAGGTGGGATTTATGGGATGGAGAATGCTCAGGATGATTTTTGGGGTGGGATTGAGGATGCTCAGGATGATTTTTAGATGAGATTGTTGGATGAAGGATTCTCAGGGTGATTTTTGGGGTGGAATTGATGATTTTTAGGTGGGATTGATGGGTGGAGGATGCTCAGGATGATTTTTAGGTGGGACTGATGGGTGGAAGATGCTCAGGATGATTTTTAGATGGGACTGATGGGTGGAAGATGCTCAGGATGATTTTTAGATGGGATTTATGGGGTGGAGGATGCTCAGGATGATTTTTGGGGGTGGAATTGATGGGGTAGAGGATGCTCAGGATGAGTTTTAGATGGGATTTATGGGGTGGGGGATGCTCAGAATGATTTTTTGGGTGGGATTTATGGGGTGGGGGATGCTCAGGATGATTTTTAGATGGGATTGAAGGGTGGAAGATGCTCAGGGTTACTTCTGGGGTGGGATTGATGATTTTTGGGGTGGGATTGATGGGTGGAGGATGCTCAGGATGATTTTTGGGGTGGGACTGAGGAAGCTCAGGATGATTTTTAGATGAGATTGTTAGATGGAGGATGCTCAGGGTGATTTTTGGGGTGGAATTGATGGGTGGAAGATGCTCAGGGTTATTTTTGGGGTGGGATTGATGATTTTTGGGGTGGGATTGATGGGTGGAAGATGCTCAGGATGATTTTTAGATGGGATTGAGGAAGCTCAGGATGATTTTTAGTTGGGATTGATGGGTGGAAGATGCTCAGGATGATTTTTTTGGGATGGGGTTTAGGGGGTGGAGGATGCTCAGGATGACTTTTAGATGGGATTTATGGGATGGAGGATGCTCAGGATGATTTTTGAGATGGGATTGATGGGATGGAGAATGCTCAGGATGATTTTTGGGTGGGATTTATGGGATGGAGGATGCTCAGGATGATTTTTAGACAGGATTTTGGGGTGCAGGATTTTTGGGATTCAGGATGGAGGATGCTCAGGATGATTTCTGGGGTGGGACTGATGGGATGGAGGATGCTCAGGATGATTTTTGGGGTGGAATTGATGGATGAAGGATGCTCAGAATAATTTTTGGGGTGGGATTTTTGGGGTGGAGGATGCTCAGGATGATTTCTGGGGTGGGACTGATGGCATTGAGAATGCTCAGGATGATTTTTATCAGATTTTGGGATCACACTGGAATAAAATTGCTCCCAGCCCCTCACCTACCATGGGCCCTGGGTTGTCTGCAAAGGCTCTGTCAAAAGCTTTGATGTGTTTGAACTCAAACATGTTCCTCTGCACAAAAGTTTTCCTGATTTTCTGGATTGGTCCAGGTGATGAAGAGTTTGTAATAATGATTTGCTTTCTCTGTCAGCCCCGTGGAAAAGTAAATTGGAGCTTTCAGGTTCATCCTTTCCCTGCAAAAGAAGTGACCTGTGAGCGGCAAATAAATCCTGGATGTCTCTAAAGCTGGGGAGTCTCCCAAAGGTTTTTTGGGTTTATTTCCCCATTTTCAAGAGTTACAAATCACTATTTTAATGCTAAACACCAATGCAGGTTTTAGTGCCCTTCTTCTCACTACATTTTCAACATTCACCAGACACAAAGATCCCAAAAAAGCAGGTGGGACAAGCCCAGGCTGCACTAATTAGAAAGTTTCTGATAAAACACCCAAAGCTGCACTAATTAGAAAGTTTCTGATAAAACACCCAAAGCTGCACTCACCAGAAAGTTTCCAATAAAATACAAAGTTCCTGGGCACGTCCAAGGGCAAAAACTGGGATGAGAACCTGGAAAAGAGATGGAATTCAGAGTCTGAGAGAGCCAAACTGTGGTTCTTATTTTACTTGGTTATTATTTCATGGGGCTATTACTTCATGGGGCTCTTATTTCATTTCATGGGGCTCTTATTTCATTTCATGGGGCTCATTACTTTATTTCATGGGGCTATTATTTCATGGGGCTATTATTTCATTTCATGGGGCTATTATTTTAATTTCATGGGGCTCATTACTTCATTTCATGGGGCTATTAATTCATTTCATGGGGCTATCAATTTATTTCATGGGGCTATTCATTTATTTCATGGGGCTATTACTTCATTTCATGGGGCTCTTATTTCATTTCATGGGGCCATTATTTCATTTCATGGGGCTCTTATTTCATTTCATGGGGCTATTACTTCATTTCATGGGGCTATTCATTTCATTTCATGGGGCTATCAATTTATTTCATGGGGCTATTATTTCATTTCATGGGGCTATTATTTCATGGGGTTGTTAATTTATTTCATGGGGTTGTTACTTCATTTCATGGGGTTGTTACTTCATTTCATGGGGCTCTTATTCCATTTCATGGGGCTATTATTTTCTTTTATGGGGCTCTTATTTCATTTCATGGGGCTATTTCTTCATGTGGCTATTATTTCATTTCATGGGGCCATTATTTCATTTCATGTGGCTACTATTTCATTTCAGGGGGCAATTATTTTACTTCATGGGGCTTTTATTTCATTTCATGGGGGTATTATTTTATGGGGCCATTATTTTATTTCATGGGGCTATTATTTCATTTCATGGGGCTATTATTTCATTTCATGGGGCTATTATTTCATGGGGTTGTTAATTTATTTCATGGGGCTATTACTTCATTTCATGGGGCGATTATTCCATTTCATGGGGCTATTATTTTCTTTTATAGGGCTCTTATTTCATTTCATGGGGCCATTATTTCATTTCATGGGGCTCTTATTTCATTTCATGGGGCTATTAATTTATTTCATTTCATAGGGCTATTAATTAATTTCATGGGGCTATCAATTTATTTCATGGGGCTATTATTTCATTTCATGGGGCTATTATTTTCTTTTATGGGGCTATTATTTTATTCTGGCCAGGGGAAAGGAAACCTTTGCTAAGGTCCCAGTTCCTCCCAGTGTGGCCACAGCTCAGCCAGGGCTCTGCCACCAATTTGGAAGCCCAGGCAGATTTCCAGCATGGCCTGGCCGAGCTCCTTCACCCTCTGGGTGCAATTTGAACCCTTCTAAAGCTCTGATAAAACTGCAGATCTCCTGAGCTCCCCTGAATGAGAGGAGTAATGCAGGGTGTCTACTGAAGGCAGTGAAATGAAAGCTAAGTTTCCAGATGGGAAGAGATTGAAGAGATGCCATGGATAAGTGGCTGAAAAACCTTTTTTGTGGGCTGGGGGGGGACTGGACAACACTGAAATTCCTTTAAACTGTGGGAAACTACTTGGGGGGGTTAAAGTGCTGAAGAAAAAAGATCCTTTGCCCCAAGGGAATGGGGCTCTCTGCTCTGGAGACTGGAAAGATGGACAGAGACATTTGATGGAAAAGAGATGAAGGGAATTTTTGCCTTTGAACAGCTTGCCCTTAGAAATAATATAATATAATATAAGTTACTATAAATTAATATAAATTACTACAAATTACTATAAATTAATATAATATAATATAATATAATATAATATAATATAATGTAATATAATATAATATAATATAATATAATATAATGTAATATAATATAATATAATATAATAATAAATATAATAGAAATAATCCCCCATGTGTGTGACATAACCCATAACACAGCTCTGGAAAGACTGTGGGGATGGGAGGAGTCCCACAATTTGCAGATTTGCTCTGTGCAGATCCAAATTGTGAAAGTGAAGACACCCCCTATACCTAAACCAAAATTTTCTCTCTAGAGTGAACTGAAATGATTATTTAAGTTGAAAACTGACTGAAGTGTTCTCTCTATGTTGTAGTTAAGAAATATGGAAGGTGAGGCAGGGGAGGAGGGAATGATCTGGAAATTTTTTCTGAATTTCTTATTTTTTTTCTGTGTTACTATAAATTTCTCCTACATACCCTTTTAGGTTTTAAGCCTGCCTTGTCTTTGCTCCTAAATCCTAAACTGAATATATTAAAACCGGCAAAGCCAAATCAAACCAGGAGATCTGAAATGAGGATCTGTGGTATTGTGGAGAGCAGGAAAGCAGGGGCAGACTCACCTTGCCTCCCCTCTCCACTGTCTCGTGCACCTTCTTGAGGAAATCCCTCTCCCTGCAGCGTTTGGAGTCCCTGATGGTGGTGGCATAGGTGGACTCTGTGATCAGCAGGTCAGGGCGGCACTTGTCGACCCAGGCAGCTCTGAAAAGCACATCCATCCCATAATGCAACAGCACCGGGTCTGGCAGCCTGAAACCCAAGCTGCCTTCCAAAAAGATGTTAAATAAAAAATAATTTAAATTTTAATTTAATTTTAAAATGAATTGAATAAATTAAAATTTATTTAATTAAAAATTTAATTTATTTATGTAATTAATATACTATACTATAATATACTATAATATACTGTAATGTAATGTAATGTAATGTAATATAATGCAATATAATATAATGTAATAAACAGAATTCACACCCAAAATCCAACAGCAAATGGTTTCTGGCAGCCTGAAACTCAAGCTGCCTTCCAAAATGCTTTTAAATAAAAAAATAATTTAAATTTTAATTTATTTTTAAAATGAATTGAATAAATTAAAATTTATTTAATTTTCAAAAAATTAATTTATTTACGTAATTAATATAATATAATATAATACAATATGAAATAATATACTATACTATAATATACTATACTGTAATATACTATACTATACTATAATTTCATATAATTTCATATAAAAAACAGAATTCACACCCAAAATCCAACAGCAAATGGTTTCTGGCAGTTTGAAACTCAAGCTGCCTTCCAAAAAGATTTTAAATTAAAAAAAAAAATTAATTTTAATTTAATTTTAAAATGAATTGAATAAATTAAAATTTATTTAATTTTTAAAAAATGAATTTATGTAATTAATATAATATACTATACTATAATATAGTATACTATAATATAGTATACTATAATATACTATAAAATAATATACTATACTATACTATACTATACTATACTATACTATACTATACTATACTATACTATAATATAATATAATTTCATAAAAAAACCAGAATTCACACCCCAAATCCAACAGCAAATGGTTTCTGGCAGTTTGAAACTCAAGCTGCCTTCCAAAACTCTTTTAAATAAACAAAAAATTTAAATTTTAATTTAATTTTAAAATGAATTGAATAAATTAAAATTTATTTAATTTTTTAAAATTAATTTATGTAAGTAATATAATATAATATAATATGATATAATATAATATACAACAATATACTATAGTATACTATACTATAATATAATTTCATATAATTTCATATAAAAAATAGAATTCACACCCAAAATCCAAACAGGAAATGGTTTCTGGCAGTCTGAACCTCCAGCTGCCTTCCAAAATTCTTTTAAATTAAAACAAAAACATCTAATTTAATTTTAAAAATAAAATAAATCAAATAAATTACAATTTATTTAATTTAAAATATTTTAGTGTATAATTTATTCAAAATATGACATGACATGACATGAACTTATTTATATTCCCTTATAATTTCATCCTATTTTTTAATTTTTTTTTTTTTTTTTTTTACTCAGAGAAATTCAGATTTCACTCACCCCAAGTGTCTGTCTGGTGTCATGTTATAATCACCCTGAGGAGAGAAAAGATTTTTGGGATGGGAAGGAGGATTTATTTTTGGGATAAAAGGGGATTTATTTTTGGGATAAAAAGGGGATTTTTGGGGATAAAAAGGGGATTTTTGTGATAAAAGGGGGATTTATTTTTGGGTTAAAAGGGGGATTATTTTTGGGATGGGAAGGGGGATTTTTGGGATAAAAGGGGGGATTTTTGGGATAGGAAGGGGGATTTTTGGTATAGGAAGGGGGATTTATTTTTGGGATAAAAGGGGATTTATTTTTGGGATAAAAGGGGATTTATTTTTGGGATAAAACAGGGGATTTTTGGGATAGGAAGGGGATTTTTGGGATAAAAGGGGGATTTATTTTTGGGATAAAAGGGGATTTATTTTTGGGATGGGAAAGGGATTTTTAGGATTAAAGTGGGGATTTATTTTTGGGATAAAAAGGGGATTTTTGGGATAAAAAGGGGATTTTTGCGATAAAAGGGGGGATTTATTTTTGGGTTAAAAGGGGATTATTTTTGGGATGGGAAGGGGATTTATTTTTGGGATAAAAGGGGGGATTTTCGGGATAGGAAGGGGGATTTTATTTTTGGGATAAAAGGGGGATTTTTGGGATAAAAGGGGGATTTATTTTTGGGATGGGAAAGGGGATTTTTGGGATAGGAAGGGGATTTTTGGGATAGGAAGGGGATTTATTTTTGGGATATAAGGGGAATTTTGGGATAAAAAAGGGGGATTTTTGGGATAAAAGGGGGATTTTTGGTATAGGAAGGGGGATTTTTGGTATAGGAAGGGGGATTTTTGGTATAGGAAGGGGAATTTATTTTTGGGATAAAAGGGGATTTATTTTTGGGGATAAAACAGGGGATTTATTTTTGGGATAAAACAGGGGATTTATTTTTGGGGATAGGAAGGGGATTTATTTTTGGGATAAAACAGGGGATTTATTTTTGGGATAAAACAGGGGATTTATTTTTGGGATAAAACAGGGGATTTATTTTTGGGATAGGAAGGGGATTTATTTTTGGGATAAAAGGGGATTTATTTTTGGGATAAAACAGGGGATTTTTGGGATAAAAAGGGCGATTTTTGGGATAGGAATGGGGATTTTTGGGATAAAAGGAGGGATTTTTGGGATAAAAGGAGGATTTATTTTTGGGATAAAGGGGGGACTTTTGGGTTGGAGAGGAGGTGTGTGGGGTAGAATGGAATGGGAAATGAATGAGAATAAAGTGGGATGGGCACGGAAGTGAAATGGCAATCAGAGGGAAGGAAAGGAATCCATCTCACCGTGTACAGCACAGACTCACAGCCAACCCTGATCTGGAACATGGCAGCTCCCAGCACGTGCCCTGCATAGTAAGCCTTGATCTCCAGCTCCTCATCCACCTGCCAACAGCAAAACTGTCATTAATTATAATATTCTTAATTAAAACTGGGTTTTATTTTGTCTCCAGCCTAGTCACCTGCACAGTCTGGTGGAGGTGCACAGCCACCACCTTCTTCATGCAGTCTTTGATCATCTGGGAGGTGAAGAAGTTGGTTTCTCCTTTTTTGTCCACGGTGATTTTCCTGTAATCCTCCAGCAGGATGGGGCAGATGGCCTTGGTGGGGTGGGTCATGTAGATGGGGCCATCATACCCAACCATCTCACTGAAATAGGGCAGAGCCCCACAGTGGTCCAGGTGGAAGTGGCTGAAAAATTTTAAAAAAAACCACAATTGTTGCACAGAATTCAGCTCGGGTGGCTTTTGAAGCTCTGCAGGATGTGGAAAAAGCAGCTGAAATATGAGGGATGGGTTTGGGAAGTGTTTGGGGTGTTCAGGGATTACACAACAAGAGGTGGGAGAAGGAAGGTGCCTCACCTGATGATGACACAGTCCAGGAAATCTGTCAGCCTTCCATTCTGGGTGATGTAGGAGAAGTCAGGGAAACGTCTCTGCAGCCAGGGGAGAGCAGGAAATCCATCAGGAATGCATGGTGGGGGTGGGGACAGGAGGGGACAGGAGGGGACAGGAGGGGCTGGCCCAGGGACACTCACATCATCGTTGTAGCCCATGTGCATCCCACAGTCCAGCATCACGTTCTTGCCAGCAATGGACACCAGGATGCAGCTCCTGCCCACGTCCTGCCCAGCTCCTGGGCACCAGGAAAACACCAGGAAAACATCAGTAAAGCACCAGGAAAACACCAGTGAAACACCAATAAAACACCAGTGAAACACCAATAAAACACCAGTGAAACACCAATAAAACACCAGTGAAACACCAGGAAAACACCAGTGAAGCACCAGTGAAGCACCAGTGAAGCACCAGTGAAGCACCAGGAAAACACCAGGAAAACACCAGGAAAACACCAGTGAAACACCAGGAAAACACCAGGAAAACACCAGGAAAACACCAGTGAAACACCAGTGAAACACCAGGAAAACATCTATAAAACACCAGTGAAACACCAACAAAACATCTATAAAACACCAACAAAACATCTATAAAACACCAACAAAACATCTATAAAACACCAACAAAACACCAGTGAAACTCCAATGGAAAATCAGCAAAACACCAACAAAACATCAGCAAAACACCAACAAAACATCAGCAAAACACCAGTAAGACACAGTGAAACATCAGAAAAATATCAGCAAAGCACCAGCAAAATACCAGAAAGACACCAGCAAAATACCAGAAAAATGCCAATAAAGCATCAGTAAAACAGCAGTAAAATACCAGCAAAACACCACCAGTAAAACACCAGCAAAACATCAGCAAAGCACCAGTGAAACATCAGCAAAAGACCAGCAAAATATCAGCAAAACACCAATAAAATACCAGCAAAACAACATCAGCAAAACACCAGCAAAATATCAGTAAAACACCAGTAAAATATCAGTAAAACACCAGCAAAATATCAGCAAAACACCAGTAAAATACCAGCACAACGCCAAGAGAACACCAGTAAAACACCAATAAAACACCTCTGGGAAAAGCTGCCACTCTTTAAAAAAAAAATCAGGCACAAACTGCCAGAACTGCAGTTCCAAGGAAGAGATCAGAATCCTTTATCTGGCAGGGATCAGAGCTCAGTTTCCAGCTGCTCTGCCCTCATTAAGCTCCAATAAATTAAATTTACACCAAGCCTGAGAATTATCCGGGAGGATAAAGCAGCTCAGCACATCCTCTGCCCTTCACTACAGAACCCAGAAAAATAAAAATAAATAAACACGGAAAAACCAGAAATATTTTCTTCCTGTGGCTCTTAAGCACTGTAGGTGAATTAATGCTCCACCACAGCGCTTTTACTGAATGAATTCATTAATCCTGATTAATTAATTAAATTTAATTAATTAATTAATTGCTAGAAAAACCAAGGGAGGGTAGAGAGATGCTGACAGGAATCACATCAGGGCACTGCTGCAGCAATGTGGCCAATATTCCTGAATTGCTTCTGAATTATTTCTGAATTATCCCTAAATTATTCCTGAATTATCCCATAATTATCCATGAATTATTTCTGAATGATTCCTGAATTATGCCCGAATTATCCCTGAATTATTCCTGAATTATTTCTGAATTATCCCTGAATTATTCCCGAATTATCCCCAAATTATTTCTGAATTATCCCTGAATTATCTCTGAATTATTCCTGAATTATGCCCGAATTATCCCTGAATGATTCCTAAATTATCCTTGAATTATTCCTGAATTATCCCTGAATGATTCCTGAATTATCCCTGAATGATTCCTGAATTATTCCTGAATTATGCCCGAATTATCCCCGAATGATTCCCGAATTATTTCTGAATTATCCCTGAATTATTCCTGAAATATCACTGAATGATTCCTGAATTATTTCTGAATTATCTCTGAATTATCACTTAATTATTCCTGAATTATTCCTGAATTATGCCCGAATTATCCCTGAATGATCCCTGAATTATTCCTGAATTATCCCCGAATCATCCCCGAATTCCCAACCCCACAGCTCTGCAGTTTTTACATTTCGAGGCGATTTTAGGCTGCGCTTACCCAAGGGAGTGACTTTGATCTCGGGCATTTTTACCCCACTCCAGGTCCCAAACTCGCACGGAAAATTACTCCAGGCGCAGATCCGTGAACGGAAGATAAAAAGCGAATTTTCCTGCTTTTACAAACGCCATTTCTCCAGGATTCAGCCCAGGAACTCGAGCTGAGGCCAAACTTCTTCCTGAGGAGAGACAAAACACGGGGGATAAACAACCACCTGTGGGAAACCGGCGCTGTTTGGCTTCGATATCCACTATCACTGCTGAGAGTTGAGAAAACACACGTAGATATACACAAAAATAACCCAAAAAAAGCACAAAAACACAGAAAAATTAAATAAAACCACCAAAAACCGCGCGAACTCACCCAAAGCGGGCCCGCGGCCCCTCACAGCGCCCGGCGCCTCCTGCGCGCCTGCGCCGCCCCGCCCCCCGCGCGCCGCGCGCGGATTGGCCGAGCCGCGGTGACGCACGCGAAGCCCATTGGCCGGCGCCGCGCGGCGGGTGACGGACGCGGCGCTGATTGGCTGAGGCGGCGGGGCGGGATGCGGAAGGAGGAGGAAGAGGCGGCGATGCAGCGATGGCGGCGCCGGCCGCGTTCAGCCTGAGGGAGGTTCTGGACGCGTTCCGCCGGTGCGTGACGGAGCAGCAGGAGGTGCTGCTGGAGCCGTACCTGAGCGGCTGGCGGGGCCTCATCCGGTGAGCGAGCGGGGCTTCCCTCAGCGGGGCGGGGGCAGGACAGCGATGGCCTCGCACCGGCACAGGGATGAGAGGGACGAATCCCAGTCACCTTGCAGAGATCTGTCACACGGAGCCTTAGGCTACAACAGCATTGACACTGTTGTATTTTTACAAGTTTCTTTTCCTCAGTTTAACCATTTAAACGAGTTGTTGCCCTTTCCAGCATTTCCCAGGAGGGATGGAAAGAATGATTTAAAAGTTGCTGGTGTGGTGGAGAGAGGAACGGAGTCACTGACACAGGGCAGGGTCAGTTGGGTTTTGGGGTTCTGTTTTCGCCCCGAGGTGTTTTTTGGGGATCCCTTTTCACCCCTCAGCTGACTTTACATTCCCTTTTCACCCTCAGATGGTTTTTGGGGTTCTCTTTTCACCCCTGAGGTGGTTTGGAGGTTCCCTTCTCAGCCCTCAGCTAGTTTTACATTCCGTTTTTACCCCTCAGATGGGTTTGGGGTTCCCTTTTCACCCCTCAGATGGATTTTGGGGTTCCCTTTTCACGCCTGAGATGGTTTTTGGGGTTCCCTTTTCACCCCTCAGGTGTTTTTTAGGGTTATCTTTTCACTCCTTGGGGTTCTCTTTTCATCCCTGAGCTGATTTTACATTCTATTTTCACCCCTCAGATGGTTTATGGGGCTCCCTTTTCACCCCTCAGCTGGTTTTACATTTCCTTTTCACCTCTCAGATGGTTTTTGGGGTTCCCTTTTCACCTCTCCGCTGGTTTTACATTCCATTTTCACCTCTCAGATGATTTTTTGGGGTTCCCTTTTCACCTCTCAGATGGTTTTTGGGGTTCCCTTTTCACCTCTCAGATGATTTTTTGGGGTTCCCTTTTCGCCTCTCAGATGATTTTACTTTCTCTTTTCACCCCTCCGCTGGTTTTACATTCCATTTTCACCCCTCAGATGGTTTTTGGGGTTCCCTTTTCACCCCTCAGATGGTTTTTGGGGTTCCCTTTTCACCCCTCAGATGGTTTTTGGGGTTCCCTTTTCACCCCTCAGACTGGTTTTTGGGGTTCCCTTTTCACCCCTCAGATGGTTTTTAGGCTCTCTTCCCCCCCTCATCCCCTTCTCCCCCCCTGCACCTCCTCACCCTCCCTCTCCCCCCACCCCAGCTTCCTGCAGAGCCTGGGCACCGTCTTCTCCTTCATCTCCAAGGACGCGGTGGCCAAGGTGGCGCTGCTGGAGGAGCTGCGCTGCCGCCAGGGCGTGCGGTCGGTGCAGGCGCTGGTGCGGGGCGAGCTGGCGGCGGGTCCCGCGGCGCTGCGGGCGCAGCCCGGCTCCGGCTGCCGCACGCTGCTGCGGCTGCACCGCGCGCTGCGCTGGCTGCAGCTCTTCCTGCAGGGGCTGCTCTCGGGGGAGTCCCGCACCTCCGTGCTCTGCACCGACGCCTACAACGCCTCCCTGGCCGAGCACCACCCCTGGCTCATCCGCAAAGCCGCCACCGTGGCGTTCTGCGCGCTGCCCTCCCGCGATGCCTTCCTGGACATCATGAACGTGGGCACCAGCCAGGAGGCGGAGGCGGTGCTGGGGGAGGCCATCCCCTACATCAGCCAGGTGTACAGCATCACGCAGGAGCTCTTCGAGCGCCACCAGCTGCTCGACCTGCCCTGAAAATCCCCGTTCTGTACAAGCACAGCTCTCTGCTTCCTCTGCCCATCGTTATTTTCAGCCCGGAGCTGAGGAGTTTGGCCGAACCATTCAGGATGCTTCACTTTATAAATGGACCAGTTGTTCTGGTTTTTTATATCTGATATTTTGTGTGTAGAGCTCTATGATTAGAAAAAAATACCTGCCTTAGGATGAGCTGCTAAGGGATTTATTATTTTTGTTGTTATCAAGCCAAACTTCTTTGCACTTACAGCAATAGTTGTGGCAGCACAAATTTCAGCTGTGGTGTCTGAATGCATTTATACCCCATGGGAGCTCACCTGGCCACTTTGGTTTGTACAAAAACCCACCTGGGGGGCTTCACCTGGAGAACTGAATGCTGAGGAATGCAGTGGGGGAAAAAAAATCTCTTTACAGCATCACCCAGGAGCTCTTTGAGTGGCACCAGCTGCTCGACCTGCCCTGAAAATCCCAATTCTGCACAAGCACAGCTCTGCTTTCTCTGCCCATCGTTATTTTCAGCCTGGAGCTGAGGAGTTTGGCCAAACCATTCAGGAGGCTTCACTTCATAAATGTGGACGAGTTGTTTTGGTTTTTTTTACATCTGATACTCTCTGTGTAGAGCTCTGCAATTAGAAAAAAAATATTCACATTAGGATGAGCTGCTATGGGATTTATTATTTTTGTTGTTGAAATGGTTTTTCTTATAAAGCCAAATTTCTGTGTGTTTACAGCAAGGTAAGCAGGTGTCTGAATGCATTTATACCCCATGGGAGCTCACCTGGCCACTTTGGTTTGTACAAAAACCCACCTGGGGGGCTTCACCTGGAGAGCTGAATGCTGAGGGGAAAAAAAAATCTCTTTACAGCAGCACCAGCTGCTTGACCTGCCCTGAAAATCCCAATTCTGCACAAGCACAGCTCTCTGCTTTCTCTGCCCATCGTTATTTTCAGCCTGGAGCTGAGGAGTTTGGCCAAACCATTCAGGAGGCTTCACTTTATAAAAGTGGACAAGTTGTTTTATTTTTTTAAAATCTGATATTTTGTGTGTAGAGCTCTATGATTACAAAAAAAAAATCTGCCTTAGGATGAGCTGCTAAGGGATTTATTATTGTTTTGTTGTTGTTTAAAAGGTTTTTCTTGTCAAGCCAAACTTCTGTGGTGTCTGAACACATTTCTGTTATGGGAGCTCACCTGGCCACTTTGGTTTGTACAAAAATCCCACCTGGGGGGTTTCACCTGGAGAACTGAATCCTGAGGAATGCACTGGGGGGAAAAATCTTTCCCTGGCACAACCACCTCGTGGAGCTGAAGGAAGAGAAGAATGTTCCTGGAGCAGGGATCCAGCCAGAGCATCCTCAAATCCCTGGTTTTGCACTTGGGATTTGTGCAGCAGCTTGGAATTTGTGCTGCACAATCCCCCTGTCCAGCCCAGCCTGGAGCTGTTTATTTCCAAATTGTGTCTTGTGTGTTTTGTTTTTATTTAAATGAATGTTCAAATGCCTACAAAAAAGGATTTTTCTGCCTCTCTGGGGGGGAAATCCACACTTGTACTGTAAATCACTGCTTTGTGAGCACTGGGAGAGCCAGAGGATGTCACAGGGGATTGGCTGAGATTTTGGGGAGATTTTTGGGAGGCTGGGTGACAGGGACACAGGGGGAATCTACAGGCTCTGACTGTCTCTTTTTGGCCTAATGTAACCCTGAAAAATTCAGGGAATCACAATTACCTCATGGAGATGGAGTCACTGGACATTAAATTGTGTGAATGACTTGGTTTTGAGGAGTTTCCTTTGTGGGATCACACTCTGGAACACCATTTACACTCTCACATACTCAGATTTTCATTCCCTGGAAAAATCTGTTTCATTTCACCTGTGCAGTGAAATAATGCTTTAAATTAAATTAAATTATGTGTGTCAAGGAAAAAAAATGGGTTTAAATCTATTAAAATGATGGTATGAGCACAAAAAAAATACTTTTTTTCCCTTGTCACACTCATTCTAACTATTCCTCTTAGGAGATAAATATTAATATTGAAAAGGAACTTATTTTTTTAAACTTTATAGTTAAAGCTGACTCTTAAAAAATCCAGTAAAGGGAAAGGATCATTTTAAAAATGTCAGTATGGACATACCTGGAAAACTCAGCTGTAACTGGTGCTTCCCTGAAGAATCCCTGTGTTTAGGGCTCTGTATCTGCTTCACTTCCTGCCAGGAGAATATTCCAGCCTGGGAGCATCACTCTGCCAGCAAAAGCAGGTTTCTGATAAAGTAGAAAATTCAGGAAATTGAACTTTTCATTCAGAGCTGTCCTAAAATCCAGCCCTGGACAGAAAAAAAGTACAGTCATGAAACCTAAATTGCCATGCTGTGAACTTGGATTTAAGTTTTTAAACTGAAATTAATGTCCCAGCTCAGTGTGAGGGAAAAAAATTAGATCAGCCAGTAACAACTTCCAAAAAAATTATCCAGTACAGCTGAGTGGGAGCTCAGCAAAGCTGTGACCCAGGAATGGCCTCTCCAGGCAAATCCTGCCTTGCCCTGAGCAAGATTTGGTTATTTCCATCATGAGGTGACCTCAAATTTTAAAAAATAAATAAATAAAAATGACTGTTGTGTGTTTTACCAGAATCAGAGTGAGGCACCTGAGTTTTTATCACCTCTGCCAGAGGAGCCCAAATTTCCACAGCTGTGACAATGAATTTGTAAATCAGTGAAGTTAATAATGATGTTATTTATACATTATTTTTACAATGATTTCTGAAATCATTTGTAAAATCAGTCTTTACTCACTGAGTAAAGGAAATCAGGATGAGGTTTGCACCAAAGTGCCCTCAGAGGGTATTTGATTATTGCCCACTAAATTAATTTAATGCATTTTACTAAACAAATTCCTCCCCATTATTCAACCCCTCTGAGCTCGTATTTAAAGAGATTTCCCAGGAAAGGCTGAGCTTGGATTCCCTGCTCCTCTTCTTTCTCCCAGATTTTTCCCCCACAATGAAGGTGCCTGAGGGGCTGTGGCTGTGCCTGAGCTTTGGCTGGGCTGCCTCCCTGAGCCCCTCGTGCCTCTCAGCCCAGTTCAGCAGAAATGGGGATTTCATCCTGGGGGGGCTGTTCCCCTTTGGGAAGGAGACAGTGAACCTGAGAGAGAGGGCAGAGCCCACCCTGCTGCGCTGTGAGAGGTGAGAGGGGGGGAAAGGGGAAAGGGGAAAAGGGGGAATGAATGGTTCTGCAGTGAGAGGTGAGAGCAGGGAAAAAAGGGAAAATTAACTGGGTCTGCTGTGAGAGGTGAGAGCAGGGAAAAAAAAAGAGGAAAAAGGGGGAAAAGGGAAATTATTAGTTCTGCTGTGAGAGGTGAGAGCAGGGGGAAAAAAGGGAAAATGGGAAAATGAACTGGTTCTGATGTGAGAGGTGAGAGTAGGGGAAAAGGGGAAAAAGGGAAAATCAACTGGTTCTGATGTGAGAGGTGAGAGCAAGGGGAAAGGGAAAAAAGGGAAAATTAACTGGGTCTGCTGTGAGAGGTGAGAGCAGGGAAGAAAGGGGGGAAAGGGAAAAAGGGGAAATGAACTGGGAAAAAAGGAAAATGAATGGTTCTGCTGTAAGAGGTGAGAGCAGGGGAAAAGAGAATAAAGAGGGGAAAGGGAAAAAGGGGGGGAAAGGGAAAAAGGGGAAAATTAACTGGGTCTGCTGTGAGAGGTGAGAGCAGGGGAAAAGGGAGAAAAGAGAAAAATCAACTGGGTCTGCTGTGAGAGGTGAGAGCAGGGAAAAGGGAAAAAAGGGGAGAAAGGGGAAAAAGGGAAAATGAACTGGTTCTGCTTGAGAAGTGAGAGAGGGGGGAAAGGGGAAGATGAACTGGGACAAGGGGAAAATGAACTGGTTCTGCTGTGAGAGGTGAGACTGTGCTCACTGTGCTGGGATACAGAGAGGAGGAAGACCCCAGGAAGAACCCCACATTTCAATCACCTCCTGAACAAGCACTTTGGGAATCTTTGGCTTCGTGGGTGAAGGACACAAAATCTTGACCCTCCCAGCTAGACTGCTACCTCTGTTCCTTCTCCTGGGAAGCTCCAATGATATTTTTGCTGGCAGAAAAGATGAATTAAATTGGAAAGGTGCTGGCACTCAGAGCAAAAACTCACCAGTGGGTGCAGGGAGGATGCCAAGCACCAGAGAAGGTGACAAGGGGCAGCAGTGCCAGGCTGTCACTGCTGTCCCCCCCAGGCTATTCACGGACGGGCTGATCTGGGCTCTGGCGATGAGGTTTGCCGTCGAGCAGATCAACAACTCCAGCCGGCTGCTGCCCGGGCTGCGGCTGGGCTACGACATGCACGACACGTGCCTGGAGCCGCTGGCGGCGCTGCAGCCCAGCCTGCTGTTCCTGAGCCGCCGCGGCAGCGCCAGCATCGCCGTGCGCTGCAACTACACCGAGTACCAGCCCCGCGTCTCCGCCGTCATCGGGCCGCACCGCTCTGACCTCTGCCTGCTCACCGCCAAGCTCTTCAGCTCCTTCCTCATCCCCCAGGTAAAGCCTCTGCCCTTGGCCGTGGGGGGTATTGTCCGGTGGACAGACCCAGGAGCTCTCTAGATTCTGCTCTTGAAGTTTGTAGTTTATTATTAGGGCGTGGGTATAAGAGGGAGAGAGTGTAAGAGAGAATAAGAGTAGAGAGAATAGAGCATAGAATAAGAGAGTAGAGAGAATAGAGCACAGAGAGAATAAGAGTACAGAGAATAGAGCACAGAGAGAATAAGAGTAGAGAGAGTAGAGCATAGAGAGAATAAGTACAGAGAATAGAGCATAGAGAGAATAAGTACAGAGAATAGAGCATAGAATAAGAGTAGAGAGAATAGAGCATAGAGAGAATAAGAGTACAGAGAATAGAGCACAGAGAGAATAAGAGTAGAGAGAATAGAGCATAGAGAGAATAAGAGTACAGAGAATAGAGCACAGAGAGAATAAGAGTAGAGAGAATAGAGCATAGAGAGTAAAGAGGATAAGAGGGAGGATAAGAGAGTGATTTCAATACAATAAGTATTCTATGTTGAATATTCTAATTTCCATTAACCAATCTACACAATATACTAATTTCCTAATATTTGCATGCAACCTATAGGAATCGTTCTATTACCATGTTTTACTGCTTTCTTATCTGTAAACCTTATCTCTAAACCTTTCCTGCCATACTTGGAACAGGATGTCTGTTAGCTCCTTGGTGCTTGTGGCATTTGGCATTATCTAAAGAAAGGAAGAGGCCTTAAACCTTCACATGGTTGCTCTCAGCCCCACAGTCAAAAATTGCTATCATTTCCATTTCACTTATGGTTTCAGAATTTTTTGCTAAGCACTCATATTTATAAGGTTTTTCTATTTCCTTGTCGTTCCCAACATCTGGGTGCTGCTGGTGTTATCAATTACTGCTGTTATCAGTTACTCACCACAACCAATTGGGGTCAATCAATAAGGCAATTATTTTCCTTTCGTTTAGTGTCACACTTCATTTCAGACCTAAGTATTACACAAACCCCAATACTTTTATGATCAACACGAATCTTTTATCAATTATCACACAAAAGAAAAAAAGAGGTAAGTGACCTGGACTGTTGGAGTGAGTGAGTTAGGGGATTCTCTGAATCCCTCAGGGAGGAATCAAGGTGCAGGGATTCAATTAAAGCCTTTGGATGGATTGAAGTATATTAAGCCACTCACACATAAAGTAGAAGTCAGTAAGTTTTAGTAGGAGCTCTAGTGCTTTTAGTAAGTGAAAGGTCTGGATGCCACAGTAGTAGTTCATTTTCTAATGAAGGTTGAAAACATCCTGGTATCTTCAGTGGACGCTCCAGGCCCACAGCTGTAGACAGGACTTAGACATAACAGAGCTAGAGTAAGAATATTGCTTACATGTTTTAGATAGAACAAGATAGATTGTATGTGCAGCTTATACGTAACCTGGCGTGCTAAGAAATTAGGATTCTAATAGGTTGAGGAGTGGTGGAGAAACTACAGTTCTAATAGGTTGAGATGTGGTGGAGAAACTACAGTTCTAATAGGCTGAGGAGTGGTGGTCTGAGTTTGCATCTTAGCTTGTTGGGAAATCCTATATAAGAGTTGGTATTGGAGAGAGTTGTTGCTTTTAGCCTTTGGCTTTTGCCAGGGCTTTCAGCCATTCCCTTGTTGCCACTGCATTTGCCATCACATTGCCACTGCTTTGCCATTGCCTTCTGAGACTGATGTGTTTGTAATAAATAACCTTTTTAACTATTAGCTGCTTTGCTTATTTAGAAGATTACCCGACAAAGTAGCAGCCCAAGAGCTCCAGAGTTGGTGCCTAGAGCACTGGAGGTCTGAGAACCTGCACACTGCACCGTGGCCATCTCCAGGTTTTGCTCACCCCTGTGCCCCCCTGCAGGTGAGCTACGGAGCCAGCAGCGAGAGCCTGAGCAACACGGAGCTCTTCCCGTCCTTCTACCGCACGGTGCCCAGTGACAAGAACCTGGCCGAGGCCCTGGTGCTGCTGCTCAACCAGTTTGGCTGGAACTGGGTGGCCACAGTGGCCAGTGATGATGAGTATGGCCGGGGAGCCCAGGCTCTGTTCCTCAGCATGGCTGGAGGTGACAACATCTGCATCGCCTTTGAGGGGCTCATCCCCGCGGACCTGGGCGAGCCCAGCGCCAGGAGGCAGCTGGAAAACATCATTAAATTAATTAACAGCACTAAGGTTAATGTTGTGGTGCTGTTTGCTCACAGCCTGCCAGCCCAGGCACTGCTGGAACACAGCATCAGGATGGGGCTGGGGAAGAAGGTGTGGGTTGGCACCGAGGCCTGGCTGCTGTCGGACATCGCTGCCTCCACCCCCGACATCCAGAGCGTGGGGACAGTGCTAGGCTTTGTCATGAGGGCAGGGACAGTCCCTGGCTTCCAGGAGTACGTGGCTGAGCTCTTCAGCTCCGTGGTGCAGGAGGACTTCTGTGAGGAATCCCGGCAGCTGAGCGGGGCGCTGGACGCCGAGGTGCTGGACACGCGCTGCCAGCAGTGCGACCACGTCACCCTCGGGGACATCTGGCCCATGCTGACGGTGACCATGGTGCAGCCCGTGCAGGTGGCCGTGTACAGCGTGGCCCACGCCCTGCACAGAGCCCTGGGCTGCACCTCCAAAGGCTGTCCCAAAACACCCATCAGGTCCTGGCAGGTGAGGGAAGCTCCGAGGTTTTGTCACAATCTTAGCTGATTTCAGCTCGCAGAGTTATCACCCTCCAAACCACAACAACTGGACCAAAATCAATTCAGGTTTCATTTCCTCCCCAGCTGCTGCACTTCATGAACACCCTCCCCTTCGAGGTGAACGGCCAGAGCTTCAGGTTTGACCAATCCCACGGCACAAACACGGGGTACAAACTCATCTTCTGGGCCTGGAGGGACGGCAGCGTCACCTACCTGCCCGTGGGGGACTATGACCAGTCCCTGTACATCCAGAAGTCCCAGATCCAGTTCCACACCCCAGATAAGAAGGTAAAAATGGCACAGCTCATTCTGATTTGTTGGAGTTCCAGCTCTCCTGGGGATGCCTGGCTGATTTCTCTCCTGCCTTTGCCAGGAGCCCGCGTCCGAGTGCTTCAGGCGCTGCCAGCCAGGACAATTCAGAAGAATAAAAGGATTCAACCTCTGCTGCTATGACTGCACTGACTGTTCAGAAAACACCTTCTGGAGCAGCACAGGTGAGGCCTGGGGAATTTAAAGCTTTAACTGGATTATTCTGTCTCCTGGTTGAGTGATGATGAGCTGGGAGCTCTCCTCTACAAGCAGTGCCAGGATAGAAGTGTTCCCTTCCCTGTTCTGCTCCTCACTGTTGGGCCCAGAGGGAAGGAATGAGGACAACATTTATGTTTTATCTGCAGAGGCAGGAGAGAGGGCTATGATGGAATTCTGGGGGCATGGCTAGAAGAGAAAAATTCTGGGATTGCTGGAGAAAGGGAAGCAGAGGCAAGAAATACAAGAATCCTTCAGGGAAGAGGGTGAAAAAGCAGAGGGTGAAGTCCCACAACTTTTGGACATCCAACACACCTTGAAAACAGGCAGCCCAAACCACCCCCTAATCCCTGTGTGACCACCCCAAGGCCTGGCAATGGTGGCACATCCCTAAGGGTTGTGAGGTGAAACATCCCTAATCCCTGTGTGACCCACACCCCAAAGCCTGGTAGGGGTGCCATGTCCCTGAGGGTTATGGGGTTAGGGTTAGCAGAGGGTGAAGTCCCACAACCTTTGGACATCCAATACGCCTTGAAAATGGGCAGAACAACAGCCAAACCACCCCCTAATCCCTGTGTGACCACCCAAGGCCTGGCAGTGGTGGCACATCCCTAAGGGGTGGCATGTCCCTGAGGATTGTGGGGTGGAACACCCCTAATCCCTGTCAAGGCCTGGCAGGGGTGGCATGTCCCTGAGGGCTGTGGGTGTTCACCAGGCCTGGCAGGGGTGGCATGTCCCTGAGGGCTGTGGGTGCTCACCAGGCTCTCTGCAGACAGCCCCAGCTGTGGGTGCTCACTGTGGGTGCTCACCAGGCTCTCTCTGCTGTGGGTACTGACCAGGCTCTTTGTGCTGTGGGTGCTCACTGTGGTGCTGACCGGGCTCTCTCTGCAGACAGCCCCAGCTGTGGGTGCTCACTGTGGGTGCTCACTGTGGGTGCTCACCAGGGTCTCTCTGCTGTGGGTGCTCACTGTGGGTGCTCACCAGGCTCTCTTTGCAGACAGCCCCGGCTGTGGGTGCTCACTGTGGGTGCTGACCAGGCTCTCTTTGCAGACAGCCCTGGCTGTGGGTGCTCACTGTGGGTGCTGACCGGGCTCTCTTTGCAGACAGCCCCGGCTGCTCCCCGTGCCCGCAGCACCAGTGGGCCCCGGCCCGCAGCACGCGGTGCCTGCAGCGCGGGGAGCGTTTCCTGTCGTGGCGCAGCCCCGTGGCCGCGGCCCTGCTGGCGCTGGCGGGCCTGGCGGGCTCCCTGAGCGGCGCGGCAGCGCTGCTGTTCGTGCGGCGGCTGCGGAGCCCGCTGGTGCAGCTGGCGGGGGGCGCCCGGAGCGTGTGCGCGCTGCTGTGCCTGCTGCTGCAGAGCCTCAGCTGCGCGCTGTTCGTGGGCCGGCCCGGCGCCGCGCTCTGCGCGCTGCAGCAGCTCTGCTTCGCCCTCTGCCTCAGCGGCTGCCTCTCGTCCCTGCTGCCCACGGCCCTGGAGATCGCCCTGCAGGCGGAATTCCCCGGCTGCGCGCCCCCAGGCTGCTGGGCTGCCTCACCCGCGGCCGGGCCTGGCTGCTGGTGGCAGCGTCCCTCCTCATCCAGGCGTTGCTCTGCTGCTGCCACCTCTACCTGGGCCCCGATTACCTGGTGCTCGACTACAAATCCCTGCCCAGCGAGGTGCTGCTGGTGTGTGGCACGCAGTCCTGGGCTGCCTTTGCCCTCCTGCACGGCTACAACAGCCTCCTGGCCCTGCTGTGCTTCCTGGGCACCTTCATGGTGCAAACCCCGGGCAGCAGGTACAACGTGGCCAGGGGCATCACCTTTGCCACCCTCATCTGTTTGGTGGTCTGGATTTTCTTCCTTGTGATTTTTGCCACGCTCAGGACGGTCCTCAGGGCTGTCACACAGATCTGCACCATCCTGGCCACCACCCTGGGGATTTTGGCTAGTTACTTCTTGCCCAAGTGCTACATCCTGGTGTTCAGGCCTGATCTGAACACGGAGGATTATTGCCAGAACCTCACTGAGGAGCAGCCAGAGGTGAACAGACAATAAAAAATCCTCTGTCAGATTTTAAGGAGAAAATCCTGTTTGTGAGCACTCTGTGGCTCAGCACTTGCAGCCCTTTCAGCCCCAAAAAAGAGCTAAAAATTGGTTTAGTTAATGAAACAAGCTCCAGAAATGATATTTTGCATCATCTCAAGCCTGGCAGTGTGAGCATCACCAACACCACTGCCCTGGAAATGCTTCTGGAATTTTCCCTTTCTTATTAATTAACAGCTCCAGAGACACATCCAGGAATCCTTTCCCAAGCCTTGTAAGAAGTTTCAAATATATCCAATGAAAGAGAAATAGAAAGAACATTCTGACAGCAACAGCAGCTGTGTGTGACACAAAGGGGGGTATCAGACATTCAAATCCCAGCCCAATTTGAGTTCATGGAAATCAGGGAAGGCTCATGGAAATGAGCTCTGTGCAAATCACACTCTCCAAAGGCAGGAGGTTCCTCCATCCCCAAAAAACAGGCAAAGATCACCAAAAACTTCACATTGTTACCAAGCAGGACCAAGTCAATATCCAGTCACATCACCAAGATTTTCCTTTTCCCCACTCATGTTGACAAGTAACTATTCTACTCTTTTATTCCTTAAAAGTTTTTCCATTTCTGCTCTTTTATTCCCTAAATTAATTTTTTCCATCTCTCCATTGTGTGTTATTAGAATTTAATCAGTGAACTCAATTAAAGAATTTGTAAATTCATCTAAACCAGTGAATATTTTCATTCTTAAAAATAAATAATAAATAAGAACCTTTTGGTGCACTGCAAAGTTACTTGTCCCCAATTTTCACGATCACCTCCATCCAAAATTATTCCTCAGTGTGTTTAAAAAAACCAAAACTCTGACCTGGAATTCTTGTTCCTGGAGCCTGCAGGAATTCTTCACACCCTCATTGGTGCACCTGAAATTCTCAGTGTTCCTTGCTCCAGGGCTGTGGTTCCATAGCAGAGAAGTATTAAATAACTTTTGATCATCATTTCAGAAATAGGGAAAGGGAAAAAAAATCTCATTTACTTCCACCAGGTCCTGCAGGAAAAGGCTGTCCAAAATTCTGATCATTTAATACTCACCTAAATTCTGATCATTTAATATTCACTTAAATGATGACCATTTAACATCCATTGAAATTCTGGTAATTTAATATTCACCTAAATTCTGACCATTTAATATTCATTGAAATTCTGACCATTTAATATTCACCTCACAGGAAAATGCTGGGATTTATGGTATTTAAATGATGTTTCACTCTCTCCTTGCTGTAGGATTTTTACCAGCTGGGGAGAAGGAATCTGCCTCACCAAGCTGTGCTTGTTCTTTTTATTTAGGCTGGAAAATTAGAATAATTTAGTGTAGAAAAATCCTTTAAATCTGGAGTCCAGCTGAGCCCTCAGACCCTCCAGGGTGCCCTGACAAACCCAGAGTCTACACAGGGTGTCCCAGTGCTCCTTGTTTCTGCTGGAGGGTCCAAAAATGGGGAATATTTATGAAATAATAATGAAATACTACAAAGAATTGAACACATACACTGTGGTTATCACATAAAATTAAAAGCTTTTTAGTGTTTAAAATAGCATTTACACATAAGCAGCTATATATTAACTATACAGACACTTGGGTTTTAATACAATATCTACAAAAAAGAATTCAATTATGCAATAGACATTTAACAGGAACAGTGCAGTCCATGCTAATAAGAGGTCACTCTTTGAGTAGAACCAATTCTAGGATAGGTGATAGTCTGGGTTTTCATTATTTAAAATCATGTAACTTTGTTCCTCTACTGTACATAAAATTCTTTACAGGTATTTCTAATCACTGATTAGAATTAATAATTTTAAGTCAATCTTATTACAATCCAGTTAAATGCAAAACAAAACAAAACAAAACCAAAACAATTCCATCAACCCATGAGCTGTCAAGTCTCAGGAGGGGAGAGAACAAAATCATAGCAAAAGTCCAAGTCTGTGCATCATTGCTTGCCATCCCATAAAACCTTTGGATCAAGTGTCCAGGGACAGTTTCCTTGGAAAAGCAGGTTCAGGAACAGGAGGTCAAAGACACCAGCATGCTTTTAAGACTATTTGCCAAAAAACTGACTCCTGAGAGTTCAAACACTGGGTGGAGACACTCCCCCTGCAGATCCTGCCTCATCCCAAATATTTCCTGTCCCTTGCCCAGGATCCTGCAGAAAGCCCTGCTGGAGTGGGAGCACTGCAGAATAAAAATGTCCAATTCAGGCTCCTGTTCTCAGGGTGTTCCTGTGCCCTGCACAGCAAACCCCTCAAAATTCAAGAATCAAAATTCAATTTCAGGCCCTGCTGGGGAAGCAATGATGGCTCTGCAGCACTCCAGCCTCCAAATTTTCCTCCAGCTGGCACAGCTGGCACTGTGGGCAGCTCCACTGGCAGGGTTGGCACATTGTGTTCCTGCAGGACAGAGCTGCACAGGGAGCTGCCAAGGCTGCAAAGACACAAAGGATGGAAGGCAAGGGTGGGATCTGGGAAATCTCCTGCCTTTGTTCCCTTGAGGAAATGGAGATCTGGCAAAGATTCAGGCCTGACCTTCCACTGACTCAGCCCAGCTCAGGGAAATGCAGGATTTTTGTGTTGCTGTTCAATATTGCACTGTTCAAGAGGGGCACTGCTCCCTCCTACTCTCTCTGCAAACAGCAGGATCCACCTCTGGTGGGGTTTTTTTTTAGGTGTTTTTGTCCTTTACCTGCAGTGGGGGAAGCTCCTCCAGCCTGATTTCCTCAGGAAAATTTTGGGGACTCCCAGGGCGAGCCACGAGCACACACATGTTTAGAACACATTTTTCAACATAGCAGCAAAGACCAGCAAGACACAGAACAGTTTCTGCCAACAGCAAAACCACGAGACAAAACCAAAACCCCCAGCAGGTGTGTAAACTGCAACTCTTGGAAAAACACCAGGAAATTAAACATGGGTGAAAGCTCAGCCCTCTGCTTTAATCCCTTTTTTTTTTTTTGGAAATATAAAAAGGAGATTTTTTTTTTCCTCCAGCTCTCTGAGTTCTGCCTTAAATAAAAAAATCATAATTTAAAGAGGCCAGAAAAAATCTCAATTCATTTAAAAGTAGAAGCACTAGTGATTGTCAGTAAAGTCACAGACTCCTCAGCAGTGTCTCCTGGAGACAGAGCACAATTCCACTATTTTACCCTGAATTGCTTCACTGCTCTAAGTGTCAGTCTTTCAGAATAATTCACCAAGTTTGCACCTGGAAGGAGGAGGGAAGGAAAAGTCCTGTTGTACAGTCAAGATTTAGGCAGGGCCTCTCTTGGAGGAGCCATCCATGGATGGTGATGAAAGCTCTGCTTTCAGAAACCTTGGGCAGCTTTTTGGGGAGGTTTTTATAAAGAGAATTCATTTAGGAGCCCAGAAATGGGCTGAGTGACAGAGTTTCCCAAATTCCTGGCTCCCTGTGGAAGGAGAAATTGAGTCTCCCATTACCACAAACATCTGGAGTCCCTGACAAAGGGAGGTGTTTGCACACAGAGGTGGGAAAAAGGAAAGAAGTGAAAAATCAGAATGAAATGGACATTTTGAAGAAGCAGTTTTCAGGGTGAGAAATGAACTGTGTGTGTGGATAGACAGAAAGATGTTCTCTCTTCACATCCCCCTTGGGTATTTACCCAAAAAGCACAGAACAGACCAAAAGAAGCTCCTTCCCAGTGAAGACAATGCTGATTTAAAGCCTGATTTTGCTGAGTCCTGCCAGCAGCAGGGATCTCACAGAAGAGGATTTAACTGAGGAAGGGTCAGATGCCACTGAGTGGCTGCAGCTCCTGTCTCATCACATGAGCCACTGAGGCACAGGCTGCCTGTGCTCACCATCCCTGAAAAAACCTTCCTAAACATCACTGAAACTTCCTGAATTCACTGCCCAGAGCCTCAGAGCAGAAAACAGAAATTACATCTTGCAGATATTCAACAGCAGTTGCTTCAGTCAGAGCTCCTCAGTAGGTAGAAGAGTCAGGGGAAGGATTTTTTTTTTTTTAGGAGCTCCAGGGTGGATCTCACTCAGTGTCAAGGTAAAGATTTATTTCTGAGGAGCTCCAGATGGATCTCACTGAATGTCAGAGGTAAGGATTTCTTTTTAAGGAGCTCCAGGGTAGATCCCACTCAGTGTCAGGGTAAGGATTTATTTTAAGGAGCTCCAGGGTGGGTTTTATTCAGTGTCAGTGATTTCTTTTTAAGGAGCTCCAGGGTGGGTTTTACTCAATGTCAGGGGTAAGAATTTTTTTTTTTGAGGAGCTTCAGATGGATCTCACTCAGTGTCAGAGGAAGGATTTCTTTTTTAGGAGCTCCAGGGTGGGTTTTACTCAGTGTCAGGGGAAGGATTTCTTTTGAGGAGCTCCAGATGGATCTCACTCAGTGTCAGGGGAAGGATTTCTTTTGAGGAGCTCCAGATGGATCTCACTCAGTGTCAGGATAAGGATTTATTTTTGAGGAGCTCCAGATGGATCTCAGTGTCAGGGGTTAAGGTTTTCTTTTTGAGGAGCTCCAGGGTGGATCTCACTCAGTGTCAGGGGAAGGATTTCTTTTTGTACCATTTCTGATCTGTTCTCAGACACCCTCGCACCTCTGCCCTGGGGGATCAGACATCTCCAGGTCTCTGTTTCAACAACAAAAAAGAGAAAGATTCTGCTCAGGAAGGAGGGAGGGATCACAATGAAGAGCCACCTCCCAGTGGGAGCCAGGATTTCCCAGTGTCTCTGCTGGAAAGGGAGAAACAGCCCCTTCAAAAGGGAAAAGCTGACAGAACTGCAGCAGTTTTCCTATTTCTGAGGGAATAACTCTTCCAGACTGCAAGTGCACATCCAGAGGGAACAGCCACGCCTGGCAGCAGGGATGGGACTGAAATGCCCAGGAACTGAGTGCAGCTGGAAAATCCCTCCTGGGAAATAAGGAAATAACTGAAGGAAATAACTTGACAAGTTCTGCACAACGAACACATACAGTAGCAGGACTCCAGCACCGCCTTGATATCTTAAAAAAAAAAAAAACAACCCTCAAAGAACCCAAGGAAGATTGATTTTTACTTTCTAGTCAGCAGAAAGTAGCCACAACTTTGTTTTCCTCTAGGAATTGGTTGGATCTACTCCTTTCCAGAGCTATGGATGCATCCCAGGGCAGTATCCCAGATACCAGCCAGCAGTCGTTTTGTCCTTGCAAGAGAAAAAAGCAGGGGAAAAAAAATCAAAGTGCTCCTATGCATTGTCAGGAATTTACAAGTCAATGTGAAATAGCAGTCCTCCAATCAGCCCAAAGAGAGACACTAATTCCACTGAAGTAGGTGCCACAATGACCAAAGCTCATTAAGATGTGAATATACACCAGCCATTCACAATCCAAAACGAGATGGGGAGGGGAAAAAACATAAAACAACAAAAAGATGCCGTCGATTTGCTGATATTTAACAATCCCAGGAGATTTTGTTGTTCATTTTGTAGGCAGGGGGTGAGGAGATTTTTGTTGTATTTTTTTCTTTTCTTTTTTGTATTTTTTTTTTTTCCTTTTTGTACTTTTTTTCTTTTCTTTTTTGTATTTTTTCTTTTCCTTTTTGTATTTTTTCTTTTCTTTTTGTACTTTTTTCTTTTCTTTTTTGTATTTTTTCTTTTCTTTTTCGTTTTTTTCTTTTGTTCAGTCTCGTCGATTATTTTGTTTTTTTCTCCGCGACACACTTGCGAACGGGAAGGTGTGACATGCAAAAACAGCCAAGCCCCTCCAAAACCCAACCCACCCCCCCAAAAAAAAAAAAACCAAACCACCTGTGCTGAGTCTTTTGAAGGCACTTGCTCTCACATGATGTCCACGAAGAACTCGCAAGGGTTGCCCATGGCCTTCTGGAAGGACTGGCGGCTCCCGGTGAGCTCGGGCGGCACGGCGCTCAGCTCCCGCACCGGGGGCGCCCCAGGGGGGCCGCTGCTGCCGCCGCCCAGCGCTTTGGAGCCCAGTTTGGGCAGGCTGTACAAGGGGGGCACCCCCGGGGGGCCGTACGAGTGGTGGCTCTGGTGGCTCTGGTGGCTCCTGTCGCTGTGGCTGAGCTGGCTGAGCGGCCGCTCCCGCCGCGCTCCCGGCTCCGACTCGCTGCCGCTGCCGCCCGATTTGCGCTCCTTCTCCCTGCCCGCCGCTCGCCTGCTGGTCTCGCTGGTGCTGCGGTTGGAGCCGCTGCTTTTGCTCCCTGAAACGCCCAAAAAAGGGGGAAAAACAGGAGAGAAAAGCAGGGTGAGCTCGGTTCTGGTGGGGGTGCAGAGGTGGCTCAGCAGTGAGGTTGTGCCATGCATGGGGACACAGACACAGCTCAGAGCAGAGTTCAGCTCCTGAACCAAATCCAGCCTGGCAGGAGAAGGGAGGAGCAGGAAAAGAGGAAAAAGCAGGAATTTGTGTTTGACTCAAGCTGGGGCTCCCTGAAACACCCAAAAAAGGGGAAAACCAGGAGAGAAAAGCAGGGTGAGCTCAGCTCTGTTGGGGGTGCAGAGGTGGCTCAGCAGTGAGGTTGTTCCATGCATGGGGACACAAACTGCAGCTCCTGAACCAAATCCAGCCTGGCAGGACAAGGGAGGAGCAGGAACAGGAGGAAAAAGCAGGAATTTGACTCAAGCTGCTGCTTTTGCTCCCTGAAAACCCCAAAAAAGGGGGAAAAACAGGAGAGAAAAGCAGGGTGAGCTCGGTTCTGGTGGGGGTGCAGAGGTGGCTCAGCAGTGAGGTTGTGCCATGCATGGGGACACAGACACAGCCCAGAGCTTGCAGCAGCTAAATTGCAACTCCTGGATCAAATCCAGCCTAGCAGGAGAAGGGAGGAAAAAGCAGGAATTTGGGGTTTGACAAGCTAGTGCTTCAGTTGGAGCCAATGCAATGCTTTTGCTCCCCAAAGGAAAGGGAAAAAACAGGAGAGAAAAGCAGGGTGAGCTCGGTTCTGGTGGGGGTGCAGAGGTGGCTCAGCAGTGAGGTTGTGCCATGCATGGGGACACAAACTGCAGCTCCTGAACCAAATCCAGCCTGGCAGGACAAGGGAGGAGCAGGAAAAGAGGAAAAAGCAGGAATTTGACTCAAGCTGCTGCTTTTGCTCCCTGAAAACCCCAAGGAAGGGGAAAAACAGGAGAGAAAAGCAGGGTGAGCTCGGTTGTGGTGGGGGTGCAGTGGTGGCTCAGCAGTGAGGTTGTGCCATGCATGGGGACACAGACACAGCTCAGAGCAGAGTTCAGCTCCTGAACCAAATCCAGCCTGGCAGGAGAAGGGAGGAGCAGGAAAAGAGGAAAAAGCAGGAATTTGTGTTTGACTCAAGCTGGGGCTCCCTGAAACACCCAAAAAAGGGGAAAAACAGGAGAGAAAAGCAGGGTGAGCTCAGTTCTGTTGGATGAGCTGGTGGTGGCTCAGCAGTGAGGTTGTGCCATGCATGGGGACACAGACACAGCCCAGAGCTTGCAGCAGCTAAATTGCAACTCCTGAATCAAATCCAGCCTGGCAGGAGAAGGGAGGAAAAAGCAGGAATTTGGGGTTTGACAAGCTAGTGCTTCAGTTGGAGCCAATGCAATGCTTTTGCTCCCCAAAGGAAAGGGAAAAAACAGGAGAGAAAAGCAGGGTGAGCTCAGCTCTGTTGGGGGTGCAGTGGTGGCTCAGCAGTGAGGTTGTGCCATGCATGGGGACACAAATTGCAGCTCCTGAACCAAATCCAGCCTGGCAGGACAAGGGAGGAGCAGGAGTGGCAGGAAAAAGCAGGAATTTGGGGTTTGACTTAAGCAAACGAGGTTTAATTCTAATTGTTTCTGCTTTGGTATTTTGTACCCTTTCCAAAAGAAACTCCTTTGCATTCTCTGTCACCCTTAAATCCCTGAGGTTTTGTTGGATTCAGTGGGGAGGTCTTTTTAAAATTCCTCACTCCTTGTGCTGTTGGAGAATTCCCTGAACTGCTCTAGCACAGATCAGTAACACCAGAATATTGTTCCCAAAACAGGCCACTAAATCACCCTGGAAAACCACTGGGCATCAGCTGAGTTGTTACTACAAACAAGCTTCACTGCACTTCAAGAATTGATTTTTTTATGGAAGCTGAAGGTCTTGCTCTCTTTCCATGAGATAAGGAGACAGTTCCAACTAAATTATTATTTTTTTTAATCTGTCTAATCAACCCAAAGAATATCCCATTAGATTAGTGCAAGATGGATTTCCCAGAAAGGATCCCCAGCCAGCACAACAGGGGACCAGCTTTTGAGTCTAAATGAACCACTAAAATGGGAAAAACAAAATTCTTTTGGGCTCCTCCTTCCTGAGCTACAAATGCTCATCATTTTCTGCTGCTGCAGCTGATTGGAGAGATGGGAAACCAGACTGGTTTTTGGGGGAAAGGCTGCATTCCCTGCAGAGTGCCAGACAGATGGAAAGCAGACCACAAAACCACTGGATTTTAAGTTCATATTCTAAGCTTGGGCGTCTGAAGTGGTATTTGCTGATTGTTATGATTTAATACTGCAGATAAATGAGAGAAATGAGACAAAACCCCAATTTTAACACTATTTTGAGAGTGCCCAGTGCAGCCTTGTGTTCCAGCACTCCCAAAATCTGCCTGAGCCACCTGGTCATCAATTAATGGGCAGTGCAAGGGCACTGGCAGAGAAATCCAACCCAGAGGGGTGACAAAGAATAAATTTGGACTATTTATTTCCTGGGGATGGGGCTTCCCCCCTGATTCCCTCCCCTCTGAGCTGCTGCAGCACAGTCCCACAGGTTGATATGCCAATGTGCACTGAGACAGGTCGAGCGTCCAAGACAATTCAAAATCAAAATAAAATTTAAAATAATAATAAAAAAATACAGCTAAACATTGGGGTCACAAGGATCTAAAAATGATCATGCTGTGAATTCATCATGGAGGCATTTGAAGCTTACCAATCCCCTAGAGTCAGCCATTCCTCTAGGAATCCTTCAGTCTAATGCTTGCTCAGGACAAAACAAGGGAAGAACAGTTACAAAAGAAACAGCACAGAAGTTGTTTTCCACCAAAAAAAAGGTGGAAACTTTCAGAGCTGAACAGCCTGGCACTTTCTGGGAGGCATGGATAAAACACCATTCCTTTCCTATTCCTACTGCTCACAGAAGCAGCTGCCAAAAAACCACCCCCATGTTCTGTCCAGGACAATCAGTTTCCAGTTCTAAAACCTCTGGGAGATTCCTCATGGATATTTCTTATTTTGGGATAAGGTGAGAAGCAGCTGGGCTAAAATCCCGTGAGCAAGCTCCTGTTATGAAACCTTTCTGTGCAATTTTGTAAAATCTGACTGGCTGTGGTAAACAGGGTAAGTGACATCCAAGTTATTAGATGTTCACTGTAAAAACACAAGAAATCCTCACCCCTTCTTTACTGGCAGCATTTCCAAAAGCAAAACTCACTCTGGGAGTGATTAAAAAAATTAAAAAATAATATCTGTACAGCCAAATATGACGTATTTTTAATTTGCTAAGGTTTAAAAATGAATCCTAGTGTTATGCAGAAAAGGAGGAGGGCAGGTCTTTAATCCATGCAGAATTCTCTTCCTGTCCCTGTCACATGCAGAGACTCTCCTCCCTGGGAGCAGTGTTTCAGCCCTGGAAACCCCTGGCTGGCCACCTCCCACTTGCCAAAAAAAAAAGTGATTTTTCCTTTTGTGCTGATCTTGGTTCTAATCCCATCAGCACAGAACTTGCCTCATTTCCAGCAACACCAACCCCAGTGCTGGCAATTCCTGACTGGGTTAAACCTGGCAGTTTCCACAGAGAGCTGAAAGCCAAACCCACTCCTCCAGAGACACAAACACCTTGGATTCCAGTGCTGGTGCACACAATCCATGCAGGGAGCAACCAAAACCACGAGACAAGCACAGACAGCACCAAGGAACTCAAGCAGATGCTGGGGGGATAATGAGAGCTGTGGAATTCAAACCAAATGATCCCATCTTACCTTCACTCTGCTGGCTGCCTGCACTGCCACTGCCATAGCTGAAGCCTGGGTCTTGGTAGGCTGGTGGGAAGCAGGGAGGGGGCAGAGGGTACTGGTAGGGGTATCCCTGAGCCAAGGGCCAGGGAGCAGCAGGATGTGGCAGAGGAGCCAAGGTGTCCTGGTCCGAGGCGCCGCTGGAACCGTTGTTCAGGTTCAGTGCAGCCAGATCTGAGCAAAGAAAAAATGAAAAAAGGTGAAAATTTCTTACCCAGCAATTCAAATGATCGCTGTAAATTTATTTATGGAGGTATCTGAAGTTTAGTAACCCCCTGGAATCAGCTTCTCACTCAGAGGTGTGAACAGAGTGAAGAAAGGGTGAGGACATCCCCCTTTTCCAGGCTGGAAACGGAGTGGGACTGACAAGCAGGGGATGTGTGGCACCACCAGAAATCAATCCTGCTGTCCTCAGTGATGGCTTCATCCTCCTCCAAGTGCTCTCCTTGCCTGGGCTACAGGGAGCATCAACTTGTCCCACAACTTCAGGGTAATTTCCCTGTTCTGGGACAGCTCTTGTGAAACCCCAGAAGAGCTGGGAGCTCTGGAGATCCAACCCTCCTGTCCAATCCTGGAGCAGATGACACAGGAATGTGTCCAGCTGGATTTGGAATATTTCCAGAGAGACTCCAACCCCTCCCTGGGCAGCTGCTCCAGAGCTTTGCCACCCTCATGGCAATTCCTCATGAAATTCTTCCCCCTGAGGCTGCACGAGGGGACTCTCTGAGCATCCTCAAGGGGACAGAGGTGACACAGGGACACTCTGCTGGGGACTCACTGCCACAGAGGTCTCCAAAGACGTAGTAGCACTGCTCTGAGAAGGTGATTTTGTTCACAGTGTGCCTGAGGTAGCCGTGTTTCAGCATGCTGCTGGCGTATTTCCTGGCCTCCCGCCGGTCCTTGAAGCCTTCCACGTGGGTGTACAGCCAGTCCACCACGTCTGCTCCTGAAATGGGGACAGCAGGAGGGGACATGGGAGTGTCTGAGCCCAGCTGTGCCAGCTGAACACCTACAATGGGATTGTCTGAGCCCAACTGTGCCAGCTGAACACCTACAATGGGATTGTCTGAGCCCAGCTGTGCCAGCTGAACACCTACAATGGGATTGTCTGAGCCCAGTTGTACCATTTGAACACCTACAATGGGATTGTCTGAGCCCAGCTGTGCCAGCTGAACACCTACAATGGGATTATCTGAGCCAAATTGTGCCAGCTGAACACCTACAATGGGATTGTCTGAGCCCAGTTGTACCATTTGAACACCTACAATGGGATTGTCTGAGCCCAGCTGTGCCAGCTGAACACCTACAATGGGATTGTCTGAGCCCAGCTGTGCCAGCTGAACACCTACAATGGGATTGTCTGAGCCAAATTGTGCCAGCTGAACATTTACAATGGGACTGTCTGAGCCAAACTGTGCCAGCTGAACACCTATAATGGGATTGTCTGAGCCCAGTTGTACCATTTGAACACCTACAACGGGATTGTCTGAGCCCAAATTGTGCCAGCTGAGCACCTACAATGGGATTGTCTGAGCCCAGCTGTGCCAGCTGAACACCTACAATGGGATTGTCTGAGCCAAATTGTACCATTTGAACACCTACAATGGGACTGTCTGAGCCCAGTTGTACCATTTGAACACCTAGAACAGAATTATCTGAGCCAAATTGTGCCAGCTGAATATCTACAATGAGATTATCTGTGCCAAACTGCCAGCTAAACACCTAGAACAGAATTATCTGTGCCAAATTGTGCTATCTGAAAATCTACAATGGCACTATCTGTGCCAAACTGTGCTATCTGAAAATCTGCAATGGGATTATCTGTGCCAAATTGTGTCAGTTGAACATCTACAATGGGATTGTCTGAGCCAAACTGTGCCAGGTGAACACCTAAATGGACACTGGCACAAAACACACATAAAAAAATCTTATTTCCACACAGAGGGGTTCCACTGTGCAACCCCTTTGAGCTGCAGGAGTAAAATTAATTTTTCTCTGGATTTCACCAGACAAGGTGACTCTTCTCTAGGAGTCACCTTCCTCAAGAGGCAGATATTAGGCTGCCAAAATTTCTGTATTCAAAAAAAAGCAACTACAGCCTGGACTGGCTAAACATTAGCACAGCTCAGGTCACAGGAGATTGGCTGTGATGATTTTAAATCTAATTAAGAGCCTTTATTAAGGCTGTGTGGTTGAATTCCAGTTGCTCTGCTGAACTTGGGGACATCTCTAAAGCCACCTGAAAACCTGAGATATAAAAACAAAGAATTAAGAACCAGCTCTGTGTGGGGATGAGCAATGTGCAGCAATTTTGGCTCAAACAAGAATTATTCCTGTCACACTTAGAGCTGTCCATAAAAGGAATATAACAGGTCATAGACATAGGAAAAAAAGCTCATTAAAAGGTAGTTTCTTGAACCTGTTTCCATTAAATCACTGGTTTTTGCCCACTCAGCATTCCTGGGATCTGCTTACCTATCACTGCATTGGAGATGGTGATTTTTAACCACATCCTGTCCCGAATTTCAAGGCCTGAGTCTGGCAGCTGCATGACCTTGACAATAGTAGCCATGTCACTCTTCACAGTTAAAGGAGATTCTTCTAATTCTAAAAGGAAGAGAGGCCACAGAAATGAACTGAGGCTGAAGGAACTTCTCAGCTCCCAGTTTGGATGAAACAAAAATACAGTTTTACCAACAAATGCAAAAAAAAGGAAAAAAAGACACAAAGGTTCCCAAATGCACCCTCATCCATGGAGTGAATTACAGCATTTGCAGCAATTCTTCAGATTTTGGGATCAGGATCCCCAATTTAGTACAGAAATGCTGAGTCCCCATGTCTTGGCTTCCCAGAGCAGCTACAGAATCCAAGATTGGCAGGAAAGGAAATCCAAGGGTTTTTGTGATCCACCATTTCCCATTTCAATCTCCAAGGATTTTTGTGATCCACCATATTCCATTTCAATTTCCCTTTCCACCCTGGGATCAGTTCACTGTGTGGAGAACTCTGGTTTTGGGACAAGTTTTTGGGGTTTGTTCTTTTGGTTTGGGGTTCATTGTCAGGAGTAACATCTCCATGGAGAAAGAGCATGACCATGGCTCAATCCATGTCCAGTTTTTTATTTAAAGATCTGGACATTCTTGTGGAGAATTGAAATTATAAAAGAAATCTTCCTTCATCAGAAGAAATCAGTGATTTCCTTACAAACACCCTTCCCAGGGTCCCAGAGATGGCAGCCTCACAATCCACTCCTCCCAGGATTTCTTTGCCCTCCATCTTCCTTGTGGAACATTTTAGCAAACGCTCCTAAATGCCTCCCCAGCCATTCCCAGTTCACACCATTAAAGGCAGAACTGGATCCCCAGAGGTTTCACACTCCCCTGATCAATTTTTATGATAAAATCAGAACAGGGTTGAGGTTGATCTTGTCAAATCCTCCTTCCTGTCCCATCTTCTAGCCCTAGAAAATTCATTTTTCTCTCTGTTTGTAGCCCAGACCCTTCTCCAGCAGGAATTCCAAAATCCTTCTCCCCTCCCAGTTCCCCACATCACCCACCTTTCAAAAGCACAAGGGAATCATTTTTGTCCTTTTCAAGCCACCCAAAATTTTGGATAAAAAAAAGGTACAGTAAACATGAAACAATGAAAACTGGAAATGCTTCTTGCCATACATGCACTGCCAATATGCATGAAAACATCCCAGACCAGCTCTGCATGCAGCTTCAATACTTACAAACCTCAAATAAAACACTAAATCTTTGCTTTTGCTTTAAGTTAGTTTGGTTAGTGGCAAAAAGCAACATGTCTGGGGAAAAAAAAATACACCAACAAAATAATTCAAGTACATGGGGAGCAAAGAATTATAACAAAAGATAAACACCTGCTGGATCCATGAGAAGCTGGGACAAGAAGTGTCTCCTTCTCTAACCAACAATCTGTCTGTATTTTGTTTTTCACCAAGTGCCTGGTTTAAAGCAATGGCTTCCTTCAATAAATTGCTTTTTCTTACACCATGCAAGAGTGTGCCATGTTACTGTGTCCTTCCACCACTCAGTAACCCCATATACAGTAACAATGCCCTGCTGGCCAAGGGGCTGGTTCTGGTAGCCCTGATGCCAGGTCCTGGTGGCCCAGAGCAGCCCCCTGCCCTGGGGGCTGGCCAGGGGGTGACTTACTTTCCGACTCGGGAATTGAGCTTGTTAGTGAGGAGCTGGTAGATGTGGTGATGCTCATGGAGGGGCTCATACCGTAACGGGGGTACGCTCCCGTCATGGCCGTGGTATGAGAGATCCACGCCGCGGGGTCGATCGGCCGCACCGGCTCAGCTGCGGGCACAAGGCACAGGAAACAGGGTCAGGCAGGCAGAAAACACCACGGTTTTCCAAAGGTCTGAGGGGTTTTCTGGGGTTTTCTAAGGGTTTCACACGAGTGAAGTACCACAGACTGTACCACCACAAAGGGACAGAAAACGGGGTCAGACCTGGAGAAAACACCAAGATTTTCAAAGGTCTGAGGGGTTTTCTGGTGTTTTCTTGTTGTTTCTTTGGTTTTCTGAGGGTTTCACATGAGTGAAGTCCCACAGACTGTACCACCACAAAGGGACAGAAAATGGAGTCAGATTTGCAGAAAACACCAAGATTTTCAAAGATCTGAGGGGTTTCCTCACATTTTCTTCTCGTTTCTCTGGTTTTCTAAGGGTTTCATATGAGTGAGGTCTCATAGTCTGCACCACCACAAAGGGACAGAAAACGGGGTCAGACCTGGAGAAAACACCAAGATTTTCAAAGGTCTGAGGGGTTTTCTGGTGTTTTCTAGTTGTTTCTTTGGTTTTCTGAGGGTATCACATGTGTTAGGCCACACAGACTGTACCACCACAAAAGGACAGAAAATGAGGTCAGGCTTGGAGAAAACACCAAGATTTCAAAAGTCAGAGGGGTTTTCTCGTATTTTCTGAGGGTTTCACGTGAGTGAGGTCTCATAGATTGCACCACCACAAAGGGATAGAAAACAGGGTCAGATTTGCAGAAAACACCAAGATTTTAAAAGATCTGAGGGGTTTTCTGGTGTTTCCTTGTTGTTTCCTTGGTTTTCTGAGGGTTTCACATGAGTGAAGTCCCACAGACTGTACCACCACAAAGGGACAGAAAATGGAGTCAGACGTGCAGAAAACACCAAGATTTTCAAAGATCTGAGGGGTTTTCTGGGGTTTTTTGAGGGTTTCACATGAGTGAGGTCTCATAGTCTGCACCACCACAAAGAGGCAGAAAATGGGGTCAGGCTTGGAGAAAACACCAAGATTTTCAAAGATCTGAGGGGTTTCCTCACATTTTCTTGTCGTTTCTCTGGTTTTCTGAGGGTTTCATATGAGTGAGATCTCATAGTCTGCAACACCACAAAGGGACAGAAAATGGGGTCAGACTTGGAGAAAACACCAAGGTTTTCAAAGGTCTGAGGGGTTTTCTGGTGTTTTCTAGTTGTTTCTTTGGTTTTCTGAGGGTATCACATGGGTTAGGCCACACAGACTGTACCACCACAAAGGGACAGAAAATGGGGTCAGACTTGGAGAAAACACCAAGGTTTTTAAAGGTCTGAGGAGTTTTCTCATGTTTTCTTGTTGTTTCTTTGGTTTTCTGAGGGTTTCACATGAGTGAGGTCTCATAGATTGTACCACCACAAAGAAAACGGGGTCATATTTGCAGAAAGCATCAAGATTTTCAAAGGTCAGAGGGGTTTTCTCATATTTTCTGAGGGTTTCACATGAGTGAAATCCCATAGATTGCACCACCACAAAGGGACAGAAAACAGGGTCAGATTTGCAGAAAACAAGATTCTGAAGGATCTGAGGGGGTTTCTCTGCCTTTCTAAGGGTTTCACATGTGTTAGGCCACACAGACTGTACCACCACAAAGGGACAGAAAATGGAGTCAGACACGCAGAAAACACCAAGATTTTCAAAGATCTGAGGGGGTTTCTTGTGTTTTTTGAGGGTTTCACATGAGTGAGGTCTCATAGTCTGCACCACCACAATGGGACAAAAAAGGGGGTCAGGCTTGGAGAAAATAGCATGATTTTTAAAGGTCTGAGGGGTTTTCTTGTGTTTTCTGAGGGTTTCACATGAGGGAGATCCCATAGATTGCACCACCACAAAGGGATAGAAAACGGGGTCAGATTTGCAGCAAACACCAAGATTTTGAGTGGTCTGAGGGATTTTTATTTTGATTATACTGGTTTTAATAAGGGTTTCAAGGGAGTGAGGTCCTGTAGTCTGCACCAGACAATTGGCACAGAAAATGGGATCAGATTTGCAGAAAACACCAAGATTTTCAAAGATCTGAGGGGTTTTCTTGTGTTTTCTTGTTGTTTCTCTGGTTTTACTAAGGGTTTCAAGGGAGCTCCCACAGTTCTGCACCAGTCTATTGCATTTTTTCCACCCTTAATTTCAATGCCACCTCATCTTCTGTGCACTGGGAACAAACTGGTTTCAGCCTGTGCCTCACCAGCAGGAGGCAGCTGTGTTTGTCACATCTGCACAGATCTTTTACTGCTACTGAAAACAAGACAATTTTCAAGTTTTTTTTAATGTGTATCACTGCTACTTCCATCACATCTTCAAAACACTCGGTTTCTAAGTTCTCTCTAAAAGTTCACAGTGAGAAAATGAGGATTTTTAACACTTGGCATAATTATTTCCAAACCTTTTCAGAATTGAAAGGTTAAGATCACCTCCCAAAAGGTTAGGAGCTTGATCCAAAGATATGATCCAAGAGAAAACCTCTCAGAAATTCAATGGGCAGTGGAATCTCAGAAAAGGTATCTTGAACCTCAGGCTCCAATACAAAAGTAAACAAATAAAAGAACTGAAAGGGTAGAATCTGTTAGATACCAAAATAGCTGAAAATATTCCAGATTTTAGGGGCTTCCTAGGAACCCAGCAAAGAGCCCAAATGTGTACTCACCCCTGGGGATGGTGAAATAGCTCCTGGGAGTAGGGTCCCAGCATTTGGCTACTGTTAGGCTGATAGGTCTAGGGAGAAAAAAAACAGATAAGGATGGTTTTAACTTTCCTACAGAGCTGGAAACGCCACAAGAAATATTTGAAACAAATTGATTCCTATCCAGCAGTTGTCAAGTACATTCTGAGAATGGTTTTGAGAAGCTTTGTAATATTTTCAGTATGAAGCACATCAGGATGTTCCTGGTTTTGCACAGATGATGAGCACTGGTGGTGAAATCTGTTGGATGATCATCTCTTGAGATATTAAAATGCTCATCACCCAAACAAACACTGCTGCTGAAACCAGGCAATTCCTCATTCATGTTGGTTTTGGCCAGAACCAACCTCACCTATTCATCATTCATACTGACAAGCTCACAGCTGAGATCAGTCATGCTGATGGACATCAAAATGTTGATTTCTCTGTGGTTTTCCCAAAGGATGGAGGATAAATAGGAAGAGGTTTTGTGATGTGCTCACCCTGGTTTGGAGACTATTTCCCGTAAAACCCGAACGGCATCGTCATTGCTCATGTTCTCAAAATTGACATCATTCACCTGCAGCAGGGCAGAAAGCAGAGGTCAGGCTTTGCTAAAGTCAGAGTGTTAAAGGTGTTTTAAAGTTAAACTAAGTTAAAGGTGTTTTAATTACTGCATTAAATTCCCCAATTTATCTGCCTGGTCACTGCTTCCACTCCTTTGAAATGTCATTTTCCTCACAAAGAACCACGGCTTTCAGTGATCTTTGTGCCACATTTCTCTGAGGATTAATAAATCCTGTTCCCTGCTCACAAGAGCCTGTGGGGCTGTGTAGTCGTTCTGAAGAGAACTCCTGTGTGTTGGGTTGGTGTGGGCAGAAATGTGAATTCTGTCCCATCTGCTGCAGCCGGGTGGGGCAGTGACCCTGATCTCCTGGCACACATTATCTGCTCATGGGCCAGCTTTAAACCAGCTGGGCAATCATCTTTATCTTCCCACAGCCCATCCTCCCTCCAGGAGATATCTCCTGTTCATGGGACAGGTGTTAAAACCTGCTGGGGCAGTGATTTTTATTATCTCTGGGAATATCTCCTGTTAATGGGCCAGCTTTAAACCAGCTGGGCAATCATCTTTATCTTTCCACAGCCCATCCTCCCTCCAGGAGATATCTCCTGTTCATGGCCACTGAGTCCCAGGGCATGACTGATAAAATTCCATCATCCCACTGGGAGATGCTCCAGCCAGGGGAGCAGCCAAGCCTTTCCTACCCAGAGAAAAACTGAGATTTTGGACACCAAGGCACCTTCTTTCCACTGGATTCCAGAGGAAAGCCAGACCTTTCCACACCATCCCTGGAGCTTCAGAGGAAACTGCACCTTCTACAGGAGCACTGCTCCAGCTGAACCACATCTGCCCCTGCAGGAGGATGCAGCCACCATGGAATGGGACTGCTGCCAACAGCCTGACTGACTGACGGGTGTCAGCTTGGATTCTGACTCTGGCAGGGTTTGGGATTGTTCTTTGTAATACTGCATTTCTATTTTAATTTTCCTAGTAAAGAACTGTTATTCCTATTTCTCATATTTTTGCCTGAGAGCCCCTTAATTTCAAAATTTTAATAATTTGGAGGGAGGGGGTTCACATTCTCCATTTCAAAGAGAAGCTCCTGCCTTTATTGGCAGACACCTGTCCTTCAAACCAGTACAGGCAGCAAATCCGAATACATAGAGTATCAAGGGAGTTTTATAGGGTTGAGGTGACTCAAAAATTAACCAGTAAAATTTTAAGTTGAAAACTATCCAATTACTTTAAGGTTTTAGGTAAAGAAGTGACCAATCACCTAGAAAGATAAAGACCAACAGAAACTCTAAAAGGGTCTACAGTGGGGTGAACATTTCTCTACCACGAGTCATCCTAAGGAAGGATTTCTCATCAAGGGGGCCCTAAGGGGGTGTCTGAACCCTGCACAGGGCTGGGGTGGCTGAGCAGGGACTGGGGGCAGGAGCCACCTGCAGCAGCATGTCCCCCGGCTCGATGCGCCCGTCCGCGGCCACCGCCCCTCCTTTCATGATGGAGCCGATGTAGATGCCACCGTCGCCCCGGTCATTGCTCTGGCCCACAATGCTGATGCCCAGGAAGTTGTACTTTTCTAGATGGACACAAAGCAGAGGGTGGGGAAAGAGGGAAAAAAAAGCAAAGTGATTGGAATGATAGCAAAGAGTGAGGCTGCTTCAGCTTTGAAAGAGCTCAACACATCAGCAGGGCAAGATTTGATTTGCAATGATCTCAGGCTGCTCTGATGGTGAATATGTGCCTGGCACCTTCAGGGAAAGGCTGCTAAAGACAGGATTTTTTCATCCAAGACAGTGTTACATTTAAAAAAAAACCAGCAGGAGCACTGAAAAGACTTGTCCACACCTGAAATTAGCACTGATCACATTAAGCAATGTTTGTTCCACATGTCAGAGAGGCAGGAAGGGTTTGGTGCTGCTGAAAGGTGCTGAATTCGTTGGCAGCCCTGCACATTTCTGTCTGGCTGACAAATGGAACACATGAGCAGCAGAAATTCAAACTTCCAGTGCCATTCTACCCTAATTTCTACCCTCACCATTAACTCCACATCCTGGAGCTGCAGCTCTTTCCATGGAACAAACACTGATCTGCTGTGAAAATGGCCCAGCTCTGGATTAGGAATCCAGGCACACTCTCAGCTGCCATTCCCTTTTTTCACCTGGCACTCTTTCAAACCAAGGAGCTCCTTCCTGGCCTCAAAGCTCCCTCACCATCACAAAATACATCTCTACTACTTGAAATCCATCATAAAAAACGTGGCTCGTTCTCTTACCCATGTTGAGTGTGACAGTGATGATGTTTAGGGACATGGTGGAGTCTGTGATGCTGCTGAACGAGGATGACTGCAAAACACAACAGGAAAGTCTCAAGGTTTTAAATGGCTCACAGTAAGAACTGCTGAGGATTAACTCATCAGGAATTGATTAACAGGCTTCCAATTGAAAGGCATTCAGAAATTACTGAGGTTTCCTCAAAATTATGCTTCATTTAGAAGTTTTAAGGAAAGAAATCTGAGCAGAGTCTGCACTTTCTCCAAAGGTCTGAGCACAAAACACACAGAGCATGTTCCTGTATTGAGATTTCTCAACTGAACTAGTGGGCCACTGAGTCCCAGGGCATGACTGATAAAATTCCATCATCCCACTGGGAGATGCTCCAGCCAGGGGAGCAGCCAAGCCTTTCCTACCCAGATAAAAACTGAGATTTTGGACACAAAGGTACCTTCTTTCCACTGGATTCCAGAGGAAAGCCAGACCTTTCCACATCATCCCTGGAGCTTCAGAGGAAACTGCACCTTCTCCAGGAGCACTGCTCCAGCTGAGCCACATCTGCCCCTGCAGGAGGATGCAGCCACCATGGAATGGGACTGCTGCCAACACCCTGACTGACTGACGGGTGTCAGCTTGGATTCTGGCTCTGGCAGTGTTTGGGATTGTTCTTTGTCATACTGCATTTCTATTTTAATTTTCCTAGTAAAGAACTGTTATACCTAATTCCCCTATCTTTACCTAAGAGCCCCTTCATTTCAAAATTACAATAAAAATTTGGAGGGAGGGGTTTTACATTCTCCATTTCCAAGAGAAGCTCCTGCCTCTCTCAGACACGTGTCCCTCAGAGCAGACCCTGGCACCGTGCCAGCCTCACCCTGTCAATCTGCCGCATCCTCTGTTTCCTCCTGCGGCGCTTGTGCTTGCGGATGAGCCGGGAGGAAGTGCTCTGCTCCGTGGAGCTGCTCAGCCTGGGGACAAGCACAACACATGTCACCTTGCAGGCAAGGATGAGGAGTTGACAGGAAGGTTTCACAGATATAAATGTGCAACAGATTTTTGAATGTAGAATTCGAAGAAAGAATAGAAATGACAGCGAGTTTTGATGTAGAAAAAATGAATTGAAAGGCAGCCAGAAATTATTGAGGTTTCCTCAAAATTATGCTTCATTTAGAAACTTTAAGGAAAGAAATCTGCACTTTCTCCAACACAGAGAGCATGTTCCTGTATTGAGATTTCTCAACTTCCCCTGGAATTATTTCTGAGTGAGTTTTATTGGGTAACTAAGAAAACAAAGAGCAAGTGAGTTGGAAGGGGCTTTTATGACTTAAAGCAAAGGATCAATTCACTTCAAACAAAAGATTTTTTTACTAAACAAAAAGATTTTTACAGACAAACAAAAATGCCCTGTTGCAAGTAGAGAAAAGATTTCAAAATTTTCTACTGCCAAAAAACTAAAAACCAACTTTTAGCTTAAACTGTAACACACTAACTTTTAGTGATTGGAAAATAGTAACATGAATATAGTAATGTTAATAGGAAAATTAATAGTAAAGTAATGTTAGTAATAGTAAAAGAATTAATAGTAATAGTAATAGTAAAATATTAATTAATAATAATAGTAAAATATTAATTAATTGTTATGTTTTAAAATGCTCTACAATAAAAAGTATATAACATATTGTAACTAAAACTAAAAAAAGCTTTCAAACAAACTCACAACTATAGCTAAAAAACTGCAAACTAAGGTCTTGTCACCCACCCAGTTTTATTTTGCTGTGGGCTTTTTCCAGACTCTTCAAACTTGTAAAACCTAAATGTGCCACATTTTACACATAAATCTTTACAGGCTTTAAGAGTTTGGACTGTTAATCATCCTCACTTTACAGAGAGTAGAATGAGACAGAAATGGATTTGCCCAAATTCATTTCAGGAGCCTGGAACAAAGCCTAGATTATTAAGATATCACTATAACACCAGAGAGACATCTCTCCTCTATTTAAATATGTTAAGAATGAAAAAAAAAAAAAAAAAAAAAGACAAAAGAACCCAACCTTAACTAAACAAAACAGTGCCAGGCTTTTCCCCCAATTTCCACATTCCAGCCACATGCAGGAATGTGAAAACACCTCCAAAACTTGATGCCAGCAATTCCAAAAAGGAGTTTGGTGTCCTGAGAGCACAGGAAACCCCTCTGGCCTGAAATATTTTTGTCAAGTATCACCCTGGAGATGCTGGAGCTGCAGAGAGGGTGTGAATCTCCTGACATTCCCCTCCAGCTCACACAATTATTTCAGGCACGTTAAACCTCACACACTCCTTTTCTCCTCCCAGCAAGGGGAACTGAAGAGCCAAGAGGTGGATTTTTCAAAAAGAGATCCAAAATGTGATAATTCCTAGTGTGTGGAACAGCTCACACAGCACCTGGGGCTGGGAGGAAAAATGAGGAGGTGTCAAACCCAGAGCTCCCAAAGCTGGGTTTGTTCAATATCCAAAGACTGACACAAAAACTCCTCTTCTATTTTCAATATTCTCTCCCTTCCTGCTCCATCTCCCATTTCCTTCTCCCCCTCTCCCCTCCCAGAACATCTCACCACAGGATTGAGGTAAAACTTCCCAGTTTAGAGAATCTGAGCAAAGCCAAGGCTCAGTGAGTCCCTGCTCTCTGAAAGGACATTTTCCTCTCAAATCAAACCAGCAAAACCAGAGTTTCCTGGCAAATCTCTGAGCTTCTCTTAGCAGGTGATAACATGTGAGAAGTGAAGTTTGTTCTTTGTTGTGTTTTTGCCATTCTGCTCAATATTAGGATTAGGAAGAATCAGCTCCTTAGAAAAGCCCCAGCTCAGGTTTGGTTCAAGGGGACACAAAACATTGCAGGGAAAAAAGGGAGATAAAACAATCAGCTCTCACATCAGCTGCACAAAGTGATCATCAGAAGGCTCTGCAGGAACATTTTTACACCTATTTTCATGCAGCTGTGGCACATTTCATCATCTCTCCCTGTAATTCCTGCTCAAGCCACAGCCTCAATGCATCCTCACTGAATTCTTAATATTCTGGGAGCATCTGGATGCTAAAAAGCAGCTCAAACCTATTTTAATGAGGAATATTTTGCTCTCTGAAGCATCTCCAGAAATGCTGGTAAAAGTTGCTATTATTACAATCTGATGAGCAAGACAAGATGGTAAATTTGAGCTTTTGAGACAAATAAAGTGCAAAGATGAAAAACAAATCTGGAATCATCACTATAACTCAATTTCCTGCACCAGCTACTGCCCAAAACCCTGACTGCACTTCTTATAAATATTCCAATACTAATACTAATACTAATACTAATAATGATGATGATGATAATAATAATAATAATAATAATATTTTTTCTCCAGTCTACAATTCCCAAAGGACAGGGAAAAAAGGCAACATTTGTTAAAGAAAGCTTATCCACATGGCTTAAAAAAATAATAGTGATTTCTTAAATGAGAAATAAACAATTTTTTTGCAGTGAATTCTTTTAGTTGCACTGAACTGAGAGCAGCAATTGCTGACAACAATCCTGCAGCTACAGATGTCAGATTTGTTAGACCTTTAGAGAAGACAGAAAAAAGCTTTTACTGTGAAGTTCCTACATCAACCTGTGCTCAAAATCCATCCTGCAAACAACACAAACGTTCAATTATATCACCCTTTAGAGGAAAAAAAAGGAAATAAATTATTGTGCTCCCACTGTCACTGTCCTGGAATGCCTGAGAACAGGTTAATTCACCAAAACATGATATTATTCTTTAATTGATGCAACAGAACTTCCTTGGGATGGGAATTACACAGCTCTGCTCCACTGCTCTGAGTTCAAACAAAACAAAACCAAACACAGAGTCAGAAAAGCATCCTCAGCCTCAGCAGCTCTTCCCTTCCAGGACAGCAACATCCTTCCCATCTGATTTCCTGATCCTGGTATGTCCATAACCAAACTGACCCCTGTGTGCTGATCCTGGTGTGTCCATAACCAAACTGACCCTTCAGTGCTGATCCTGGTGTGCCCATAACCAAACTGACCCCTGTGTGCTGATCCTGGTGTGCCCATAACCAAACTGACCCCTCAGTGCCTGTCCTGGTGTGTCCATAACCAAACTGACCCCTGTGTGCCCAGCCTGGTGTGTCCATAACCAAACTGACCCCTGTGTGCCCAGCCTGGTGTGTCCATAACCAAACTGACCCCTCTGTGCCCAGCCTGGTGTGTCCATAACCAAACTGACCCCTGTGTGCCAGCCTGGTGTGTCCATAACCAAACTGACCCCTCTGTGCCCAGCCTGGTGTGCCCATAACCAAACTGACCCCTGTGTGCCCAGCCTGGTGTGTCCATAACCAAACTGACCCCTGTGTGCTGATCCTGGTGTGCCCATAACCAAACTGACCCCTGTGTGCCCAGCCTGGTGTGTCCATAACCAAACTGACCCCTCTGTGCCCAGCCTGGTGTGTCCATAACCAAACTGACCCCTCTGTGCCCAGCCTGGTGTGTCCATAACCAAACTGACCCCTGTGTGCTGATCCTGGTGTGTCCATAACCAAACTGACCCCTGTGTGCCTGTCCTGGTGTGTCCATAACCAAACTGACCCCTCAGTGCTGATCCTGGTGTGTCCATAACCAAACTGACCCCTGTGTGCCTGTCCTGGTGTGCCCATAACCAAACTGACCCCTGTGTGCTGATCCTGGTGTGCCCATAACCAAACTGACCCCTCAGTGCTGATCCTGGCGTGTCCATAACCAAACTGACCCCTCAGTGCCTGTCCTGGTGTGCCCATAACCAAACTGACCCCTGTGTGCTGATCCTGGTGTGCCCATAACCAAACTGACCCCTCTGTGCCTGTCCTGGTGTGCCCATAACCAAACTGACCCCTGTGTGCCCACCCTGGTGTGTCCATAACCAAACTGACCCCTGTGTGCCCACCCTGGTGTGTCCATAACCAAACTGACCCCTCAGTGCCCACCCTGGTGTGTCCATAACCAAACTGACCCCTGTGTGCTGATCCTGGTGTGCCCATAACCAAACTGACCCCTCAGTGCTGATCCTGGTGTGTCCATAACCAAACTGACCCCCTGTGCCCACCCTGGTGTGTCCATAACCAAACTGACCCCTCAGTGCCCACCCTGGTGTGTCCATAACCAAACTGACCCCTGTGTGCTGATCCTGGTGTGTCCATAACCAAACTGACCCCTCAGTGCCTGTCCTGGTGTGCCCATAACCAAACTGACCCCTTAGTGCCCACCCTGCTGTGTCCATCAGGAATCAAACTCACCCCTCTGCCCCCTCTGTGCCCAGCCTGGTGCCTCCAGCAGCTTTGGAACCTTCTCCATTTGCTCTTTGCCTGATTTGCCTCTCCAGAAAACTTCTCCCTGCCAGCACAAAGTCTCTGCTCCTGAGAACATCCCTGGAACACAGCACATACCTTGGAGCATTCCTCTGAGTGGTTCTTCCTGACTAGCTGGCCTGGCAGCTCTTCCCTGTGCCAAAAAACTCCTGCCCCAGCCTCCAGAGGGAAAGGCAGGCACAGAGGCTTCCAAGAATCTCTTTCTTCTCAGGTCAGACTCAGGAAGTTTCATTATTTTATTCATACAGAAGAATTTCACTGGGTCTGCTCGAATGTGCCCCAATGAGCTAATCCTGCCCCACTTGCTGCCACAGAAATTATTCATTTATTTACAAGAAACCCAAATCAGCTGCAGGCTTCTTGTTGTTGTTGTGGGCTTGAATTTTTAGGGTGCATTCAGGGTTAAGGATTGATCTTGCCAGCCCTCCCTGCATGTGAATATCCACCGAGGTGATTTTTTTGTTAAGTCCAGGTGTTGTCAACTTCATCATGGAATGGTTTGGGTTGGAAGGGACCTTAAACTCATCTCATTCCAACCCCTGCAGGGACACCTTGCCCTTCACTGGACTGCAAAATAAACTAAGTCAGGACTAAATCTCCAAAGTGCATTAATTACCCTTTCAGCCCTTTAGAAACATTCAGCCTTTAATCAGAATTGTGAGGTCATTAAGCCCTGACCAACTCCAAGATCCACCAGGACCCAGAAGCTGATGATGTTTGTAAGCACAAGGGATTTCAGGATCTCCAGGAGCAGTTGCTCTTTGCTGTTTTTGTTAAAATTTCCATGTTCTGCATGATTTTGTTTCAGCTGCAGATCCCTGTGACCCAGCAGAGATCTGTCACCCTGTTGTTCTCTGAGAAATCCATAGTGGATTTTCAGAGTCCATTGGGATGATCAACAGCTCTAGAGCCAGTGGCCAGGAAAAGGAAGAATATTCTAGAGAATGTGGCCATGAAAAGGAAGAAAAACAGTTTTGATTGGTTTTACATCCATGAAAATAAATATTTTGAATCCATGAAATGCATTGGCTTAAAGATTTCTTCAAGAAAAACAAAAATATCTTTAGATATAACAAAAATGTCTTGAAATGAGAGGTATTTTTCAAGTGGGGAATAATTCACACAGTCTGCCTGCACAAAAAGGAAGAAATAATGAAGAAGCCAAAAATACAACAGCATTAACTTTGATGAATTCCTGAACTGCTCACAGGTCTCAGACTATGCAATTACCCAGGAATTCCTTTATAATTGAGCTCCATGAAGTGCACACTCATTAGGAGCCTACCCTGACAGTATTTTGTTTAATATTCACACCATTGCTTTATAAATAGGTAGGCAGTTGCACAGTGCTTTGATCTTGAAACGTGGCCACTCTTGCTATGAAAAGGAGAGGAACAGAGCTTTTCTTTCAGCTGGAACAGAGGCTTGGACAACATGGAGCTAATAACTGAGGAGTGATTCCACACAATGATGCCACTGATGAATGAGCAGAAAAGAAATGAAAGGAAAATTGAAAATAAAAATAAAACAAATGAGAGGAGGGGAAGAAAATGAGAGGAATGTTGCATTTGTCTTTACAAACAAGCTGTAGATCTGCTGGAAGATAAAGTTAGCACTCAGATAAATAATGGGATGGGTTCCACTGATTGATGAATGGAAAATAAAGATATTTGCCTTTACAAACAAAGCTGTAGGTTTGCTGAGAAATGAAATTGGATATTGGAAGATGAAAGAAGCAATGGGGAAAACCATGAATTCTATAAGAATTAAAAATGAAAAGGGAGGGTTGTGCATCAGAGGGGAATCTCAGGTATCAGGTGTTTGGGCAGTCTGTGCCTCTCAAGTACCTCAGCCCATGGGGACAGAGAGAGGGAAATTGGGATAAAAAGGGAGGTGAGTCCCAAAAATCTGAGAGACCCCAGGGGAATGTCCCATGGCCTCTCCCTTCATTGGAATAAAGCAAGAGGACTCCTCTGGCTCCTTCTTGGACACAACCTCTGGTGTTTGTGGGTTCATTCTCCTGACAAAAAGGAGACACAATGAAAGCAGAAGAGGCCAGGAGCTGTGTGGCTGGCAGGGCTGTACCTGCTGGTGTTGTCATCCTCCTCAGAGTCGATGAAGCTGCTGGACTCCAGCTCGCTGCTCAGCATGGTGGAGGAGCTGTCGTAGCCCGGGGGGTGCTCGCGGTGCCGGTCCAGCTTGGGGTGCCCATTGATCCTGGGGGCTGCAAAACACCAACAGGGCAGGGTTACAGCACAGGGAGTGTGGTGATGCACAAAGAGGCTGCCTGGAACAGAGGCTGAAAGGAATAAAGTAGGCATTTATTAAAATACACTTATTACAAAGGTATTTTGGTATTAGAAAGGTATTTAGGTAGATTTTTATTAAAAGGCTTTCAAGGATTCACCTTAGAGCCCAGATGTGGCTCCACCCAAGATGGACTCAGAGTCCCAAGTTTTCACACTTTTATAAGTTCTGGCCCATTTCCATATTGGGGTTAATTGTCCAATTCCAGCTCCAGGAGAACAAGCAGGAATAAAAGCAGCCAAGGCATGGAATAAATCTGGTTTGTACCTCCCAGGCAGCACCAGGTAGCCTTAAAATCACAAGAAAGGTTTCCTGTGTAATTAAGGTGTGCATTTCAATCCATAAAGTTTTTTTGCAATTTCCCTGTCCAAGTAAAATTCCCTTTTCCAAGCTTTTCTGATGTTAGCCAGCATTGTCTGGGGACAATGAACCACTATTACAATTGAGAAAACATGATTATAAGGGGTTTACTCATAAAATATTCCCATATAACTTTCCAAAGCAACAAGGATTTTTGTTGCTTGAAGAGAGAAAAGGGGAACTCTGACATCTTGATTTTCTTTTTCCAGAGCAGTTTTCCTCAAGATTTTATTTGTGTTTATATCTGCAGTGTCACACAGCTCCAAAAAAAGAGAGTTTTATTATGTTCCTCAAGCCACCACGTTCTCTTTGTGGGGATTATTTAGAAATCAGAGAATGCACAAGCACAGATGGAAATTCATTGTGCACTTAAAACAGGAATGCAATTTAAGGGAAATGGGTGGAAGAGCTTAGGGATACCCAAAATCCTTCTGCACACACCTCCAAAAAAGGAGTTCTATTATGTTCCTCAAGCCAGCACGTTCTCTTTGTGAGGATTATTTTGTAATCAGGGAATGTACAAGTTTCAGTCTGAAGAAGAATCAGTCATTCCCTGCTCTGGCTCACTAATGAGCAGGGACTTTCTGCCCTGCTGACCTCCTGCCCTGTCCCTTCTTTAGAGGGTGACAGAGTTCACCAGGACAGTGTGACAAGAGCCTCGAAGAGCTGAGAATAAAGCACAGCCCGGGAGGGTGAGATGTGTCCTCCTTGACTTTTATCAAGAGCAGATCAGGCCCTGCCTGAGGGACAAAAGCTCATCAAAGAGCAAATCAAGCACTGCCTGAGAGACAGGGAAGAGCAGCATCTGCTCAGGGCAGCTGTGCAGAGGGTTCTGTGCCACAGAAAAGGGTCAGGGGGGCTCCCAGAGAAGGGACAGGATCAAAACAACCCTCCCACCCCTTCCAAAAGTCCTCCCCATTTATTAACAGGAAATGTTATCAGTTCCTCGATAAAGATTTGGAAATGTGTTATCAATTCCTCAATAAAGTCTTGGATCCTGCTGGGTGCAGGGCTCAGTCCCTGCTGCTTAAACTGGACTTTGGGATTGTGCACTCCTGCCTCATGGGCACATCCCTGTCCCCGACTTCCCTTGGGATTGGAGTTCTTTGAAATCTCAAACAGCCTCCAACCCCTGCACCCCGAACAGGGTCAGCATTCCCATCCCAGCTGCTCCCCAGTTCCAGCCCTGCTGCAGATTCCCTGGTAAAAAAATCCACAAATTGCAGCAGTGAGGGGAAATCTGCACCAGCTCCTCTTCCCAAACATTTGAGATCTCTCTGTGAGCCTCTCCTCTTCCCAAACATTTGGGATCTCTGAGCCTCTCCTCTTCCCAAACATTTGGGATCTCTGAGCCTCTCCTCTTCCCAAACATTTGGGATCTGTGAGCCTCTCCTGATCCCAAACATTTGGGATCTGTGAGCCTCTCCCCATCCCAAACATTTGGGATCTGTGAGCCTCTCCTCATCCCAAACATTTGGGATCTGTGAGCCTCTCCTCTTCCCAAACATTTAGGATCTGTGAGCCTCTCCTGGTCCCAAATTTGGGACCTGTGGGCCTGCCCACATGGAGAGCTCCTGCAGGCACAGCCATTCCTCAGCTGGCTGCACAGGAGTTAAGTTCACCCCACAGCAAAGGGGCTGTTGAAACCCCAGTGTCGACACTTGACATCTGCAGACTTGTCAGAAACTGAGCAGCAGCTATAAAACATTCCTCAACACCCAAAAAAAACCCCAACAGCCCTTTTTCCTTAATTACCACCCTAATTATTGCTTCCACAGTCCCCTCTCCCACTCCTCCTCAGCAGAGTGACACAGGAGCTTTGTTCCTCCCAGCCAGGGGCCCCCTCAGCTTGTGCCAGGCAAACTTCCCACCACCCTAATTAAGATCCTCACTCGACTTTCACTTAATAGGAATTTGTCAACTTCCCAAAGAAAGGATTTTTGTGGCTTGAAGAAGGAAAATGGGAGCTCTGACATCCTGAATTATTCTTTTTCCAGATCAGTTTTCCTCGAGATTTTCTTGGGGTTTGTATCTGCAGTGTCACACAGCTCCAAAAAAATTTATTATCTTTCTCAAGCCACCAGATTCTCTTTGTGGGGATTATTTTGAAATCAGAGAATACACAAGCATAGATGGAAATTCGTTGTCTGTGCCCTTAAATTCCAACAGGGATTTATGGGAAATGGTGGAAGAGCTTATGGATACCCAAAACCCTTCTGCATTGTGAGTGGGGAGAGGTGTGAAAACGCTGTCAGATCACCCAGGTGTGTCTCACACCTCCCAGCATCACTTGCAATCAGTATCTATCACAGCCCGTGTGTGTGGAGTGCCCAGTGGCAATTCAGCAGGGTTTTCTGGGGTGAGTAATCCTGCAGCAACGAAGGGAAACATGCAGGCTGCTGTGGTGAACAATCCACACTGCTCATTATCCCCACTGGGGAATTCACCATCACCACAACTCCAAATCAAACCTCTGGAAGGATCTTATTGCAGCTCAAGCCCAGGCTGAAAGCTGGCAGCGTTTTCCAGTAAAATTAGGAAAGAATTTTTGTAAATTAAAATGGAGAGTAGCACAGAAAAATCTTTGTTTAGTGTCCCTTTCCTTCCCTGGGGTTTTCCCAACCTTAATTCTGTGGAACCTCTCAATTCCAGAGCTCTGGGCTCAGCGGCCTCAGCCTGTTTGACCTGTTCAGTTTTAGCTCAGTGTTTCTCTGCTCCCAAACGGCTCCTTCACACCTTTTCTCACTTCACCTGTTTGAAATGAAGGCTGGAACACCCTGCTCCTGTTTCCTTGTGGTACAAGAACTCCTTTCCCTTGAGGGAATCCAGGGAAATCCTCTTTGCCAGGGTGGGTGACTCAAACAGTTACAAAGACAGGGAACTGTGCAGCTGCTCCTGTGGAATAAACCCTGTGGCACAAAGCTGGGAGTAACACAGAGCTCCAGGAGAGCCCCATCCTGCCCCTCTGCCAGGCACCAGGGCTGTAATTTGGGCATTATCCAAACGAGTCTCTGCAGGAGCACTTCAAACACTCTCACTGCTTTTCCTGCTCTCTGCAGGGAGAGGATTTTCCTCTTTCACAATGAGGGGAGAGGACACAGCTGCTGGCTCTGGAATCCAGCTGTCACAGCCCTCTCCCCATCCTTGTCCCTGTTTTCCATCCAGCTCTGCTCCAGACAAGGTGTGAAAGTGCAAGAAAAGAGTGATTCTGAGATCATTGTTATGAAAATACCTTAAAATCCTTCCCAGGATTAGGACATTTCACTTCTTTTAGTATTGTCCAGTGGCAGTTCAGGACACAGAGCTGAACTGTGCATGTTACACTTGCTTTCCACTGAAAACAGCACACTCATGGTGTTATGATGGGTACTGGATGTTGCTATTGCTAAATGAAATATTGTTATGACCACAGAAACACTATGGACATTAAATGCTGTCTTTTAAAGCAGCTCTCCTCACTTTATGCACACTAACAGAACTCACCTGCTGCAGGCAGAAGGCCTAAATTCAGAAAACAGGCCATGGTTGTGACATGTTCTTGCCTGGGCTTTGATAGAAGGAGGAAATTTTATCCCATTTCTTTCTCAAGGGAAATGCATGAATTGGTTTCAGTCCACTCCAAGCAGAAACTCCTGTGCTCAAACAATTCCATCCACCAACACCAGCTCCCATGCCATAAATATCCAGAGCAAAACATGCACTGGCACTGATTTAATGCTTGAAACAACTCCCCTTTTCAAATTCTTCCCTCAACAAGTTTTTCACCAACACAATGAGAGGATTCTGCCTCTTTCTCTCAGCTCCCAAAGGAATGTGCAGTCAGGATCAAGCACAGACAGCTCCCTGCTCCTCCCATGAGGGATTTTCCATTCACTCCTAATCAGGGACACTTTGGAAGGGTTCAATGAACAGAACCCCTCAGTATAAATCTGGTTTCTGCTGTTCTAACTGGAGGAACATACTTGGGTGGGTGGAGCTGTGAATAAAGGCTATGATGGCATTTCTTGGGCACAAGATTTCCAAATTCTGCACCATCTTAAACACAATGGGTGGCACCTATTAATTCTTAATTAAGCCTGGAAATTCTTGTCTGGCAATGAATGAAAAAGCCCAAGCTTCCTTTGATGTACAGACCAGAGGCAAGAGATGGAGTTCTGCATTTTATAGGTGCATTTAGGTCTAAAAAAAGATCTTCAGAGCCTCTGTTACACCAGCAGAAAACACCACAGCTGATCCAAGCCTTGGGAAACCAACAGCCAGTCCTCTCCAAGCTATTCATCTCCTCATGCTACAGAAAGTTCTGCACATTGCCAAAAAATTTAAAAAAAATCAATCTCTGCCACTTCACTGTGAGTTGTGCAGAGCTCTCAAAGAGCTTCAAAGAGTTTCAGGGCAATTATCAAATTATTCCATTAAAATAATAAAGAGTCCCTGAAAGCAGGCAGGAATGCAGCCTGGAGTCTCTTGTGCTGCTGATGCAGAGCTGCTGCCCTGAGAGATGGGAGGGAAATTGGGAGAGGGGGAGGGTGGAGCAGGATTCATATTTTGGAGTCTGAAACTGAGACTTCTCTGAGTTCCTCAGAGAGAACAATGAGTTTCAGTGAGAGCTTAAAAACACTTAAAAACAGACAAAAGTTTTAGATATCAGTGTGGAGAGCAGATCTCTATTAAGGCTTTAAGAATATAGTTTTAGACATAATAAAACTCTAGTAAGAATATTGCTTACATTTTTTAGATTAAACAAAATAAACCATACATGTAGTTTATACATAACTGGAGGGTTAAGAAACTAAAATTCTAATAAGAAGAATTGGTTCAGGTTGGTGTTTTTAGCTGATTGGTTAATTGTCCATTTTACTCTCATTGGGCAAAATCCATTCCAGGGCCTCCCCTGGGAGGAGGGGAAGGAATTCACCCTCCCAGGTAGCAGTGGTTTTTCTTTTTTACTACTGCATGTATTTTACTTTTTCTCTTTTTTCCGATTAAACTGTATTTCTGACTTGAAGTCTCTCACTGGCTTTTCTTCCAAACCAGCACACAGCTGGATGCAATAAACATTTTAAAGAGCAGCCTGAAGTCCCACATCCCTCAGCTCTTACAATGTGCCTTTACAATAAACAACTTTATAGCAACTAAGAACTGCTGAGCTCTTTTACAGGATGTGGGGGTCCAGGGTGCTCCCCTGGCTTCCCTGGATGTCTTGAGACCTGAGCAGGGGGCCCAAGACCCCTGTGGGATGGATTTTAGTCCCTGGAAAAAATTACCATCATTGCAAGAAGAATTACAAGTCATAAAAAATAGGTAGAGTATAAATTCGATTGTTAGAAGGTAGAAAAGTGGATTTTTAGAATTGCTTATGATAAGTTTAGAGCTAAGATGGAGAATTTTGGGTGTGGTATGTCCTCTTTTTCATGGTATCCATCTTTTTGGGTTAGGATGGCACTTCTGGATTGGTTTGGGAGAAAACTGGACAGGGCAATGTAAGGGTCATGTATTGGAAAATAATTGTAAACATCAAGTATGTAATTTATAGTATAAAAGATGAGCTGCCCTCTGGGCAGGGAGAGTGACCAGCTCACAGACCTCTACTAGTCAGAGAAAAAATTCCTTAGATGAAAAAGAATAAACAGCCTTGGAAACCTCAGAAAACAACTTCTACCTCTTCTTCAGTGCTGGAGCTGGAAAAACAGGAACTCTGGAACCACCCAAAAGTGCTGCTGTGAGTGCTGTCAGGCTCAGGAGCCCCCAGGCAATAACTCCCCTCCGTGGGAGCCCAGGGTGTTCCCCTGGCTGCCCTGGGGGTCTCAAACCCCCCTGGCCAGGGTCTCAAAGACCCCTGAGTGAGACCCTGGCGTCTCAGGAGCTGAATTCAAACCCCTGGGGGAAATTACCAACACAGAGGGAAGGGAAGCAAGTCACCAAAATCAGTAAAGTGTAAATTAGACTGTTAGAATGCAGATAAATAGACTTTTGGGGATGTTTGTGATAAGGGACACGTGGCCAAGATGGAGAATTTGGGGTGTGGATACCTCTTCCTCCTTCTCCTCTGTGCCATCCATGCTGGGTGACATGCTGGCACTTTCAGACTGGATGGGGTCAGAGCTGGACAGTTTACCAAGGTTGTATTGTATTATAAATATTATAATACAATTATTATAATAAATATTATGATACCATTATTATTATAAATATTATAATACAATTATTATAATAAATATAATAAAATTACTATTATAAATATTATGATACAATTATTATAGATATTACGATACCATTATTATTATAAATATTATGTTACCATTATTTTTATAAACATTATGATACAATTATTATAAATATTATAATAAATATTATAATACAATTATTATTATAAATATTATAATAAGTATTATAATACAATTACTATTATAAATACCTAGTGTGTAATTCAGAGTATAAAAGAGAAGTGCTGCCCTGCCAGGTCCATCCTGGCCTGGCTGCCCAGATCGCTGCCAGCTGGGCAAAGAACTCCTGGGAGATAACCAGCAATCCCCTGTGACAAACCCCAGCAGTGTCCCTGGTGACCAGAGCCCGTGCATGTGCCACAGGGTGCCTGCAGTGCCCATCACTCACTGTCCTGGAGACAAACCCCAGCCGTGTGTCCCTGGTGGCCCAGAGCCCCTCCATGTGCTGCAGGGTGCTGGCACTGCCCATCACTCACTGTCCTGTGACAAGTGACAAACCCCAGCCGTGTGTCCCTGGTGACCCAGAGCCCGTGCATGTGCCACAGGGAGCCGGCACTGCCCGTCACTCACTGTCCTGTGACAAACCCCAGCAGTGTCCCTGGTGGCCCAAAGCCAGCCGGACCAGCAGTGCCTCACTCACTGTCCTGTGACAAGTGACAAACCCCAGCCGTGTGTCCCTGGTGACCCAGGGCCAGCCCGACCGGCACTGCCCGTCACTCACCGTCCTGTGACAAGTGACAAACCCCAGCCGTGTGTCCCTGGTGACCCAGGGCCAGCCAGACCGGCACTGCCCATCACTCACTGTCCTGTGACAAACCCCAGCCGTGTGTCCCTGGTGGCCCAGAGCCCGTGCATGTGCCACAGGAGCCTGCAGTGCCCATCACTCACTGTCCTGTGACAAACCCCAGCAGTGTCCCTGGTGGCCCAGAGCCCGTGCATGTGCCGCAGGGAGCCGGCACTGCCCATCACTGGTGGCCCAGAGCCAGCCGGACCGGCACTGCCCATCACTCACCGTCCTGTGACAAGTGACAAACCCCAGCAGTGTGTCCCTGGTGGCCCAAAGCCAGCCCGGCCGGCACTGCCCCATCACTCACTGTCCTGTGACAAACCCCAGCTGTGTCCCTGGTGACCCAGAGCCCGTGCATGTGCCACAGGGAGCCGGCACTGCCCATCACTGACCGTCCTGTGACAAACCCCAGCAGTGTGTCCCTGGTGACCCAAAGCCAGCCGGACCGGCACTGCCCCATCACTCACTGTCCTGTGACAAACCCCAGCCGTGTGTCCCTGTTGACCCAGGGCCAGCCCGACTGGCACTGCCCGTCACTCACTGTCCTGTGACAAGTGACAAACCCCAGCCATGTGTCCCTGGTGGCCCAGGGCCAGCCCGACCGGCACTGCCCGTCACTCACCGTCCTGTGACAAGTGACAAACCCCAGCAGTGTGTCCCTGGTGACCCAGGGCCAGCCGGACTGGCACTGCCCCATCACTCACTGTCCTGAGACAAACCCCAGCCGTGTGTCCCTGGTGACCCAGAGCCAGCCCGACCGGCACTGCCCCTCACTCACCGTCCTGTGACAAGTGACAAACCCCAGCCATGTGTCCCTGGTGACCCAGAGCCAGCCAGACCGGCACTGCCCGTCACTCACCGTCCTGTGACAAGTGACAAACCCCAGCAGTGTCCCTGGTGGCCCAGAACCCGTGCATGTGCCACAGGGAGCCGGCACTGCCCGTCACTCACCGTCCTGTGACAAACCCCAGCCGTGTGTCCCTGTTGACCCAGGGCCAGCCCGGCCGGCACTGCCCGTCACTCACTGTCCTGTGACAAGTGACAAACCCCAGCAGTGTCCCTGGTGGCCCAGGGCCAGCTGGACTGGCACTGCCCATCACTCACCGTCCTGTGACAAGTGACAAACCCCAGCAGTGTCCCTGGTGACCCAGAGCCGGACCGGCACTGCCCGTCACTCACCGTCCTCGTGGCCCTCGCGGGGGCGCCGCCGGTGCCGCTCCCGCCGGTGGCTCAGCACAGACTCGGCTCCCGTCTCGTTGTCCAGCCCGTCCCTGCTGCTGCCGGCGTTGGGGCTGCCACACAACAAACACGGACATCACTGCACTTGGAACTCCTGTCATGGATCACCCAGCTGGCAGCGTTTGGTGTAAAGGTGTAAAACTGCAAGTTGGTGTGCTGGAAAATGTCCCGGGCCACCCCAAAAACAGAGAACCCAAAACCACCTAAGGGGTGAAAAAAACCCCAAAACCACCTAAGGGGTGAAAAAAGATTGTCTAAACCACCTGAGGGGGGTAAGAAGAGAACCCATAAAAACCACCTGAGGGGTGAAAAGAGAACCCAAAATCACCTGAGGGGGGAAAAGACAACCCCAAAAACCACCTGAGGGGGGAAAAGAGAACCCAAAACCACCTGAGGGGGGAAAAGAGAACCCCAAAACCACCTGAGGGGGAAAGAAGAGAACCCATAAAACACCTGAGGGGGGAAAAGAGAACCCAAAAAACACCTGAGGGGAGGGGAAAGACAACTCCAAAAACCACCTGAGGGCTTAAAAGAGAACCCAAAACCACCTGAGGGGGGAAAGGGGACCCTAAAACCACCTGAGGGGTGAAAAGAGAACCCATAAAATACCTGAAGGGTGAAAAGAGACCCTAAAACCATCTGAAGGGTGAAAAGAACCCAAAAAACACCTGAGGGGGGAAAGAGAACCCCCCAAAAAAACTTGAGGGGTCAAAACCATGCCCATGTCAGTGTGAATCCATTCCCAAAATCCCACCCAACCCTGCCCTGTGTCAGGGAATCCCTTCCCCCTCTCCTGCCACACCAGGGACTTTTAAATCATTCTCTCCATCTCTCCTGTTAGCTCCAGTGCTGGGAAGGGCCACAGCTCATGGATTAAGTAATTAATTTATTCATTCAATTCAAATATTAATTACATCAATAAAGACAATAATAAAGACAATAATAAAGACAATAATAAAGACAATAATAAAGACAATAATAAAGACAATAACAAATAAAATGAATAAAATTAATAGTAATAATAATAGTATTAATAATAGTAATAATAATAAATTAAATCCAGTAAATCAATTAATTTACTGGATTAAACTGAGGAATCTGCCCTAAAAGCCCTACAAATATAACTGGAAATATCATCTGCTGTGCAGGATCTCCCTCAGGAATGATTTCTCCTCTCTGAGCCATCAGTCCCATCCTGTTCAGGAGTCTCCCCTCCCTCCTGCCCTGTGCAGCTGCAATTTGTGCCTGAATGTCTCAGTGCCATCCCCACCTCCCCGAGCAGCCCTGTGTGTTTCTCCTGCAGCTCCACCCGGGGATGAAAGCAGCAGCACTGTGACAACCACCCAGAGCTCTGGTGAAAGCACCTTTCCATGTCACATCCCACAGTTCAGAGCCTCCTGCACAGCAGTGAGATGTGCTGACATGCTCACCACAGGAATTTGGAAATGGAGGTTGTTGATTTGAGTGCACATTTTAATCCCTACCTAAATGCCAGGGTGCATTTCTGTGCTGCCACACTTTGATTTTTTTTTTTGGTTTTTTTTTTTTTGCACTTCTTGTTCAGTCCAGCACAGCTGCTCAGGCCATCCCAGCAGCACCATCTACTGACTCCTGCTCAGAATTCCCATCCTGAACCACCTCAGGAGCCAAACCTGCCTCCAAAATGATTTAAACCATTGCAAAGGTGCAAAAATAACTCCCAGCTGCCTTGCTCCCTCCCCAGTGCTGAGCCCATTAAATGCAGAGAAAGGAAACTCAGAGGTCACAGCTCTCACCTCACCACCAAACTCAGCTCAAAGTGAATCTGCCAACCCCCAAAAACCATCAGTGAAGCACAAAATGCAGGGTGAGCCTCAAAACTCGCAGCAGGGAGGGGAAAAAAAATAAAGTTTTATTTGGATTTCATCAATGGTGAAGGAAAATATCAACACTGTCAGAGTTACCAGCACTGATAAAGATCTGGTTCCCTGGATGGCCCTGCCTGTTCACCCATTCCTTGGGCTCTTTGTTGTCCAGCTCCATTTCTGTCTGTAAAAATGCAACACCAGCTCAGCTGGCACTTCTTTAGCTAAAGCCTCAATCAACACTGAAGGAGATGACAGATCCTTGGGAGCTTGAGGAGCATTGAAATAAAATCCCAGGGATTTAAGAACCAGGAAGGTACAAGTCACTCTTACTGCAAAATCCCAAGAAATGCAATTTTCCATCTCCAGAAATTATCTAGTCAGGATTCAGGTTCATTTTACTTGTGAAGCTCAACTCAACAGAAAAACAAATAATTTCAAAATATCATTTCAAAGGATTCTTGATCACTTTAAATCTACAGTGGGTGTGCTTAAAATGAAATTCTAAGTGACAGAATTTAGTTATTCATGCAGAATAACTGAGATATTCTGCCCTGGGTAATGGACTAAACTCAGGTCATCATTACATTCTCCTCTGCATTGAAAAAATGCAACACAACAGGAAAATCCAGTGTAGAATGTTGAGATGTTGTGGGAAATTGTGAGCAGAAGAACCCAAAAAGGCATTGAGGGAAAACAAGTTTTAGTCTAGGAAAATTCCCCAGATTCTCTACTACAGTTCAAAAAACAGAAAGAAAAAGGGGTGGAGGAGAGGGAGAGCAGGCAGCTGATTTATCTGGGAATGGGAACAGAGGCAGAAAACACAACCTGAGCTCTCTGAATTCCCAGATTTTCTCTGTAATATTTGAGAATACTCTGGAAGCAGCAGCAGGGCCAGCAGGGCATTGGACCCACAGCTCTGGCAGTGAGCACAAACCTCGAGTTTAATTCCAAGTTAATTATCTTTTCAAACAAAGATTGCAGCTGCTCCAGGCAGGTTGAGGCCAGGACAGACAAAAGCCTGGTTTTATTTTCTGCCCAGTTCAGAACACAGGAGGGCAGCACAGCCCTTGCAAGGCACTGCCAGGCAGGGTCAGGATTTCCCAGGATTTCCTCTCTAAAAGGTTTTTATCTGTAAAAAAACTCACACATAACAATGAGGGCTCTTCCAGGCAAAAATAAAAAAATTTAAAAATGGAAAACAGGCAAATCCAAGCCACATTTCCTTCTCCAAACACAACCCAAGAGCACAAAGCTCTGCTTTAAATCCTGCTGCTGGAAATGAAGGTATCCCAAGGATTCCCCTTGGATCAGAACAGGAAATAACAAAACCAAAGCAGATACTCCCAGGCTGGCCACACACAGATGGAGCAGGAATTACTCCTGATGGAAATTTCCCCTCCTGCCAGCATTCAGCTGGCTCTGCACCCTCCCTAATTACACAGAACACACTAATTACTTATCAGCCACACAACAAAAAGCATTTTGTGCTCCTTCCCTACTAACTCATCCACAGCAGGCTTGGAAATGAGATATTTTGGATAAATATTTCACTCTAACAATGCCAGGGGTTTTTCATTCCCATCTCCCTTTTAATTCCTCGATATTTAATTTTCTAACCACAACAACAAACAGCTGGCAGGGCAATGAGGTGAGAAATGGAATAGAAGAGGATAAATAAATGGGAGAATTGGGTCTTACTGGAATGATGGGGGCCGGGAGTCTCCAATGCCTCCTGTCCTCTCCAGGGGTGGGGGGAGCTCAGGGTGGCTCTCAGTGCACTGGGAACCTGTGTCAGAGTGGGAGCTTTCAGCCAGGACCAGCTGCCAACAGAAAAAAACCAAAATTACACCAATTCCCACCAGCTTCTCCACTCTGGATCAAGGTGTTCAGCCAAAATTCTGAGATCTGAGGAGGGGGAGCACAGGGATCCCTGCCAAACTCACAGAAAATCAGATTAAATTCAGCCTCCACCTGAAAATATCAGCCTGGATGTGCAGCAAGCAGCAGGAATTTTGCTCCTCCTGGAAAATCAGGATTTTGGGGACCCTGCAGCATTCCCAGAATTGTCAGAATCCCCCAGTTTAAGGCTGTGTACCCAGCCTGGCTTTGCCAGCACAACAAAAAGCAAAAGCTCTATTTTATTATTTTATCATGAAATCTGCATGTTTTTTAACCCCCATTTTCTAACCCAGAAAGGCAGGGCACTGCCAGTTTTGCACCAGGGAGAGGGAAGCAATCAGAGATATCTAAATAAAAGCCCAGGGGAGGAGAATCCTGCTCTGGGTAAAGCAGCACTGCAGAAAAACAAACATTCATTGATCCAAGACTCCTTTTCATTTATCTCTGCAAACAGAACAAGGTGATTCTCAATCAGAAATTCCACTTTTAACTTCACCTGTTAGATTAAGTGGTTATTTTTTATTAAAAAGCCTGACAGTGGGAAAAAAAAAAATAACCACTTAAGCCAGACCTGTGATTTACAAACAGGAAGGCAAATGCCCAATTTTGTGTAAAATTAAATGAGAATTCTGTGAACTGAAGGACTTGGTTAATATTTTCAATGACTGTACAGAGATTATTCTCCCATGAAGATAAAATGCAAAAAATAAATTTAAACAACCCACTGAGCACACACAGCATTTCCTGGCCATGACCCACAGAAATCAGACTTGACCTGGAGGTGACCAGGGTGACTTTATCACCACTCACCTGCCTGAGTCTATTTAAACACTGTGATTATAAAGTCTTTAATTAGAGAAATCCTTAATTAATGATATAGATTAATAACTTTCACTAAGAGGCAACAAGATCTCAGCTTCCCTTTATTTTTAGCTGTGGAAGAAGCAGAGCAGGAGAGATTCCAGCTCTTGCCTGGTTCATTTCTGAAGGATTAATTGTAATAAAATGATCAGAGGGATGCTGGTAAAGGAGAATTCAGGATGCAAGGAATGAATCCTTGGAGCATAAACCATAAATTGAGGAGGAAAACAGCCACAGAATCTGTCAAAAAGGAACTGCCTGGAGAGAAACCTGGAGTCAGCTGCATTATTCAAATTCCTATCAGCAAAGAGGAGCAACAGAGGGAACACTGAAGGGAAAAAACCCAGCTTTGCTAATAATAAATTAATAAGTAATTCAAGCTGCTTTCTTCCAGGTGGGGAAGTCAAAGGGAGGTGTTTAGGAAGTGTTCTGGAGATGCAAGGATGTCTGAGCCTGAAGGTTTCCTGAGGAATCTCTGGGTGAGTGACTTCACTGAGAAAAATCAAAGGATGAAAAGAAGAAAAAATAAAGAAAAAAAAAGTCTGAAAGAAAGCTTAGCCCTAGTTAGAAAAAACAAAAAACAAAACCAAACCAAACAAATTTAAAAAACCCACAAAAACCAACCAAAAAATTTTAAATTCCCCCCCAAAAAAGAAAACCAAAACAAAAAACAAACCCACAAACAAAAAAAAACAAAACAGACAAAAAATCAGCAACAACAAAAACCAAAATCCAACAATAAAAACAAAACCAAAAAAACCCCAAAACAAAATCCAAGAAGAAAAACAAAAAAACCCCAACAAAAACCCCCAACATTAATATGTAATTAATATGGGTATTAATATGTAATTAATTATTGGGTATTTAATGAATGTTGGGTATTAATGTGTAATTAATTATTGGGTATTTAATGAATTTTGGGTACTAATATGCAATTAATTATTGGGTATTTAGTGAATGTGGGGTATTAATGTGTAATTAATTATTGGGTATTTAATAAATGTTGGGTATTAATATGCAATTAATTATTGGGTATTTAATCAATATTGGGTATTAATATGCAATTAATTATTGGGTATTTAATGAATGTTGGGTATTAATGTGTAATTAATTATTGGGTGTTTAATCAATATTGGGTATTAATGTGTAATTAATTATTGGGTATTTAATGAATGTTGGGTATTAATATGTAATTAATTATTGAGTATCTAATGAATGTTGGGTATTAATATGCAATTAATTATTGGGTATTTAATGAATGTTGGGTATTAAGATATAATTAATTATTGGGTATTTAATGAACATGTACCAGCTCAGCAGCCTGGAGAAAGGGGCAGAAGCAGAGAGGAGCAAACAGGGCAGGAGGAAAGGGGATTTTGGGATGGATCTTCTCTCCTGGCAGGAGCTGCCATCAATTCCCAGCCCTGTGCTGCTCCCACCTCCATTTTCAGCCCCTTGTTTTTTCTGGGACTCTCTTCCTCTCGTTACTCACACATGAAATCCCTTTTTGTCCCATCCCTTCCCACCCAGGCAGAGCCCCAGGCTCCAGCCCCTCACTAATCCTTGGCCTGGAGACAAAAACAGCACCACCAACACCCAGAGCTCAGCAGCATCCTGAGAGCAGCAAAACCGAAAAAATAAAAAACCAAATTCAGCCAAATGCAAACCTTAGAGCATGCAGGGGCTGGATGCTCCTCCTGGGGGAGGAATCCCCCCACACCCTAAAAGAATGGACACAACCTCACTAAAAAGGGATTTGTGCTGTCACCAACACTTCTCTGCTTGTTTCATCATCACTTTGGTTCTCTGATGCCAATTTTATTCCTTTGACAACCAATTTACTCATCCAGGGAATCTTCCTCTTTTTTCCTGGAGGGAAGTGGTGCTCACTCCTTTCCCTGAGCTCTGCCCAGCTTTAGGTGGGAACTAGCTCAGAAATCAGCTTTAAACCAAAAGAACTCTGCTTTCTGTTAGAGTCAGTGAGTCAAGAGTCTCTCTGAATTCTTCAGAGAGAAACCAAAGTGCAAAAATGAAATTAAAACCTTTAAATGAACTAAAGTATATTAAGTCATGCACACATAAAAAAATAAATGTTTAAGTGAGTTTTAGTGTGAGCTAAATTTAATGTTAATGCTCTAATGCTATTTTTAGTAAAAAAACCAATCTAAATGCTGAAATAACAGTGCAAGTTCATACTAATGTTTTCAGTAGAAGCTCCAAAACCACAATTGTAAACAGCACTTAAACATAATAAAACTATAGTAAAAACAGTGGTGACACTTTTCAAATAAAACAAAATAATATGTCATCTGCATGGGTTTATACATAACATAGAGTGCTAAGAAACTAAAATTCTAGTAAGTTAATGTCTTGGTTTGATTTGGGTTTGCCAATTTTAATATACTTCATTTTTTTGGAGATAGAATTTAGGAGTAAAAACAAAAAAACCCTTAAATTTTAAATAGTTTTCCAAGGCTATAAATGTTGATGTCTTTTTACTGAATGTATAAATAATGTTCAGCTCCCTTTAATTTAAACCTTCCAGGCACTACCAGCAATACCAAAACTTTGAAATTTAAATGCTATAACCAAAATCCACCAGAAAATCACATTTAGTTGTTTTGGAATTAATTGTTTTGGTTATTTAGTGACTAAAGCTGTTTTCATATCAAAACCACATTTTCAGCTCTGCACACTTTGTGGACTTCACTCTGATTTTTAAAATATAATGTTCAAGAACAGGATAATTAAAATTTTTTACCTTTAATTTTGAGATTCAAGATACTTCTAAAAATCAGCATCCAGTATCAAACAAGAGAGATTTACACACAAAACCCAACCTACCCAGGACACCACTCTTCCATTGAAGCACGGGAGCTTTGCATTGTCATCTGAGATCTCCTCCTTCACCACCCTGGAAAACAGCAAAAAATCAGATCAGAATGGACAGTAGTTTTCTCAAATTTTCCAGGATTTTTTTTCCCCCATTAAAATGTTGGTAGCAGCAGGTGCTGTGTGTTTAAAGAAAATGTGAGTGTGAGAATAGAGGGAATAAATCAAAATAAAGGGTGGAACAGCAGCTTTCCACACAGCCACCCCAGAGTGGGAGGCACAAAAGGAATTTCAATAATTTTCCCATTCTGGAGTCTCCTCAGAGCCTTTAAAGGTCTGATGGGAACTAAAATCCATGGGGACTAAACAATTTAGAGATTTTCCTTCAATATTCACAGACTTGGAGCATCTCCCTCTTTACTGCACTGCACAAAACATCCTTTAATTCACCCTGCAATGCACACAGCAGGTGGAAGGAAGGTGAAAAAACACAGGGAGGTCACATCATGAGAATTACCCCACACTCTTTAACCCCCAAACACCCCCACATCCATGAATATCTGAAAAAAAAATTCAAAATAAAGGGTGAGGAAGTGTGGGGAAGGGCTCCAGGAGCTCACATCCTCTGCTTTATTTGCCTTCGAGGAGATTGAAGCACTAATTACCAAATGAAACAATCGCTGCTGGGAGCTGCCCCTCCTCCCTCGGGCTTCCTGCAATTGTGTCTGGATCCTCTGGTTTTTGTGTTTCCCCCTTTTTGTGCCTTTCACCCTCACACCTCACCTGTTTCTAGCACAGGTTACCCTCGAGCATCCTCAAGTTTTGTTTTCCTCCTGAGAGGATTTTAGCCTCCCTCTCATCCCTTGCCAAGCTGCCTCAGAACATCCCTGACTCCACTGAACTGGGATTTACCTGGTTCCAGGTGAACCCCCAAACCTGGAATGGCTCTGCTTCATTAGCACTGAGATAATTGGCTGAGAAATCCTGATTGCATCATGGAGACTGCACTCTCCACAATTAGCTGGGTGATTTTTCATTCCACTCAGAAAAATGAGGTTAACAAGGAATTTCTCCTTTCCCTCCAGCACCACGTTGATGGGAAATGCAGGGTTGAGACAGATTTATTCCAGGTTAATGTGTGCCATGACACAAACAGAGCATCTTAATGTCCTTTAGCCCCAGATTAACCCCATTTTATCACTGGGATCATCATCAAGTCTCTCCTTAATTGTCCTTTAGAATCAGATTAACCCCATTTTATCATTGGGATCATCATCAAGTCTCTCCTTAACTGTCCTTTAGAATCAGATTAATCCCATTTTATCATTGGGATCATCATCAAGTCTCTTCTTAATTGTCCTTTACTGAAGGGAAAAGGGGAGAGGAGTTCATTCATGATGAACTTGCTTGGAGATCCTTAGGGAGAAGCCAAAGGAATGAAGCTCTTTGTGCTAAACTATCTTTGTTTATTCCTCAAAGGCAGGTAAGAGACAATTCAGGTTTTAGTTTTCATTCATAGAGTCAGGTTGGTTGGAAAATAAATCCTGGATTTTTTCCCTTCAGAGAGGGTTTAGGTTGCTCAGGGCAATGTCTGAGCATTTCCAAGGATGGATGTTCCACACTCTTTTTGCACAATTTGATTTTACTTTATGAAACAGCAGTTTTCCAAAAAGCTGTTCCAATTAGCAAAATCATAAATAATCACATAATAGCAATTACTCAACTGGCATCGAAGGCTGCAGCTCTAAAAATAGTCTGGCTGAAGCTGATTAACACTTCAGTGTGAATTTTAATGAAGAATTCAAACTTCAGGGATTTTGCAGCTGAGGCCACAGCACAGAGAGCCTTCAGCCACCTTCCCAATGCAGGGAAAGGGATGGAAATAATGGAAATAAATCCACACTGAATTTACAGGGATAAATTGGAATATAAAGGGGTTTTTTTCTGGAAATAAGAAAGAGGGGAGGAGAGAAATGCCTTTGATGAGCAGAGAAGCAGCAGGAGCAGGGCAGGCAAAGCTCAGATCAGTGTGCACCCTGCAGAGCTGCAGCAGGAACTGTGTGGCATCATTCCCTCTCCTCCTTCTCCAGCCTCATGTCAACCACTCCTCCAAACCCCACAGAGCCACTGCAGAACCAATATTCTCATTTTTCACGTTGTTATTCCTAAACAACGCTGTCAGTGCTTTGCCTTTCCACCAGCTCCCACATAAACCTGTCACACAGGGGGATGAACACACTGCCCACAAATCTGACAGAAATGACACACCCAGATTTGTGTAAGTGACACAACTGTGGAGAAAAACCCTCTTCAAAGAAAGAGAAGCAGCTTCAATGCAAGCAAGCTCCTTCTTGCTGTTTCTATAGAAATTTTATAGCAATTTCTATAGCAAGAAGCTGCGTGGGGAAGTCACCTCTTCCCACCCAGGTGACAAAAAAAATCAAAAATCACTTTTTCCTCCTTGCTGCTGCTCTGTCTCATGTTATTCTTCACCCTTTGGAAAATCTAAACACCCTCACTCTCAGTGGTTCTGCCTGCAATTAACAGCTCACATTAATTTATATTAATATAAACATCCATGTGTTTATACCCCAGTTATCCTGGGCCACATCTGATCTTCAGCATCACCCTGAGCACTTGTGCCCACAGGATTCCTCTTCCTGCTTTTTCCACCCCACCTTTATTCCTGCAGGCACATCCAGCACTTTGCCATGCCAGGGATAATTCATCATCTCTCAGGAGAACTGCAGCACGTTGGAGAGGTTTTGGTGCTGGCACCAGATGCTGGAATGATTCCAGAATTATTGTGTTCCCTAGGAGAGAATCAGCCCAAATCTGCACTGATTTCAAACATCAAACTGATTCCAAACTTCATTTTTTTCTGGTTGTTCAAGGGCAATTCCATTTGTTTAGGCTCTGCATGAGCTTGAGGAGGTCAGCTGGAACATTCCACTGCATGAAAAATATGGAATCTCTGTGGTGAAAATTTCCTTGGAATATTTCACAGACATTTGGAGCAGCACAAAACCTCCTTACCTAGGGCATTTCCAAGCTGAATATTTTCTTGGAATATTTCAAAGACATCTGGAGCAGCACAAAGTTGCTTACCTACAGAATCTCCATGTTGAAAAATTTCTTGAAATATTTCGCAGACATTTGGAGCAGCACAAAGCTCTCCACCTAGTGAATCTCCATGCTGAAAAATTCCTTGGAATGTTTCACAGACATTTGGAGCAGCATAAAACCTCCTTACCTACAGAATCTCTGTGCTGAAAAATTCCTTGGAATGTTTCACAGACATTTGGAGCAGCACAAAGCTCTCCACCTAGTGAATCTCCATGCTGAAAAATTCCTTGGAATGTTTCACAGATATTTTAGGAAGCACAAAACCTCTTTACCTACAGAATCTCTGTGCTGAAAGATTCCTTGGAATGTTTCACAGAATTGCCTTGCTTGCTTAGGGAAGCCAGGAGCTCTTGCTTGGGAACACGAGTCCTAAGAGGAGGATTTTTGGAGGGAGGGAAGCAAAGATTCCTTGTGTGAGGGTGCAAAGGGAATTTGGATGTGCAGCAATCCCATTTTGCCCCTGCATCACACCCCAAGCACTCAGCAGAGCCTGGGGGCCTCAGCAGTGCCACAGTGACTCCTTCCAAAAACCTCCACGTGTCTTGAGCCAGCTGGTGCTTGGGCTGCCAGCCCAGCTCTGCTCATCCTTCCATTTCAGGCCAGGGCAGCTCAGCCCCAAGCCACAAATTCTGCCCCATTCCCTCCAGAACAGCTTCCAATTAATTATTGTAAAATATTAATAACTGGCTGTCCAAGAGCAGGGGCATGCAGGGAATATGATTTGCTTCTCTGCTCCTTAATGAACAATATTTCAGTAGCTGTGCCATGCTCAAGGTGTGAAAATCTCACCAAAATCCGGGTATTTGTGGCATTTAAATTGAGATTTCCAGAAATGAGTCTGGTTTGATTGCAGCACTGCTAGACACAACTGTGCATGGTGTTACATCCCACTCCATGCCCAGCTAACGTAGAAAACACATTCCTCTTAATTATGGCACAGAAGCCAAGGAAATGGGTGATTTTTAGAGTCCTAAGACCTTACTATTTCTTTTTCTCAACTTCTTTTCCTCAATTCTTTTCCTCAGTTTCTTCTCCTCCACTTCTTTTCCTCAATTTCTTTTCCTGAACTTCTTTTCCTCAATTCTTTTCCTCAATTTCTTTTACTCAGTTCTTTTTCTCAATTCTTTTCCTCAACTTCTTTTCCTCAACTTCCTTTCCTCAATTTCTTTCCCTCAATTTCTTTTCCTCAATTTCCTCAGCATGGGTTTGGAATAGGACTGAGCAAATCAAGCAAAGCATTTCAGCCACACTGAGTCTCCTGTTTTTTGTCTTAGCTCCTTCTTTCCTCTGCTCCCTGTATTATTTAGTAAATTATTGATGTGCCTCTATTTCAATCTCACAGGTGTTAATGAATCTATTCCTGCAGCTGGCCCAAGGGACAGACACATCTCTGCCAGAAAAACAAGAAGTCACAGTACAAAGGGACAGGTCAGCATAATCCTGACCCAAACCCAGATTTCCAACGAGTTACAAAACAATAAATATTAACAAGCCTCTATAAAATTAAGCAGTTCTTGAAAACAGTTTAGGAAAAAAAAACCAAAAACCACTTTTTGTGGAATGGCTATTTCAAACAGCTGGGATTGGGCTTTCCCCAGGGTGCAATTATCCTCAAAACTCAGGGCAGGACACTCAGAACAGCACTGGGGGATGGTTCTGGAATCCAAGGCTCTGCAGGTCCTGACCTCACACTGAGAGCTGCTCCTGGCCCAAAAAACACCCAAGAGCTGGGAATTGAAAGGGAAGTTCAGGATGGTTTTAGGGTCTCATCAGCATCTTCCAGACCCATTGGTACCCAGCAGGGGATGCTGCACGATTTCTGAGTGTGTTGAACATTCCACCTGCCAAATATTCCCAATAAAATTCCCAAATATTCCAAATAAAATCTCAAATTCTGTACAAGGGAGCTCGGATTTTGGCAGCAGAGCCTCCCTCAGCACAGACTTTAACAGGACATCCTTTCAGTTGTCTTTCCAGTCCTTTGGAAGTTATTTGGGAAGCACTAAGAGCTCCACGAATTCCCAAAATGTCAAGGGAATAACTTTAATTCAGCCCCAGCCAGAAGAGTGTGGATACCTCAGCCTGAGCCTGGAATTCATCTGCTCAACATCCAAACATTTCAGGGTGCTACACCCAGCTGTTCTTTATTCCAACTGTTCAATTCCTTATTCCAGCTGTTCAATTCCTTATTTCAACTGTTCAATTCTTTATTCCAGCTGTTCAACTCCTTATTTCAACTGTTCAATTCCTTATTCCAAATGTTCAATTCTTTATTCCAGCTGTTCAACTCCTTATTCCATCTGTTCAATTCTTTATTCCAACTGTTCCATTCTTTATTCCAAACATTCAATTCTTTATTCCAGCTGTTCAATTCCTTATTCCAAATGTTCAATTCTTTATTCCAGCTGTTCAATTCCTTATTCCAAATGTTCAATTCTTTATTCCAACTGTTAATTTCTTTATTCCAGCTGTTCAGTTCTTTATTCCAACTGTTCTTTATTTCAGCTGTTCAATTCTTTATTCCAACTGTTCAACTCTTTATTCCAGCTGTTCAACTCCTTATTCCAGCTGTTCAGTTCCTTATTCCAACTGTTCCTTTTCAATAAAGGTGTCACACAACCAGACAAACCAAGAAATGTTAAACACACTTGAGATGGGGCAAGATAAGAATCAGCTCTTACTCCTCTGTCAAAAGCTCCTTTTGTGCTCTCTTGAAAACATCTCATTAGAATAATAAAGCTGGGTCAAAAAACAGCCACAAATTTAATCAATACCTCACAGAATTATTATTTACAGCCAGGTTAAAGTAATTGCTAACAAAGAGATTAACCACACCAGGAATAACCACATTATCCAGATACCTGGGAGAGAAAAGCTGTTCATAAATTTATTTAGAAGTATTTATCCAACACTTCTTCCAGATAATCTCTGTCTCTCTGCCCCCTGGGTTATTTGTCTAGACAGATTTTAATGAAGTGGGATAATTCTGGGCACTGATGTGGTGAAGATGATTTAGTTTAGTTTAACAAGGTTTCTGTCAGAGCAGGTGAGTGGGGCAGGGGATGTGACAGCACAAACACCTCTGGTACCTTCCAGGCACACCCAGAATTACACAAAACACCCTAGAATATCCTCTATTTTGTGGGACACCAAACCATCAAAATTCACCTCAAGACACTCATTAAATCAGAGTTGGTGCTTCATTAATTACTCTAAAAAATGGCATTCTAGTGGCAGAGCAACCCAAATTTGCTTTTTGCTAAAATCAAGGAGTGAAAAGATGGGAAAAAGCAGAGGGTGGATATCAAAGCTTTCCATGCATTAATAGGATGGAGATGGAAATCTTTTCTCTTGTTGCTGGAAGAGCTGAAGGCTAAAGGAGATCCAACCAATCCTTCCCTAAAAACCAGAAATTCTCCACATTCCCTTGCCCTGCTCAGTTCTTTGTACAAACTTAGGAAGTGCAACCCAGAATTCCCAGCGAGCCTCAAAGGCAGCCCAGGGAGGTGAGAACAGAACTCATTTCATGCCCCAGCTGCTCCACACATGGCCAGGGCAGGTTTTGTGGACAAAACCCTCTGGAATTCGGATCACAGGATAAAATTGTGCTGTCTGCCCCTTTGTCCTGATGTGAAGGACAGGAGTCTGTCAATAAAGGCAGAAGCTTCTTTTGAAATGGAGAATGTAAACCCCCTCCCTCCAAATTATTATTATTATCATTTTGAAATTAAGGGGCTCTCAGGCAAAGATATGGGAATTAGGAATAACAGTTCTTTACTAGGAAAATTAAAATAGAAATGCAGTATTACAAAGAACAATCCCAAACCCTGCCAGAGTCAGAATCCAAGCTGACACCCGTCAGTCAGTCAGGGTGTTGGCAGCAGTCCCATTCCATGGTGGCTGCATCCTCCTGCAGGGGCAGATGTGGTTCAGCTGGAGCAGTGCTCCTGGAGAAGGTGCAGTTTCCTCTGAAGCTCCAGGGATGATGTGCAAAGGTTTGGCTTTCCTCTGGAATCCAGTGGAAAGAAGGTTCCTTGGTGTCCAAAATCTCAGTTTTTATCTGGGTAGGAAAGGCTTGGCTGCTCCCCTGGCTGGAGCATCTCCCAGTGGGATGATGGAATTTTATCAGTCATGCCCTGGGACTCAGTGGCCATGAACAGGAGATATCTCCTGGAGGGAGGATGGGCTGTGGGAAAGATAAAGATGATTGCCCAGCTGGTTTAAAGCTGGCCCATTAACAGGAGATATCCCCAGAGATAATAATCACTGCCCCTGAAGGTTTTAACACCTGTCCCATGAACAGGAGATATCTCCTGGAGGGAGGATGGGCTGTGGGGAGATAAAGATGATTGCCCAGCTGGTTTAAAGCTGGCCCATGAGCAGATAATGTGTGCCAGGAGATCAGGGTCACTGCCCCACCCGGCTGCAGCAGATGGGACAGAATTCACATTGCTGCCCACACCAACCCACCACACCCTTGGAAGTTGGGTTTTTTCCACAAGGAAACCCAGCTCCAAGCACAGCCAGAGCCCTGCAACATTCCCTGGGACAGCAAAACTGCAGGACACTCCTCACATCATGAAAAACTGGGTTCATACCTCCTGCCTTCAGACCAGGTAATAAATTCCACCCACACTGCAACTTAAAAGTACAACTGGACCTACAAGTTTGTTTAGGCATTAAAAAAAGATTCCCAGCTTGTCACAAAATCCCAAGTCAGATATAAATTAGGGAACAGGGAGGCTCTGGATCCGTGTCCCTATGGGATTGTGGTCTCTCTTGAAACGTTTGCACAGAGTGAAAAATTTCTGTTTTCACCATGGGAAAGATTTTCCAGCAGAGAAATTAAACAATAATTAAATGGTAATAAATCCAATCCCTTAGCCCCACGTTCATGTTTGGGCAGGGATTTGCTATTCCAAGCTAAACTGCAACACATTTTCAAACAATATCTATAATTTCACTTATAAAATAGCAGTTCCAGTACAGATTGCAGGGCTGGTGGATTCAGTGTCCACATAAACATGGACAAGCCAAACCCCCTCATTTCAGGAGTGATCCCTTCAGTGCAGGACTGGAAAGGGAAAGGCAGAGATGTTATTTCATTTATTTCTGTGCTCCTGAGAACATGAGCACAAAGAAAACTGCAGTGCTCAGGGACTCACTTGGCCACCTGACACAGATCTTTGGGTTTTTTTAAATTTGTCCAAGCTATTCCTGTTCAGTGCATCCTGACAAGATCTAGAATTCTGCATTCCAGGTGGATCACAAGCTTTTCCCACCAACTCTTTGCCCCTCATCCAAGACAGCTCTTAAAGTCATTTAAAGGAAATAAAAATTATACAGGTCTAAATCCTCAAATCATTCAGCTAAGATTTTTAAAAACTGCCATAAATGCACCAAGAAATGGTTCTCCTCCAAATATTCCTCATGGAAACATTACCCAGGAGCTGGAAAAATACACAGGGAGCTTCTTCTGGGAGGGGCCCCATGGAAATCTTCACCTGCCCAGCTCTGCCTGTTTGCTTTCCCACCTCCCACTCTTCTCCAAAAGTCATTTCAGCAACCTGAGAGAAACTGTTCAGATAAAGGGGCTGGGATTTTGTGCATCACAGGGAGAGAAATGAACCTTTTCCATATGCAAAGGGAGAGCAAAATGCAAAATTTCATTCCAAACCTGCACCAGCCCAACTGCATTTGACTTCTAAATGAGTATTTCCTGGAATCCCAGAAGGGTTTGGGTTGGAAAGGATTTGAAAACTCACCCAGTTCCATGGGCTGGGAAATTCCACTGTCCCAGGGTGCTCCAAGCTGGACTGGGACACTCCCAGGGAAAAAATCCCATCCAAAAACCCCCCAAAAAATAAATTTAACCCTCCCCTCTGTCACTCTGAAGCCATTCCCTGATGCCCTGTCACTACCTGCTCTCACAAATTTTTGTAAACCTGTTATTTGGAGCTTTAAATACAGAATCCAACAGAACTTATTTTTTTCTGGTGCATTAATGTGAAAGAAAGTGGGGAAACACGGGGCCCATTTCTTATTTTTAATGAACACATTCACCCCAAGAAGGCTGGGGAAGAAATTGTAAATTTTCCCAATTAGTGGAGTTGCTAGAGCTGCAATGCAGGGCTGTATTTCTGTGTCCTAGGTTGGATTTCTGGATATTTGCTGTATTTCTTTCTATATTTCTGTGTCATACTCAGCCTGGGACACATGGCAGGGCTGCAAACCATTTCTCCCAAATTCTATCAGAGAAGCAAAATCCATTTGTCACATCAAGTTGAAAATAATGAGAAGATCCCAAACTCATTGTGCTGACAAGCACCAACATCTCCAAAGCAACAATTCAGAATCAGAGCAGTTTTTCAGAAATAAGAGCAGTTTTTTAGGAGTCAGAGCAGTTTTTTAGGAATCAGAGCAGTTTTTTAGGAATCAGAGCAGTTTTCTTAGGAGTCAGAGCCGTTTTTCAGGAGTCAGGCTCTGAACTGACTCAAGCTGAGCCAACACTGGAACAGATAAACCCCAAAGTTTGATTTTCTTGCTGCTTCTTCTCCCAAACACAAAGCAGAGCATCTGAACTCAGCCAATCCACCCCTTAATCCCCCCACAGCTTCCCAAATCCTGCTTTTTGCAGGGGGACACCAACAGCACCTCTCAAGAGGGAAACTCCACTTTGTCACCTCCTAATTCTGAATTTATTGAGACATTTATCCTGCTCCTTGGCACAGGCAGATAAGAAGAGCTCCAATCCCAGTGGTTTTGTAATCTGTAATTCTTTATTCCAGCTCTGCTCCTGTCTTTACTCATTTTCTGGCACAGGCTGGGCAGCTTTACCAGCAGTGCTTTTCCAGGGGCTGATTTCTTAATTACTGATCCCTGGGGGCTGAAGAGAGCAACAGAAGCTATCAAAGGGAGACAGCAGGGATGAGAAGGAGGGCAGGGGGTGGTGGGGATGGGAATTTCAACAAGAGAGTTGCTAAAATTAGCCCAAAGACATCCTGAGTGCCTCATGCACAGGCAGAGGTCTCTCTGTTTAAGCCAGCATCCAAAAAGCCTCCAAAAACCCCTTTAAAAAGTCAGTCTGGTGGGGAAATCACAAATCAAGCAACTCTGTCTCACAGATCTTGAAGAGTTTAAGCCAACTTCAGTATCCCTGATTTTTCTGAGTAATTTTCTAGGCATCACCTCCTGACCATGTCCTGAGCCACTGTTTTCCCAAAGAAATCAGTCCCTAAGAAAACTCAGGTTTAATAAAAGTGCAAATTTTGTATCCTGCCTCACAGAACCTCCTTTGTGATGGCATCTGCCCTTACAGCTGAACACCTGGGAGAGTAAATCACATTTGGAGAGGCAGAAAACATTTTCAAGAGCATTTTGTTCTGCATTTAAATTCCTGTACCTGCCACCCTTAGAGAAAAGGATGCCCAAGAGCTGCCAGATGTGCACATCTCTGTTGGTTTTATTTATTTTACTTGGCTGCTGCACGTGAAATGAAAATATCTTAAAAACCAGGGATGTGGGAATGTGAGAAATCTGCAAAGGAAAAATCAAGCTAATTCTAGGATGCTTTAAATGAGTTTTTAAGCCAGTGCTGGTTTTAAGAGCCAGGCTGACACCAGCACTTAACCTCCCAGGGTCCCCACAGTCAGGAAAGCTGCCAAGCACATCCCACTAGTGCCCAACTCTGACTTCATTTCCTGGTTTGGATGACATTTCTGCCAAGGAATCAAAACCCAGAGAGGCTGATGATGAGATTCAGGCTGCTCTGAGAGCTCCCAGTGCCCCAGTTCTGAACTGACATCTCCTCACTCGGGGAGCCAGGGACAAATCAGCACTGCAAGAAACCCTGGGGAGAAAGGGAGGAGGGAACAATAAGATCCCAAAGTTTCTAGGACTATATAAAAAAAAGAAGAGTTTTATTTTTGCTTCATTTGAAGCAGCAGATTTTATTGGAGTGCCAGTGAGAGCCTCAAGGTTGTCAAAACCAATTCCATCCAGGAGCAATCACTGCAAGCAGCCTTGAGCCAGTTTGCCAGGCTTGGCTAAAGACTTTTATCATGACTTTGTTCTTGTGTCCCAGGCTGTGGGCACAGAGAGTGACTTTTAACTTCCACTCACCCACTTCCTGACTTTCACTCTTATTTCAGGAAAAGAAAGATGCAAATGTGCAAAGGGGGGCATCAAAACTCTTTCTTTTCACCAAGTTTTAAACTCATTATTTGCTGTTCCATCTTCTCATTCAATAAAAAACCCCAAACCTCTCCATTTTTTTCTGTCTTTATGTTGTTTTCTTTTTATTTAGGTGCAGTGTGAATCCTCCAGAGCAAGGATTGTTTTCTTATAAGACATGACACCTGCATTGAGCAAACCTGTTGTATTTATTTCATTTTAACCACCAAACTCCATGTCAAGGAGATGCCTCTTAAACCTCAGTTTGTACTTTCCAACAACCCAATTTTTTCTAATTTTTTTTAAATTTTTTTTTTAATTTTATTTGTTAGTCAGACAAGTGAAGTCAGCTTGGCCCAGGGACTGCAGAGCTGCCCTGCAGCAAAGGATAATTCACAGGAGCATTATCTGCAATTCTGGTAATTTGGGCTGAGCAGGAGGGAGGGCTGGGGGGAGGGGAAGCAAAGACAAAAATAAGCAGATGACAAATTTGCTTATTAGCCACACTGAGTATGAGCTGCATTAAAAAACCCTTGAGGAGGGAGGAGGGATGGAAAGCAGGATGTGAAAGAAGCAGGAGCTGGAAGAGCCTGGCTAATGTCAACCATGAAATGCAACCCCTGCTGTGCCAACCTGCAAGGCAGAAATGCAGTTTTTTAATATTAACTATTTGATTGCTTTGCTTCAGATGCACCCAGCTGATAGCACAGCACTCCCACCTTCCCTCCAGGTGATTTTCACCAGCCAGGCAGCTCAAACAGCACAAAAACCCAGCCTGCACCTGAGAACTTGGCTGGAGAATTCCAACTTCTCTTTGCTCAGGACACACCTGAGGAACTGTGGAAGCCTCCAGCACCAAGAAAAGCTCTTCCCAAGGCTGCAGGTGCAGCTCCAGCTGTGGATTTCCCTCTCCCCAGATGCTGCCCTGGCAGGACTCCTGGAAGCTGGATCAGCACTGCTGCAGCCTGTCCTGCCCTTGCTCAGCTCTGTAGCGACTCACAGTCCCCAGGTGACATCAGAAATCCAAACCCAGCCTGGAACTGTGCACCCACCACCCTGGCTGGGCCCAGACTCCTGAATCTCCATCTTTTCTGCACCACCCCTACCCTGCCAGCACTTCTTTGCATTTTCCTTTTGTCCTGCATCCATTGTCCCTCACTCTGCACCAGGCAGGGCTCTGGCTTCAACTGATTTTATTCCATTTATTTCAGTTTTATTCCTTTTACTTTCATTTCACTCCATCCTATTTTCATTTCATTCTATTTACTTTCACTTCATTCCATTTACTGCACCCTTTTTTTTTTTTTTTAAATTTGGGCCTGTAATAAAACAGGTGATAAATGACAACTAGAAATAAATGTATTTTAAAACCAGTCCCAAGAAGTCTTTTAAATACATGGGGGTTTTTGAACTAGTTCTTTCTGTGTTAAAGAATTATTTTATTTATATAATTTTAAATATTCAACCACAATACTAAAAATTGGTAATTAAGTTGATCAGTGAAGAGAAATTTCTGCCAACAAAAGCAATGGCAGCAGACAGTTAATTTTAACATGTTTACAAACTCCTCCAAGGGCCACAGCTCCTGGACATAAATTAGGATAATCACAAATTAACTCAAATTGTAATCTCAGGGATTAAATCAAAATCAGAGTAGCTGGAAGAGGGAAAATTGAACCACACTGAACTCAAATCCCAAACCACAGAGTTCTTAAATTCCAGGGGGAAAACAGCAAAGTCATTTCAGTATTGTTGGGTTCAGGTAAGATTTAATGACAAAAACTCTTCTTTTGAGACAATTTTCAAGTCTATTGGTGCCTCTCCAACTCTGTGTGATGAATTCTTGGTTTGAACAGCAAAAATACAAATTCTTGTATAAAAATACCAGTTCCCCCCAGTAGGACAGGAGATACCAAACTCCATTTGCAAAATAATCCTCATGAAGGATTTTCCAAATGTTCCCACATCTCAGAGCTCAGAAATCAGGTTTAAAATACATAAATAAATCCAAATCTAGAGGGTTCTTTTAGACCTGCTCCTCCCAAATTGCTGAAGAGCCTTTACAGGACACTCCAGCCAAAAGCAGAGATATTTTGAATATCCTCCCACATGATTTTCATACTTTATCTCACCAAGGCCACTGAAATAACCAAAAAAATGATGGTTATTCCCTCAGTTCCTCCCATTTCACATGGAAATAAACCACATTTCTGCATCTGTATTTCTGTATTTCTATTTTTTGTATTTGTATTTCTGCTATTTGTATTTTTGTATTTCTGTTTTTGTATTTTTTGTATTTCTGCTATTTGGATTTTTGTATTTCTGTATTTCTGCTATTTGTTTTTCTGCATTTGTATTTGCATTTCTGCTATTTGTATTTCTGTATTTCTATTTCTGCTATTTGTATTTCTGTATTCCTGTTATTTGTATTTCTGTATTTGTATTTCTGTATTTCTGCTATTTGTATTTCTGTATTTGTATTTTTGTATTTCTGCATTTGTATTTCTATTTCTGCATTTGTATTTCTGTATTTGTATTTCTATTTCTGCATTTGTATTTCTGTATTTGTATTTCTGTTATTTGCATTTCTGTATTTTTGTATTTCTGTATTTTTGTATTTCTGTATTTCTGCTAGAACCAACAACTGCCCAGCCCCAAACACTTGGGTTTCAGTCCAAGTTTTCAACTCAAGGTCATGATCAGCTTTGGGAAAACAAAACCAGCCAAAAACTCAGAATTGGAAAGGAGCTGGATGGGAGCAGCTCTGAGCTTTGCAGGTTTGTGACCTCTCCATGTTTTCCTCTCCCTGCCAGCTCTGGGAGGGTGTGGGAGGCAGGAATTCTCATTTTTGTGTTCTCACCAAGCAAAAGAGGCTCAGGAAGCAGTGGGAGCTGCCAGGAACTCAGAGGGGGAAATAAAAATGAGATGTTACTGCCAACAGATGCTGCTTCCTCAAAAATGCCTCCATGAATTTGCCTCAAAAGTTTGATTTTTAGGCTGATTAAAATCATGAGGAGTAAAAATATCTCCCAGAATAGTTTCAGTGGCTATTTAGGGACATTTTCTAAAGTAGTTTGTCCATGTAGGATGTGTCAGCATGTTCCAAAGTAACCCTGGAGAAATCTGTGTCATGGCACTGGAACATGTAATTACAATTTTCATCATTTCCCTGTCAGCAACATCTCCTTAAACAGACATTTTGATTTAATTCAAATTACATTGCCAGCTGCAGATTTGTGAGTTAAAGTAACAATGCAGAGTAATTGTTTATATTCACTGATAAATCTTTGAACAGGAAAAAAAAAATAGGGAAAAAAAAACCAATTTGAACTCTTGGAGAGGCAAAATTGAGAATGAGATTTTCAGGAGTGGTTTTCCTCTAAATTCACTGGAATTACAGACCTGCCCTAAATGATGATGAATAAATAATTGGTGAGAAAAGAAAAACAGATGAGTTTAATCATCAGCCCAGCTCCAGCACCCCAACCAAGTGAATAAAAGCAGAGATTAAACCAACAGTAAAAACTGGGATTAGTCAGGAATTCCCCATTTTCATTTTCCCAGCTGAATTTTCAGTGGATCTTGTCTGCAAACAATTCTCTGGAACTGGAATTGTGCATTTTGCCAAATTCTTAAGAAACAGCTGCACTTAAACTAAATTTACTTTTCCTTTTTACAATGTACTTTTTAAAAAGCATTTACTTTTTTTAAAAGAATTTACTTCTTTTTTTTTAAGATTTTTAAAAATAATTTACTTTCTTTTTTTTTTTAAATGTTTCAAACTGCTGCCTGCTGAAGGCCAGGATGCTCTGACATGACATTCATTTGCAGCTCACACACACAGCCCTTGCAGAAATCTTAATTATCAGCAGATAATAGCACAATTAGAGCACATAAAATAGACATTCAGCAGAACAGGAGGCACCTGGTTTTTTTTCTAAATAACACAGCCAGGGATGAGATGCAATCCTGGATATGTAGGAATTAAAGTGCATCAGAAATTTCTGTTCAGTACAATGCAGAATTGTTTTGGTCAATTAGGGGAAATTAATTAATTAATCCTCATGCAAAAAATGCAAACAAAGGGGGAAGTGGAGAGGAAGAATGAGCAGAGATTTTTAAAATAAGAGGAGGATAAATTAATAAATTAATAAAATCTAGATATTGCCCTTACCCTTTACTTCCTCTCTCTTGATTTTTTTTCCAAATTAAACCCAGAAATCTCAGCACAAACCTTTAATTTACAACTTAATTTTTATTATTGCAGAATAAACTGCAGTAACACAGCTGCAAAGAGTGGGTTTTATATAAATGACATAATTCATGTGTTGAGTCAGCATCAGTAATTGGAATAATCAGCTGATTCTTAATTAATTAATTTCCTCTCCTATAAAGGGAGGCACAGGAGGGAGACACCTGCTAAGGAGAGGAGGGGCAGGGTTTCAAATACTGGATTTTAATCTCTGGAAGGAAACCATGAACACAGAAAAGAAAGTGAGAGTGAGCCAGAATTTGAGGAAATCCCAGAATTTCCCACGGAGATGGAGGCAGAGAAATCTGCTGTTAATCACATCCAGCACAACATTTCAGTCAAACAGGAAAACATCCCTCACTGGGGGGGGAAAGGAAAATTTGAATTTAATTGAATTGAATAAAACTGAACCATGCCAGGACTCCTGAAGGAGATGAAGAGCAGAGGAATAGAGAGAGGAGTCTGGGAGTGGCATAAAAAATAATAAATCCATGTGTTGGCCAAACACCACCTGAAATAAATTAATCAATTCCTTAAAATCAGAGTGAGAATTGGCCCCAGAAATTGCACAAAGCCATGGCAACACCTCCCAGCTGCATTTCAATGGAACTAAAATTCTATTTTTGAAAATAACCTGGTGCTCAGAGGTGAGAGGACCCCAGGGCAGGGACTCTGCTGCCACTCATCTGTTCCAGGCTTTATTAATTTTACTGCATGGAAATCAACTCCTTAATTCAATGTTTTCAGCTGTGCTGCAGATATTTAGGGTGGCTCTCAAAGTTTGTGGATCTCCTGGAGCAGCTGGATCTCCTGCTTGCTCTCTGGGATGGAGATAATCCTTCAAAAAAATTATTATTAAATAAATCCCACTTAATTCACAGGCAAATTTGAATTAGAGATAAATTGCTGAATTGGAATCCTTAATGTTTCCAGGAGCTGTGGGGGGGATTCTTAAACCCAAAGAGAGTATTGGGAATGGGAAAAAATAAAAAATAAATAAATAAAAACCTGCATCCACTCTGAGGAGGTGCTCATTAAATGAACAACTTGTTTTTCTTGCAAACTTGTTTTTTCTAACTTGTCCCAGTGCAGATCAGCAGGCACAGGAAGCAAACCAAACCTGATGGATCCCTTGAGCTTGTTTTCATAGCCTCAGCTTTTAATAAATGGAACCCACTCCACCCTCAGAGCAGAGCAGGGCTCAGGTTCCAGCAGGAAAAAAAAAATAAATAAAAGGTTCCTTTTAAATATTTAGATGACATTACAGCTGGGACATTAAAACATGAAAATAAGCAGTGGCTGGGAGTGCAGACAGGTATCAGAATCAGCCTGGTAAAATGAGTGTCAGCCTGGTGTGGCTGCAGATTGCTCTGCATTTCAAGGAAAAAAAGATAAATTAAGCAAAGATAAATGAAGATAAATTAATACAAACTAAGATAAATTTCTGTCCCTGTTCTGAGCCTCCTCTCCAGGATTTTTGGGTTTTCAGGAGTGCCCAGCCCTGCTCAGCCCAAAATGAACAGTGACCATCCAAACTTGTACTTGGTTTTGATTATTTGGATTAAATGGTGTTTTCTGATGGCAGCAAGCAGAAAAGCACCCCAGTGCTGGATGTTGTATAAACAGAATTAAAAGTTTATAAATTTCAGGGAGAAAATGGCAAAAAGAAAGGAGAAATAAAGAAAAGATAATTTATTTATCTTTCTCTTATATTTATATTTATATTTATATTTATATTTATATTTATATTTATATTTATATTTATATTTATATTTATATTTATATTTATATTTATATTTATCCGGGCCTGCTGTTAGGAGCAGGCACAGACCTCAATTCAGCCACTCTGCCCAAGTTTTTGCTGAGTCCAAGCCTAAATACAATTTCTTTTGTATTTCCAACTCTCATTTCAGTGCTTTATTTACACCACCATCCATAATATTTATTTTTTTTCCACAGTAACAGTTCCCCAACTTTCTGCAGGTATTAAACTTTCCCTTGGAGCCTGAATTCTTGACTGCTGATGATCCAGGTACTCAGGACCTGCCCTTAATAATCCCAATTTTCAGGCCTAGGACCTGCCCTTAATACTCCCAATTTTCAGGCTGTTATTGCAGATTTGTTGGATTGAATCAAGCTGGGGATTTAAGGTCATTTTGGGACATGATGGATTTGGCAGTGCTGGTTCAAAGCTGGACCCCATGATTTTAAGGATCTTTTCCAAGCTGAGCAGGTGTGTAAAATAAAAGCTGGAAAAGCCACTGCACAGCCAGAGCCACCAGCTTTAGGAGCTGTCTCAAAAAACTAATAAAAATTAAACATTTCACAATTAAATCTACTCTGTGGCGTTTTGAGACAAAAAAAAAAGCTTTTTTTCCTTAAAAAGTTTTCACCTCCCACTGCACTGACTGGAAGGGAGTGACAGAACATGAGCTAGAAAATGGCTCAAAATTCAATGTATTTGAGAAGAAAAAGCCTCTCAGTGAGTCCAGCAGGGGTTGCTGTCACCCCCGGGCTGTGCCATGGCTGCCATTCACACCCAGAGCAGCTGTCCCAGCCTGACCTGCAGCACCTGGGCCCTTCCACAGCCCATCCCTCCCCTCCAGCCTCCAGCAGGCAAACCTGGCCAGAAAGAAGGGGAAAAAAGAAAAAAAAAACCTTTCACAAGAAACCCACTTGTTGCTCCATCAGCTGTTGGACAAAAGATATTTTCAGTAAATGTGTATTTATATTTTCAGTAATTCTGCATTCATATTTTCAGTAAATGTGTATTTATATTTTCAGTAAATGTGTATTTATATTTTCAGTAATTCTGCATTCATATTTTCAGTAAATCTGCATTTATATTTTCAGTAATTCTGCATTCCTATTTTCAGTAATTCTGCATTCCCATTTTCAGTAATTCTGCATTCATATTTTCAGTAATTCTGCATTCATATTTTCAGTAAATCTCATTTGCAAAGCTCTGCATGGTAAATTGTGAGGCTGAATGAGCAGTTGAAGGCCCAAGCTGTGTCCAAATAAATTGTATTTTTCTCAGTCTCTGAACTACTCAGTGATGAGAGAACAGGGAAAATACAGCAGGTAAACACTGAGAGGACATGGATCTTCAGAAAAGCTGTTTTTTTAATTCTGCCCTCATGAACTACTTCCTTACTCTTCTAAAATCACCTGGTCCCTCCATAACATTGAGAGTAAAAGAGATAAAATGAGGAGGAGGAGAAAGGGAAAATAAGCCCAGAGCAGAAAATTCTCCATGGCTGCTTTGTCACCATCACCCTGCTCCTATTTCAGTGCCAAAGGTTCCAAGTTTTCCCAAAAAAAAAAAAAATTCCAGGCAAATCTCCCTGCCCATCCTTCAGCTCTGGACATCACCTGGAATTCCCTGGCAAAGAGGAACCACTTGCTTTGGTTTTATTTTATTTTTTTGTAATTTTATTTTTATTCTGTTTCAAAAAAGACAAACTCCTACCTGTAACTGACCTATATCAGCCTCTGTCACCTGCTTGCTCAGTTTTCAAACAAGGATGGAGGGAGGCATCCTTTCATCTTTAGTCTTGACAGGGTCTCCTTAAAAACACCAGTAAAAATACCTCATTAAAATCTGTGTTAAGAACTACCCCCTCCAAAAAAAACCAGAAAAAAAACAAAAACTACACCACAACCCAAAACTGTGGCCTCACTACTCCAGAGCAGAGCTCACCAAAAATGCAGAATGTTCTGTCCAGTCTGCTGCATATTCCTGAATTAGCCTGAAAAGTTTTCCAAGCACAGAATCCAGCCCAAAAAAACCTTTCCTTGCTCAGTCTAGAACTCTGTGACTCCTCAGAACAAAGAGGAAAAATGGAAATTCCAGGTTTTGTCTGACATTCCTCTGCTTGCTGGGTTTTATAACAGATTTCACTCAGTGACTATGGAGTTCTGTGGGTGCAACACCCAAATCTATGGAGTTCTCCATACTATTTATGTCCAGAATTTATATTGGTTATCAGTTAAAATTGACCAGTGTTAAATATCAGAAATTCCCAGGGTGGTTTGGGTTTGGGTTTAAATCCCACCCAGGGCCAGCCCTGCCATGGCAGGGACACTCCCACTGTCCCAGGGAGCTCCAGCCTGACCTTGGACACCTCCAGGGATGGGACAATCACAGATTTTTTTGGGAAATCTCTACCAGGGCCTGCCCACCCTCCCAGGGAGGAATTCTTTCCTAATTTCCCATCTCTGCAAACTCTTCCCAACAGTCCCTCTGAACTGGATAAATAAGCAACTCCTGCTTTCATTTCTCCTCCTAAAATTGTTCTGTGTGTTTTTAAAAAAGCTCTAATTATGAAATTATAGCACAGCAGGACATCTGGCAGTTAGAATCCCTGTTCTAACTCCTCTTAGGGCAAGGGTGAACCAGGGATGCTGCACTGCCTCCATAAAAGGCACAAAATGCTTCCCATGTCCCTCTCCTATTAAAAATCACCCCATTCAGCTCACAATCCCAAACCAGATTCCTACTGCTTTAAATCCTATTTTCTCACCAGTTTTCAACCAAGAAAAGCAATTTTTAGCTGCACCTCGAAGTGCAGTTTGAAAGGAAGCTCTTTTGCTGATACCAAAGGAATGCTTAAAAAGCCACTCCTCAGAGAAGGAGAATCACAGGAGTCTTAGTTCACACAATGGAAAGAATGAGGATTGAACCTCACCCAAAGGGTGGCAGAGCAGGCACACTCTGCTGCTGACAGACTTCTCCTGCCCCACTCACAGGGAATGGAGCAGAGGAGCCACAGCAAGGCACAGAAGGAATATTTATCCCATTTTGGCCAGATCACTTTTTGGGATCACTGGGAGAACAGAGAAGAGCCACAACAATTCACAGAAGGAATATTTATCCCATTTTGGCCACATCACCTCTGTAGGATCACAGGGGGGATGGAGTAAAAGAACCACTGCAATGCACAGAAGGAATATTTATCCCATTTTCAACAGATCACCTCTGTAGGATCACAGGGAGAACAGAGCAGAGGAACCACAACAACGCACAGAAGGAATATTTATCCCATTTTGGCCAGATCACCTCTGTAGGATCACAGAGAAATGGAGCAGAGGAACCACAACAATTCACAGAAGGAATATTTATCCCATTTAGGCCAGATCACTTTTTCAGGATCACTGGGAGAACAGAGAAGAACCACAACAATGCACAGAAGGAATATTTATCCCATTTTCAACAGATCACCTCTGTAGGATCACAGAGAAATGGAGCAGAGGAACCACAACAATTCACAGAAGGAATATTTATCCCATTTTGACCAGATCACCTCTTTAGATCACAGGTGGAATGGAGTAAAAGAACCACAACAATTCACTGAAGGAATATTTATCCCATTTTGGCCAGATCACCTCTTTAGATCACGGAGGGGATGGAATAAAAGAACCACAACAATTCACAGAAGGAATATTTTTCCCATTTTGGCCAGATCACCTCTTTAGGATGGTTCAGTTGTTCACTGAAACTCTCCTGCCACAGCACCACATCCCACACTGGAAGGGCAGAGTCTCAAACCAGGTTATTGTACAGCAGATGAAACACATGGGAATGCCTGGATTCAGCATTTTGTGCTTCTGGAAGTTACTGTTCGTGTTTTACAAGCAAAGCTCTGGAAATACCCAATATTTAAAAGCAGACAGATAGGAATTCCTCTTGTAGGATCTGTCACACAGATTCATTATGAATCATTTGGATCCCACACAGCTGTCAGCATTTCAGTCATGGGAGCCCAGGCATCACAAGCTACAGCTTTATTTTCAGATGTAGTCATTAGCTGTCGTTTTTTTAATCATCAAAGATTCCAATTAACAGAATTCTCTGCTCCTGCAAGGATGTATGGGGCTGTAACCTGAGAAGCACCAATGTCAGTGATGGGAAATGACCTCTGAGCTTTGCCCTGAGGAAAGAATCAGTGGCTGGAATTAATTAAATCAGCTGATGACACAGCTCCTTGTTTGTAAAAACACACCTCAAACATCACCTCTCCTAAATTTCACATTAATGAGGCTGATCCTGTAATGTCCCTGCTTGGTTTCCCACCAACTAAAATAAAAATAGAAGCTACAAAGCATTTCCAAGGGTTGAGTATTAATGCCAGGGCACAGTTGGACATCCTGCATCTCAAAACCAGCACTAGGCTCCAGATGGAGGCAGCAGGAAAGGCAGAGCCGTCCCTCCATGAGTCAGGGGAAGAAATGGCACAGGGGAAAGTGGCAGAGCAGTAAATTCAAAGCTCAGAAAAGGGAATGTCACACTGCCACACCTCCTGCACCTTCCAAGCAGCAAACAGGGCTTGAATTCCATGACACATCCATGAAACAGCTCCATCCAGCCCTCAGCCACTGCATCTTTCACACTTGGAAACACATCCAGTGCTGCTGAGCACGTTATTTATTCCATGAGTTCAGGATCCAGGAAAGGCCGTGCCTTAATTACAACAGCATGTGCAGAATTGCAAGGAGTCAGTTCCCCAGCCCTGGCTTCCCAAGGAGGCTCCAACCTCCAGGAAAACATTTGCTTTCCTCACACAAGGAGTGCTTTTCACATTTCAAAGTCAAAAATTTATGGATTTAGCAAGTGACCAAGCCAATCCCAGCTTGGCACAAGAGGGAAGGACACCAGGACACCACAGGGACACCCAAAAAGTCCCTGCAGCTCCAGCCCAAGTGTCACTTGCAGGACATGAGGTTTTCAGGCACATAAGGGAGAAATTAGAAACACAGCTCTGTTCTGGTTTGTGGTAACAGCAGCTAGAATTGCCTGTTTGCAACAATTAAAAGGATGGAGCTGTGCCAGGGGAGGTTTAGGTTGGATTTTGGGAAAGGTTCATCCCGCAGAGGGGGCTGGGCAATGCTCAGGGAATGGGCACAGCCCCAAGAGCTCCAGGAGGGTTTGGAAAACACTCCCAAAGATGCACAGGGTGGGATTCTGGAGTGTCTGGGCAGGGCCAGGAGCTGGGCTGGATAATCCCTTCCAGCTCAGAATATTCCACAAAAAGTCAGTTTGCAGATGAGATGATAAAAACAAAGCCCATATTTATTCTTAACACCAAGCCAGCCAAATTTCATCTTGTTATTTTCCCAAATATTTCTGATTCAGAGAGGCACAAACACACAAGGAACAAGACACAGAAAATAAATGCAAAGATGTGACTGACAGCTCAGGAGTCCCACGTGCAGCAGAGTCACTCTGAGCTGTCTCAAGGCAGTGACTTGTCACCCAAATGCTGCTGATTAAATAATAAAGACAGAATTTCCAGGTATTGATACTTGCAGCCCTTCATCTCCATTAGTAACAGAAAAGTTTCACCCCAATTTTCAGACTAATAAGAAAATACACCCTGTGTGTTTGTTACTATTTCCTGGTCAAAGACCAAAACATCCCTGAGTGTTCAGGATGCCTCAGCACAGTTTGTATTTCCTAACCCTATATTTCTGTGGCAGTGGGAATGATGCAGATGCTGCCTGAACAATTCAAACCACAAATACAACT